>VXAZ01004833.1:802234-829088 GCA_013399875.1 Gymnorhina tibicen
CGCTGACTGCAGCCGGCGGGCTTGGCCGCTGCTCGGCGCCCGCTTTATTAGCGCCGGCTCCCGGGACCGGGGGGTCTCAGCCGGCGCTGGATGGCAGCGCGCGCGTCCCGCTGGGCCCTCAGCACCCGCAGCCCTCTGGCTCCGGCGTGGCGCAGCCGAGCGGAGCGAGCTGCGGGCGCCGGCCGCGGGGAGGGGGCTCTGCCTTGGCACGGTACCATGGGCCGTTAGGGACTCACGCATGGCTGGCACGGACGGTGGGTGCTCGCGGGGCGGGTGGCACGAGCAGTGGGAAAAGCATCCCCGGGGTGCCGGCGCCACGCAGCCCTTTGGGCACTGGGCTGGTAGGGGGTCTGGCTCAGGCTGTCGGTGCATCGCTGCGGGGAGCTGCCAGGGGAGTGTAGGGGCCGTCCTGCAGTGCCGGGGCTGTCACCGGCCATGGAGCCATCCCTCCAGAGGCACGCTTCTGTTGCAGCGTAGTGCCTCGGGGGCATGGGGTGGCATTCGGGGCTGGGGCCAGGCTGGGACCCTTGAGCTTAGTGTTGGAGTCCTGCTCCAGCAGGGTGTCATGGACCCTGTAAGCTGCTGTTGGAGTACTGGTCTTACAGATCTGCAGAGCTGGGGTGCCAGGTTGTTGAGTGCTGGGGGGTTGCTCCACCGGGGTCTGATGGACCCAGGAGTTGGGTGATGTGCTGTTCCTGCGGACCCGTGAGCTGGGCGTCAGGATGCTGCTTCAGGGGCATTCCAGGGGCTCCTTGATGGTGTGGAGGGGGGCAGTCAGCCAGCCACCCCTCCACCCCCCTACCCTGCAAGCTGCTGGGGGATTCACAGGAGCAGGGAGATGGTGCTGGTGGGGTGCTTACTGCCCCTCCTGCCTCCCTTCAGGCACCAAGTCCTTCAACATGATGTCCCCCACCGGCGACAACTCGGAGCTGCTGGCCGAGATCAAAGCTGGAAAGAGCCTCAAGCCGACTCCACAGAGCAAAGGCTTCACCACGGTCTTCTCCGGCAGCGGCCAGGCAGGGGCCAACGTAGGTGGTGATGGGGGCCAGGGGAGCCGGTGGCGCGGCACAGCACAGCACGGCAAGTGCCCACCACCCTCCCTCCCTCCTTCTACAGGCAGAGTCGCCAGTGTCCTCCCCGTCACCCACCAGGACGCCCACCCCGCCGGCCACCCCCGAGGCTGCTGGGCCACCACGCTGCCTGGCAGGGGGCTCACCAGAGCCAGTGCTGAACGGAAGCTCACCGGTGCCGGCAGCAGGCGCTGGGGCAGCGGTGGAGGTGGAGGCGCTGGTGCCGAGCCAGGACGAGCAGGGCCGACCCATCCCGGAGTGGAAGCGGCAGGTGATGGTGCGCAAGCTGCAGCTCCGCATGCAGGAGGAAGAGGAGCAGCGGCGCAAGGTAGGGGGGTCCCACGTGCTGTGGCGGCGAGCGCGGCGTGGGCATGGCCCAAGCAGCTCAGGACCTGGCGATATGGCGTGCGCGGCATTGCCTCCGGCTCCCAGTTGGGCTGGGGGACCACCCTACCTGCATGCAGGGGCGTCACACCCCGGGGATGCCACACACGGCGGCAGTGGCACAAGGTGCGTGCAGCATGGCCTCAAGAGCCCCTTTGCCCTCTTTCCCGCCGCAGCCTGGGAGCCGCTCGCCGCCCCTGTGCCGGCGCGGGCCACCTGCCCGCGGGGGCATGCCGGGACCCGCCGGGCAGCTGATGCGGGAGGAGGACATGCAGCACCTGGAGAGGCGGCTGGGGAGCCTGCGGGTGATGCACGAGGCGCAGCCGGGGCAGCCGCTTCCAAGGGGGCCGGAGGAGGAGCTGCCGCCACTCGTGCCGCTCTCCGGCACCCCGGCACCCCAGCGCTTCGCCCTCGCCCATGAGGACGCGCCTGCCCGCGGCAGCCAGTCCCCCACACTGCCGAGGAGCGCGGCCGCACCACCAGCCACCCTGAGGGGCCGGGAGGGCCCTGGGGCGGGGGGAGCAGTGGGCAGCCCCGGTGCCCAGCACGACGCCCGGCGCGAGATCCTGGGCTGCGGTGTCTCCGTCCGCAGCCTCAAGGCCAACTACGAGGGGCCAGGGGGGCCCCCTACACCTCCCCCCAGGGTCACCAAGCGCAAGCGGGTGCAGCCCCCTGGTAGCACCCGCCGGCCCATCCTGGAGGAGGAATACGGGGATGGGGCACTGCGGCGAAGCAGGCCAGCGCTGCCAGAGCCAAGCAGCCCACATGAACGCACCAAGGGGTGCAAGGAGCGCGCCGTTTTCCTCTTCCTGGAGCACTGGAAGAAGCGAGCACTCGCGGCGGTGCCCGGGGAGGAGCGGCCGCGGCGGCCGGGGAGGCGGCGGCCGGCAGCGGGGAAGCTGCTGGCCCGCTGGAGGAGTGTCGCCCGCCGGGTCCCCGGACGTCAGATCCGGCGGCTGAGCCGCTCCACGGTGCTGTACTGGCCCCAACACTTCCTGCCCCACGTCGGCGGCTCGCCCATGCCCCACGACAGCCTCCCACTCGACCTCTTCATGCTGGGCTACTTCCAGCTGCTGGAGATGCCCCTCAGCCCCGAGGAGCGGCGCTTCCGCCACCTCCTCTGCTACGAGATGTTTGACCGCCTGGGCAGCCACAGCTGGCACCGCGTCCGCCGTTTCCACCGCACCGTGCTGGAGCAGGTCGAGGCTGGCCACCGCCACTGGCTTGATGGCTTTGAGGACCTCGTGCAGGAGTTTTTTGGGGATGACCCTGTGGCAGTGGCAGAGAGCCTGCCAGAGCCCCCCACCATGGTCCCGCTAAGGCAGGGGGCAGCAGTGCCAGTGCCAGAGTTGGGGGAGTTCAGCGAGGAGGACGTCTGCCGCTTCATTGACCGCAGCTTCTCCTTCTGGAAGGAGAAGGAGGCAGAGATGTTCGACACCTGATCCCGGCGGGATGCTGCAGGCTGTGCCAGTGGTGTGGCGTGGGGCGGTAGCAAGCTCAGGGGACAGCTATGGCCTGGTGCCCGGGTGTGCTCGCCTGCCTCTGTGGCTCGTGGTGCAGCTCAGCTTGGCAGAGGGCTGGGTGTTGTTCTGCGCGGCCCCGGGCCGAGGTTGCAGTGTGTGCCGCTTGCCGTGGCTGTGTGTTGTGTGGGAGGTGCAGCGGCGGGGCTGCGCTCCCCTCTGGTGTGGCGTTTGCGGTGCCGGGGCAGCGTGGGCCCCCGCGTGTCATGCAATAAAGCTGTGGTGTGCTGCAAGGGCTGGCCACGCCACGCGCTCCTTCCTCCTCCCGGCGCCGGCGGAAGGCGGGCAGTGAGGGGCGCGTCGGCGAGCCACGTTCTGGTGAACCCCACCAGTACCGTGCCAAGGAGGGCGGCTGCCAGAAGGATGTGATGCCACGCACCAGGATGATGCTGCGGCCCCACGGTGCCGGCAGTGAGGGCGGGCTCCCGGCAGTGCCGGTAACACGGCTGTCTGTTGCAGGAGAAAGAAGAGGAGGCGCGCCTGGCCAGCATGCCGGCCTGGAGGAGGGACATCCTGCGCAAGAAGCTGGAGGAAGAGAGGTGAGCCAGGGTCGGGGGATGCCGCACCAGCCGGTCACTCCCGCGGCTCTGCTAACCCCACTCTCCCCTTTGCCTTCGCAGGGAGCAGAAACGGTGAGTGCCGCAAGCCCCTTCCCTGGGTGGGCGGGCACGGCGGCTCCCGCGGCTCTGGTGACCGCGGCGCCCTGTGCCTCTGCTGCTAAGCAGGAAAGAGCAGGAGAAGCTGAAGCGGGAGGAGGAGGAGAAGGAGAAGCAGCAGTCGGAAAAGCTAAGGACTCTCGGGTACGATGAGACAAAGCTGGCGCCCTGGCAGCGACAGATCATCCTCAAGAAGGGGGACATAGCCAAGCACTAGCCACGCCACACCGCATCCTGGCTCTTCGCAGCAGGAGGAGGCTGGCAGGTCTTCCCATGGACCGCGACATGCCTCGGCACCCTCCTCCTGCCGTGGATGGCCACATAGCACAAACCAGAGAAGCCCCCACCACCGCCCCAGGCACCCGTAGCCCTCCCCACCCCCCCATCCCGCTGCCGCCAGCCCACCGCCACCTTGTGCTGCCCGTTGCAAAGCGAGCTGCCGCGGCGTGGGACACGCGGCTCCTCGCGCACTGCCCGGCTCGGCCGCTGCGGCTGGGCTCGCCGCACGCCCCGCTAGCACCACTCGCCGTTGCAGCGCGCTCGCCCTCACTCCTGCCCCTCCAGAGCCGCTCATGGCCAGCTTCCGGCTCACCTCCGCCCAGACCGCCTGCCTTTCCAGCGATTAAAACGATAAACCCCGCCAGCAGTGCCCCGCGCCTTCCTGGGGCTGCCCACACCATTCCCTACCCACACCATGCTCGCCGACAGCGGTGTGCCCCTCACCCACATCACCACAATCACCCCCATCACCCACACCACCTGCATCTCTGCCAGCACCCACGTTGCCTGTCACCTGTGGTGGCCCTGAGGCCAGCAGTGCTCTGGTGCCCGGCCGACGCAGCCTTGTGAAGAAGGGCCGGGGCTCGCGGATGGAGAACACACCACTTTATTGGGGCAGGGGAAGGAGCGCCCGTTAGCGGGCAGCCTTGAGAACTATCCCATGGGTTCGCGGTGGGCTCGGTGCCTGCTCGTCCCGCGAGTGGCTGGGCAGCCGACTCGCTGGGGCATGGGGTCCTCCCAGGCCCTGGGAGCAGGGGGACATAAATAGAGGGGACAGGGAGGGGGAAGGGGACATAAAACTGACATAAAATGTCTACACGGCATAAGTAACAATACTTAGGGGTACGGCTGGGATGAGGTGCCCAGTGAGATGTGGAGGTGTCGGGACCTCCCTGTGCCAGGGTGCTGACGCTGGGGATCAGGGTCCCACAGGCAGACTCTGGCGCAGTGCCTCGGCGCAGCCGGCCAGCTCCATGCGCTCCAGGGCGGCAAAGACGTGGTCCAGTGTGGCACTGGTCTGCTGGCACCAGCGCTTCAGCATCTCGTACTGCTGGTCGCGGATGTGGACCACCTCCAGCTCTACCAGCTCAATCTCTGCCTCCCGCAGCTCCAGCATCCGCATGAACTCCTTCCAACGCCGTACTGGCACCACGTCGATGACGGCATAGAGCTGGCTGCCCTGCAGCAGGGCACTGCGGGGCTCCGGGGCTGCTGAGGGCTCCCCTTTGTCACTGGGCGGCTTACACAGCAGGGCCTGGTGTTTGAGGCTCTGCCTTGCTGTGCCAGTGGCACGCTCTGTCACCTGTGGGGAGCATGGCTGGGTCCAGCACAGGTTGTCCCACCTCCGGGCACTGAACTGGCACCATGGTGTGGCCGCAGCCCCGGCCATGGAGGTGGTGGCCTGTGCTGTGGGGAGGGGACCACCTGCCAGGGCATCATGCCAGAGTCTCTTCCTCTTGTGGTAGATGGCAAGGGCACCCAGGAAGAGGGGCCCGGTGAGTCCCAGCAGGATGTACTCCAGACCTGAGCCTGCAAGGAGGAGCAGGAGCATTCCTATCAGCTGGCTGGCACAGTGACCGCACACCACCGCCCCTGGCCCCATTGTCCCCATACCTCGGTCGTTGTTGCTGCCGCACACCTGCTGGCACTCCTTGCCACACGTGTCCTGGGTGCTCCTGGCAAGGAGATGGGACCCGTGGGTGCCATGCTGTGCCATGCCATGGGCCCCACACGTGTTCCTGGCTGGGACACAGAGGGAGGGTCAATGCTTACGTGTGGCATGGCCGGCACTCGTCACCCTCTCTGTAGAAATCGGGCTTGCAGCTGCTGTCGCAAATTGTGTCCTGCGCCTCCGAGCCTGGGAAGAGGGTGGGCATGAGGCAGGGTGGCACAGCCAGAGGTGGCACAGCTGGCAGGTTGTGCCGTGGGGCAGCTGGCAGCACTCACAGGGTCGCTGGATGAGGCGTCCAGTGCAGGGCTGGCATTTCTGGCAAGAGAAGTCGCTGCACTGCTTGTCAAGGCAGACACGGAAGTGGCCGGGCTGACAGCCACAGGCGATGTTGCTGGTGGCCGAGCAGTTGCTCAGCACGCTCTGGAAAGCTGCAGAAAGCAGGCGGTGAGCAGCATGGCACTGCGCTGCATGGCACAGCACGGCCTGGTGCGGTGCCAGCTCACCTTCTTGGTCACACTCGTAGCAAGCCTGGCACTTGCTGAGGGTGTTGGGCTGGGTGCGGAAGGTGCCGGCAGGACAGGGGAGGCACACGCTGCGATTCTCAGGGCTTGTGCAGGGCTCAGACAGGAATGTCCCTGCAGGGACAGTGGGGTGACAGGGAGCACAGCCACCTGGAGCAATGCACCTGCTGTGCCATGGTGTGCTGTGCCATGCCGCACGGACCGGGCAGCGCTCACCTGCGGGACACTGGGAGCAGCACTGGTGAGCAGCCTCGATCCAGTTCATGCCGGTGGGGCAGGCATGTCTCCGCAGGCGGAGGAGTGGCTGCACCAGGACCCGCTGCCTTCGTGGCACGGCGCGGTCCCGCCACCCTGGGGGCTGCGATTCGCTGGCCGCCAGCCACAGCGCTGCCAAGATCACCTGCAAGCAAGGGAGAGAGCAGGGCTGCAGGCAGCCAGGGTGCTCCACGAGCCGTGCACCCGTGGGGACGGCCCTCACACCAGCTCATGCTGGGCTACCGGAACCAGAGTCGTACCTGGAACTGTGTGGACACCGGTGCCTGCACAGGGCAGAACGGCTGAAGCCGTGTCCCTCTGCCCCGGAGCTGCGTGGGTGTGCTGCCCTAGGGCCGGGAATGCCCCGCGGCAGTCCCTGTGCTCTGCTTTCCCCGCAGCACACGGGCAAGCAACTTCCTGCTGGCACTGTGGGGGCCACCGTGCCACGGCCTGTGCCCAGGGGGCTGTCAGGTGCCCTCGTGTGCTCTGCACATTGTACTTCCAGGCTGGCTGGGGAGCGGCACTGGGATGCTCGACCGCCTGTGCCAACAGGACCCCTGCCATGTCCCCAGGGATGGGGCCGAGTGAGTCAGGCACACGGACTGCTGGTGGTGCCAGAGATCGCCAGCTCAGGGAGGTGTCGGCAGCCGGGCGCGTAGGGGTTAACGCTGCCAGCTTTGACTTTCCTGGGGTTTATCTCCCTGAGAGAGGAGGTGATTTCCTCCCCGAAAGGAAGCCGTGCCTGGCTCACGCTCACCCCGATGCTATCGCGCCTCGTTACGCGCGTCCCAAAGTAGGTCAGTGCCCCCCCGCGGGGTGCCAGGTGCTGTCTGCAGGGCGGCCCCGCTCCCTTGGAAGCCCCGGTGGGTGCAGCGAGCAGTGCCCACGCTGACACCCCTTCTACGTGCCGGGCCGGGGGCTGAGAGGACCGTGGCGCTGACAGTGTGGGCAGGGAGCCAGGGGATTCCTCGCTGGGGGTTGGATTTCCCAGCCGTGATGGCCCCGATTACGGCAGTTGAATCATTTTCTACTAAACCCGCCGCCACCGGCAGACTGGAAACCGCTCTGGGCCGCCCCGCACGCAGAGCGCTGCCGGCAGATCCGGGCGGCTGCCTCAGCCCCGGCTGCCAGCGGCACATCTGAGTCACCGCTGAGGCACGACCGTCCCGCAGCGGGGCCCTGCCCGCGCACCCCGCCGGCAGACGGGCAGCTGCTCCTGCCCAGCGCGGGGAGCAGGTGCCCGGTGGACACTGCAGGGGAGCGGTGGGCACGGGGCAGGCCCAGGGCTGGCTGCGAGGAGGGGACAGCCACCGCCGCTCGTGCCGTGCAAGCGCCTCTCCCGCCCATAACGCAGCCGCCGCTCCCGCCACCCGTGTGCCCAGCCCCGAAGGCATAGCCAGTCCCCGTGGCACTGCCCTTCCTGTAGCCCCATGACTGACCCCACCGCTCCCCACGGCCGCATCCTGTCTGCGGCCGAGATCTTTATGGCTTGTGGCCCCCGTGGTCATGCCACACCGTGAGTGCTTTGGTGCAGCAGAGCCCAGCCCCAGCTGTTAGCCAGAGGCGTAAGCGGTTTTGGCACGCTTGGCACTGGAGTTAATTCATCTTCCTCCCTCCCTCCTCCAGACCCGTTACGGCCACAGCCGTGGGACACCCCACAGTTGGTGCCAGGGCTCCAAGGGACCCCCACGCCACCGGACTCACCCAAGCCACCCCAGGGCAGCAACACTTCATCCTTGTGGCCGATGCGGCTGGGTCATGCCGGGGCGGTGAGGGGAGTGGGGCAGAAGGTGCAGTGGGATGTCGGGGCAGCTCAGTGCCCGGGCAGGGTGCCCCGGCACCCCATGGCTGCCATCGGCAGCACGCGACGCGTGGTAAGTGAGCGCCAGCCCTCCTCAAGGCAGGCTTTTACGCCCAACCGCAGCAGGAGGAAATGCTTTTTTGGAAATGAGTCCAGCGGGTACGAAACCACATGACGGGAGTGCTGGGCGCGGGAGGGAGCTGCACTGCCTCGCCGCGGGCCCGGCCACCGCCCTCCCTTGCCCTTTGGCACACACCCACGGTAGCGGGGTGGTGGGGGGACGCAGGGTGTGCGGGGGAGCAGTGCTGACCCCCACCCCGGAGATCCATCCCCACCCCGAGCTCCAGGACGGGAGGCTGGAACTGGCCACAGCCGTTGTCTGTCCTGGTGAGGCTCCCTCAGCTGCGCCGCGACCACCCCGGTACCGCCCAGCCTTGGGTGCCGCTGAAGCCAAAGGAGAGGCGAGGCGGGCATGAGCGTGCACCAGCTGGGTTTATTGCTCAGCTGGGACGTGGAGTGCAGCCTGGCATGGGGGGGCAGCCAGGGCTCTGGCCACCGCCATGTCCCACCGTGGCTCCCGCACTCCGGCCCCAGGCGCTGCCATCCACCGCCACCCCTCAGGGCAGATCTGCCTCAGCCCTGCACCATCCTCTCCTGCCACCAGCCCCAGCCTCCTCCCTGCACTGTCCACAGCACCGTGCCACCGGCACCGCGTCCCTCTCAGCACCTTCCCCACTCACCACTGCCGACGTCATCATCCCTTCCTCACCTGCAGGAGCTGACCCACAGCCTCCCACAGCCCCCCACAGCCCCAGGGCCCCCTGCCCGACAACTCTCCCGTCTGTGGACAAGGGTTCAGCACAAGCCACGTGCCATGTCCAACCCCGCACCACCATGCCCAGGACATGTCCTCGCCAAGGGGACTGGTCTGCATCCCCATCCATGTCTCCACCAGTGTGGCATCCCGCTCTGCCCGCTCTGCCCGGCCCCGGCATTACGCTACGGTTAGAAGCAGGAGAAGCTCCTTGGTACATCCATGCATCTGTCCTTTCCCCGCCAGCAGCTCTCAGACCTCCCTGCAAGACACAGAGTGTGGAAAGATGCCCTCAGCACTGGGACTCGGCCCCTGGGAAGCCCCTGGAAGGGCTGGGGCATCCCCCGGGAGCAGGTGGTGTGTGCTTACGAGGCCGTCAGCGTGGAGTTGAGCAGCAGCGTGGTCCGGATCCGGTACAGCTGCGCCAGTGTCAGCTTGCGGTGCTGTGCCGACTGCGGGTCCGAGAGGGTCCGGTGGGCAGGAGCTGGGGGGTCACGCCTGAGCTCCCCTGGGAGGGATGCCGGGCTCTCCACTGACTCCTCTGGCTCTGAGAGCTCTGATGTGGAGCTGCCACTGCTGCTGCGGGCAGCCAGAGGTGCGGGGTCTTGGCTAGTCCGGGGGGAACCAGCACAGAGGTCAGAGAGGCTGCGGCTTTGGCTTAGGGGGCCTGGGGAAGTGGGGACCACGAGTTGGGGCAAGCTGGCCTCTGACTTGGACTTAAGCACCCTGGCCGGGCAGGGCAGGAGCTGCACGGGGGTCCGGCGGCGCAGCCGGGGCGAGGCAGGCCGCTGAGCCGGAGGGGCCGGGGAGGGCTCCTGCCCCTCCTCGGCTGTCCCCTCTGGCTGCTGGCCGAAGTCCCGCAGGGAGGCAGGTGAGAGCGTGCCATAGGCACTGTCGATGGAGGACGAGCGGCAGCCGCTGTCTGGGGAGGCCACTCCTTGGGGCAGGGGAACAGGCAAGGCGCCTGCAGGCAGCTCCCGGGTGGGGGTCTCGGAGGAGGTGGGGGTCTCGGCAGAGGTGCCAGTGCCGATGGAGGTGCTGGTGCTGACGGAGGAGCCGTCCGAGGTTGAGCTGAAGGGTCCTGCGTCCCAGTCTGGGGAGGAGAGCTCATCGCCACCGTCTGCCGCCACCATGGCAAGCGTCTCGGTGGAGCCATCGGAGGGGCTGTGGAGGCAAGAAGGTGAGGAGGGGCCTGTGCCAGGCTGAGGGTGTGCAGGTCCCCCCCCTCCTGCTCCCTACCACTGCTGTGAGTCTGGGCTAGCGCTGCTGTGGCGCAGGATGGTAGGTGAACTGGCAGCTGAGGTGCCACTCTCACCGTCCTCCCCCTCCTCCTCCTCTTCCTCCTCCTCCTCCTCCTCCATGCGCCGGCGCTGCCGCAGCCGCTGCAGCAGGTTCTGGGAAGGGGAAGGCATCAGTGAGGAATGGGGTGTGCACGGGGCACCCACGGGTCCCCCACCCACCCATGTGCCCTCACCTGGGCATTGCGCACTGCCTCGACCCAGCTGCGGCACAACTGCCCGCTGGTCTGGAAGGTGTAGGCAGCCACAGCGCTCCCCAGCTCGTTCAGGTAGATGAGGAGGAAGGAACCTGTGGGCAGGGGCTATCAGCAGTGTCCAGGGACACCCCTGTAGTCCCCCTTGCCCCCAGTGCTGCTCACCCGAGTCCCTGAGCTCCCGGCAAACGACTCTGTCCACCAGCAAGGGCTGCCGGATCACCTTGGTGCGCTCAGCCTTCTTGAAGGGCTTGGTGATGAGGAAGAGGTCGGTGAAGAGGAAGCAGTAGACATCCATCTGAGGGTGAGAGTGGGGCCATGGGCGCCAGTCAGTGCAGTGATTGAGGGCAGATGGGCAGAGGCCGGGACTGAGACCTCCCTGTTCCCTGCAGTCCTCACCTTGCTGTCTTTACCTTCCCGCATCCGCAGGCTGCCCTCGAGGAGAAGCTGCCGGGTGTCCTCCGGGGAGGTACCGGGGATGGGGGCCGTCAAGTCCAGCCGCAGGAACTCCTTAAGCAGCTGCCAGGAGCCCCCGGTGTCAGCATGAGGTGCATGGGGTTACATGGCATAGGTAGAATGGCATGACATAGCGTGGGGTGGCTTGGCATGAAGTGACATAGGGTGGCACAGCAGGGTGACTTAGCAATGTGGCAGAGGGTGGAATTGAGTGGCATGGCATGCATGGCATGGCATGGCATGGCATGGCATGGCATGGCATGGCAGGAGATGGCAGCTCCACCATGTGCACCCTACCTTGTCCACCTCGTCTGTGCTGCCCTCCACTACCTCATAGGCATCGATGCGGCTGAGGATGGCGTCCAGCCGCTGCCGCTCCTGCCGCTGGCGCATCCGTGAGTTGACGTCGTTGATGAAGCACTCCACAGAGCTAATCTGTGCCAGCAGTGGCGGTGGGTTTGAGGGGCCAGGGGCCACTGACCCTGCTGCCCACCCCCTCGATCCCTTACCATGGCGGTGATGGCGTCACGGGCGCGTGGGTCATCCGTCTTCTTCAGGATAGACTTGAGGAGCAGCGGGTACTTGGTGAGGCGCTGGTGAGGCTTCACCAGCATGTCGCTCAGCTTCAGGCGGCTGCACTGCTCCTGCTTCTCGGCCCACTGTGGCACACAGGCATTAGCAGTGGCACGGCCCCGGCCCCGGCCCCGGCCCCTGCCCTCCCCTTACCGTCACATAGGTGCGGAAGAGCTCGCCGTCCCGCAGCAGTGCCCGCATGTACTCCATGCAGCCCTCCTCCTCCATGCAATACCGCACATAGGGCTTGAAGAGGGACCCAAACTGGGGGGCGCAAGGGGGTCACCATGTGGCACACAGCATGGCATGGCTCCCCACCATGGCATGGCGTCCCCACTCACCATCTTGAAGCCATCGAGGAAGTCAGTGGGGTCAAGTAGTGTCCCGGTCTGTCGTGCCTTGGCCAGCACTGGGGCCATGACACTGCGCCACAGCTTGCAGTGCAGCTGGATGATCTCCCCAATGTTGCTGAAGAGCCGCTCGGCATCCACCTGTGGGGGTGAGGTGGGCAGCGCTGGGGAATGGCACCTCCACCCTGCGGCATGGCAAGGCTGAGGACCCATCCCCGAACATCCCTGTCCCCTGCTTCCACTCACCTCGCAGAGCAGCCCTGACTCCTGCAGGTTCACCAGGCAGGAGAGGAAAAGCTGTGGGGAGAGAGAGGGGAGCCAGTGAACTGCAGCCACAGCCCCCAGCCCCAGCACGGTGCAGTAGCTGCCAACACTCACGTCTGTGATGACTTTGAGGTTCCGGATGTAGGTGGCCTCGGTGTGCAGCAGCTCCCAGATGGCTTCCTGCTGGTGGCATTGCCGGCGCGACAGGGCCTGCCAGGCTGAGTGTCAGCGCTGTGCCGGGGCCTGGGCAGAGCCCCTGTGTCTCCCCAGGCCCTGTCCCTACCTCTGTGCCCTGGATGATCTGCTGCCAGCTGTCCTCCAGTGTCAGCCCAGCCTCGTCCCCGTCCTCCTCCCAGGAGTCGCGGTCAAAGCGGAGCTGGGGCGGCAGCTTGGGCAGCCCGAAGGTGCTGTAGGCGTGCAGCCTGTTCACCAGCTGCTCCAGCTTCTCAGTCTCCTGGCCAAAAGCGGGGCACAGAGCGGATGGAGGGGCCAGTGGGCATTTGCCACGGACCACCTCGCCCTGCCTGTGGAACCAGGGTCTCAAGCCCCAGGGGGACCCATCCCAGCTCCCCAGCATAGCCACAGGCAGTTCCTACACCGCCTCCCCATGCCTGCATCCCACCTACCCGCCCGAAGGAGCCCGTGCTAGTGCCGGAGCCGAAGAAGCCACTGAAGCGGCTGGCGGCGCGGTTCTTCCAGGTGTCAGTGCCATTGGAGGGCAGAGAGCTGCTGCTGTGCAGGGCTGCCTCGGGGCTGGGGATGCTGGTGTCCCCCAGGAACTCTGTTATGTTCTTCCTTCGCCGTCCCGGGGCCTGCAGCAGGGACAGCCAGTGTCCCCGGGGTCAGTGCCCAGCACTGCGGCCACAGCACTGGGATGGGGACAGCAGCATGGCTGACCTCGAGCACCGTGGGACAGACAGACACCCAGACGGCAGCCCCGGGCAGTGGGGTCCCCCGGCCATGCTCCCCTGCCCGCACTGACCTGCCTACCTGCATCCCGGGGGTGCAGGGCCCCGGGGGTGCAGGACCCCGGGCGCTGCCTGGCCAAGCCCGGCCGGCCATGGACAAGCGGCCTCAGCAGCGCGGGGGCTCAGGGCATCCCGAGGGTCGCAGCACCCGGCCGAGCCGCCCGTCCAGCTGCACTCCCGGCTCGGACCGCAGAGCCGGGGCCGGGCAGGCTGTGGCCGGGCTCCTCCGAAACAAAAGGAGGTGGGGCCAGCGCCGAAAACCTAATTTCCCTCCTCGGCAGATAAGCTACCAGAGCTGAACAATTCACCCGCGGAGATCAAAGGCCCCCGGTTGGTCGCGAGAGCTGGGTCACGGCCAAGCGGCTCCCGCCGCCCCGAGCACCGCTGTACCGGCTGCTCCCTGTGTGTCCCTGGGCCCTGCCGGGATGTGGCCGCTGCCATCTCCTCACCGTGGCACAAAGGGCAACAGGGCCGGGGCTCCCTGCCTGCCACCAAGCCCTGGGAAGCGGCTTGCTGTTGCCACCGCCGCCCGCACGGCCCCACACCCTGCCACGTCGCCAGACCCAGGTGGGAAGAGCTGCGACGGGCACCATCCCCATTACTCACTGTGCTGCCACATCTCCAGGTGTCCCGGCTGCCGCCAGCCCCATCGCTCCGGTGCCACTTGGGGCTCACCTGCCCCCAGGAAGGCGGTCGGGACCGAGACCCCCGCAGAGGTGGCTGGTTGCCCACTTGTCCCCTGGCCCTGCTAGAGCCTTGCCGCTCCTGCAGCCAGGCATCATAGTGCTGGACACGGGCAGCCACTAGCCCTGGCCACGCAGCCAGTTTGCTGCCCTCAGGGCCTGCTGGCACAGGACCAAGCACCGTGTCCCCCTGGCCAGATCCTGCAGAGCTACTCCCCGCGGGCCTGGCACCCTGCTCCCACGGGAGCGACGCCCAACCCCGTACCATGCCTTATCTGGGGCCAGGGTCCACGGGGCAGGACAGAGCTGTGCTCAGCAGCTGCCAGACGCCACAGTGAGAGGAGGGCCAGCAGCCAGGGCGAGTCCTGGGGCCAGGGCGAGTCCCAGGGCTCGGGTGGCACCGAGTGGCAGCCGCTGCTGGGGCCCCCAGGGCTCCTGTTTGCCTTTGCTTTGGCGCCAGCCTGTACCTGGCACAGCCAAAGGGCTGGTGCCACTCCTTGAGCCGCTAGACTACCGTGGTGTAGCCAGCATAGCACAGCACAGCCAGCAAGGCACAGCCAGGAGACACAGTGGCTCTTGGGGACTCCAGGGGGATCTTCAGCCCACACCACACAAGGCCATGGAGAAGACACCATGCTGCTGCCCCATGACCCATCTTCACCAGAAAGAATGGCTATGGGGGCATCACACACGTCATCCCATGCCTAATTCCTCCCTCTGCAGAGCTGGCACTGGCACTCACCATGCTCTCAGTGCCCTCCCGGCGTCCTGGCAGCGGCTCCAGCACTGGCCCAAGGAATGCAGCACTGCTGGCAGGGTGCAGGATGGGCAGGCTGGCTGACCTGGCATCCCGCACTGCCTGCTCCACCTTCAGCTCATCCCCGGGCTTGGCTGTGGGAGCATCAGGTTGTCAGTGTCCCCTGGGAGCTTTGGAGCAGCCAAGCCTCCCTCTGGGCCCCCGCAGCACCTTTCACCCGCAGGTAGTGTCCCCCGAAGCGATATGCCTCAAACTGCAGGGACAGTGGTGTGTGGGACTGGTCCAGGTAGATGTCCACCTTGCCCAGCTCGATCGCCTTCCTCTCGAAGACTGGCAGCAGCACTTCCCTGAAGGACACGAGCCCCACATTTGTCTCTACATCTGTCCCTACATTGTCCCTGTACCTATCCCCAGTAGACTTACCCCAGTGACTTCTTCTTCACAGCTGGCACAATCTCTGCCTCGATGTCGATGCTGAGGTCAAACTTCAAGGTGAAGCACTCCTTGCTGGGGTCCTGGGGGGAGGTGGCAGCTGCTTGCCCAGGGGTCCCTCCCTCCCTCCCACCAGGGCCATGCTACTGCCCTGCTGACTGCCCAACAGAGAGGAGCCTGTGCCTTACGTCCGTGTGCCTGCGCCAAGCCTTCTTCTTGGGCAGCTTCAGCGCTGAGTTCCTGTGCTCCCTGCGGGCATAGGGAGGGCAGGGTGACGGGGATGCTGTGGGCTGGGGCTGCAAAGGGGCTGTGCAGGGCTGGGGGCTCACCCTCTGCTCTCTGCCGGACCCTCCTCCTCCTCCTCCACATCAGAGGCAGGGCTGGTGCGCGGGGGGCATGAGCGTGTCGACATGTTGCGAGCCAGGATGGAGCCTGCAAACGGGCATCGAGCTGGGCCGTGACAGCTCCCCCAGCCCCATGCTGCCTCCCGCTGCATCCCACTTCCATCCCTGAGCTGCACCAGCCCCGAGCGCGTTCCATCACTCCCATCCCTGTGCCGCAGCACTGCTGCAGAGCCGCAGGAGGCGCGGTGCCACCTCTCCACCTGGCTCACCTTGCGGGGACAGGTCGAAGCGGATGTGGCCATCGAAGTGCATGGCGCCATGGAGGCGGCCGTCGCAGAGCTCACACAGGCTGAGGGGGCCGCTGCGGCTCAGCTGCCGGCACTCTGCGTGGTGGCATTCCTGGCGGGACACGAGTCCATCAGGCAGGGCCTGCCTGGGGCTGCCAGCTATGGCATGTTGACAGCAGGGATGGCCAGCACCATGAGCAGCAGGGTCCCCTCTCCCATCCCCAACTGCAGTGCCAACACTGGTCACAGGGAATGCTGGGGCCAGAGCGAGCACAGGGAAAGCAGCAGGAGCAAGACATGGCCATGTGGCAGTGGGTGCCGTAAGAGCATGGTGATGACACAGGGGCTTCTGCACCACAGAGCCCTTCCCTGCTCCACTGCAATGAGCAGAGACCGTGGGACACCTGCACATGCTGAGGCTTGGACAGAGAGCTGAGGGACAGTCACCTGCACCGTGGCACCAGCACCTCCCCAGCGGCCCAGGAGGCCGCCTGGCACCCCACAGCCCCTTTGTGCTGACGAGAGCCATGTCCCCGTGGCAGGACGGAGGAAGCGAGCGTCTGCAGCCAAACAATGCTCGAAGCCGGCGCGTTTCCTCCGATTGTGTGCGGCCACGGCCGTGGCCCCAGCCCCTCCAGGCATTCACAGCGGGTTATTTTTAAACCCCCGGCCAGGCCCCCAGCACAGTGTACAGCCTGTGTTCCCCGGCCAATGCTCGTCTCACTGGGGCTCCTACTGGCCCCACTCCTGGGGATTGTGGTGCCACCGGCCACTGCCCATCCCCGTCCCCGTGTGGGACCCCCATGACCACCCTGCACGCGGAGGGGTGCGAGGGGCTGCTGGGAGGGGCCAGCCCTGCCTGGGCTTGCCTGTAGTACACCGCGCTGCTGCAGGGAGGAAGCGCCTGTGCAGCTCCAGCCGCCCCCACTTCCTGCCCTCCTTCCTCCCGGCGCTGCTGAGGTCAGAGCTGACGCGCTCCCACCATCCGTGCTCTCCGAGGGGCCGCTGGCCCCGCTGCAGCACCCCCTGCCATCCACGAGTGTCCTATCCCAGGCCTCGAGAGAGCCTCAGCCCTCCTCCTCTCCCACCATGTGTCCCACAGCGTTGCTGCCATCGTGGCCATCGTGTCACCTGCACGTGGGAGTATGGCCGTGGGCTTCAGGCAGTGCCCGCAGCTGGCACTCAATTCAGTGAGGTCCCCTGGGACTCTTGGCAGCTGCCCCAGAGGGATGCGGGGCTCCTCATCCACCCTGTGCCAGCAGCTCATCCCTGGGCTCATCCCCACAGGAGGAGCCAGGTGGGATGGCCAAACCCCTCTGCCCACCCCAGGGATCAGCTCCCGATCCGAGCCCCACCGCACTCCCAGCACACGGCAGCTCCGCCGCCCCTCAGCAGGTGCCTCACAAAGCAAGGGGGATCACGATCCTGCACCGTGACACGGCAGGATGAGCCCCCAGCCTGACCAGACCCCCCCTCCTGCTACTTGCCAGGCACCATCAAGGGTCTGGTGACAGCGGCGGGGTGGCCTCAGTCGCTCCCGGCAGTCCCAGCTGCGCTCCTGGGCAGCTACAGCCCAGTGCCACGTGTGCCCCAGCAGCACCGGCCCTGCCACCCCGGCGTGCAAACAGAGCACCGCGGCACACCCCTGTGCCCCCGGGCCGTCCTGTCTGCTGCGCCGGAGACACCGCCCGCGGCCCCGCACAGCAACCCCAGGGACTCGCTGGGAGCCAGGGCGTGGGTCCGGCCCGGGCCCGCACAGCCGGCGGGAGAGAAAGGACCCTAAATCCGCCCTGGCTTCACGTTATCGAACGGGGGAACAGACGGACTGTAGTGGATTAGCCCAAATCACGGCAGGTTGGGGAAACGGGTAAACTGCCGCCGTGCTGTTAAATGCCAGCAGGACCGTGACAGCAGCAGGGAATGTACGTCCGGCACAGCAGGCCAGCGGCTGCCGATCAGGGCAAGGGCCCTTCAGGGAGCGGCAGATTGGTCAGAGCCATCCATTGCCCCTTCTCACCCCCAAGACCCCAGGCAGCAGCTGCCCGGGGCTGCCCCCACCTCCCAGGACCCACCTTGGCCGCCCTCCTCTCTCCGGCGCAGTCGGGGTTCTGGCAGTGCAGCACTGTCTCCTCTTCTGGGCACGGCTCGGCTGTGGAGAGAGTTGAGTCAGTGCCTGGGTGCCCCCACACCACGAATCCCGGGTTTCAGAACTCGGCAAAGCACTCGGGCTCAGCCCGCTCCTGCCTGCCCCACAGCTCATCCAGGGGAATAAAGTCCCGGGCCCGAGAGCCAGTGATACATCCCCGCCGGGGGAACGCACTGTGTGCTCCACAGTGACAGAATCTGGCACCTCCTGCTCAGCACCCCGGGGTACAGGATGAGGACACGGACCTGCTCCAGCTCCCCTGGGGCTAGCACGGCCTGGGGCTGCAGAAGCAACACTAAATCTGCCGCTGTCAGCCCCCAACGGGGCTTAGGAGCCACTTTAAGCTTTGACAGTTAAATCGGCCTTAGGGACAAATCCTATTTTGAAGGCTTTTGTTATGTGTCGAAACTAATCGTTTAAAAATAACAGACTCCAGGCTGCTCGCGGCGGCAAACGAGCAGTACGGACACCCTCTGGCAGGACTGCCCCGCTGCAGGCAGGGATGCACCTTTGGGAAGCTGCCTGCTGGGCAGGGAGTCTGTGCCGGGGATGTGGAGAGGCCAGGTGGAACGGCTCTACCACAATGGCACGGCTCTACCAGGTGGCACGGCTATCATGCCAGCCCAGCGGCACAGGGACTTCCCCGCCGCACTGCTTCCCTCTCTCGCATCCTTCCTGCCAACAAAAACAGCATCCACGCCGACCCGAGTGAGACCGTGGCCAAGGCCAGGGTTAGAAACAGTCTGCGGGATAAAACAGTCTGCCTTTTGAGGCAGCACTGAAAAAACTGCTGCTTCTGCCTGGAGGGGAGGAAGCGACTCGGAATGGTGTCGGTTTCTAGCTCCCATCTGGGAGGCCATCCCGGGGCTGCTGTGGCACCATGGACGCTGCTGGATGACTGTGCAGGAGCAGCCGGGCAGGGCTCAGCTCGTCGCCCTCCGGGAACAGGGCTAGGAGCCGGGCTGGGAGCTGGGACCGGGCGCTGCCCCCGCGGCACGAGCACAATGACGCCTCTGTCCCCGCGGCCGCCCCGCAGCGCCCGCCGGGCTGGGCCGGCCCCCGCCCCCCGCCGCTGCCGTTTCACTTGACCTATCGGGAATAATAACGGAAACAAATAAGAAATTCTTTCATGCACCCAAGGGAAAGTTTTCCAAACTCACCAAAAACTAGAGGCTGGCCGGAGCGGCCGGCGGTGCCGGGGACCAGCCCCACGCCGCAACCGCCGGCACGGCCAGAGCCGCGTGGCCGTTCCCAAAAGCCGACCCTGCCCGCGGGTCACACATGCACCAGGGCCTGGGACACGGGGGCTGGGAGGTCCTCGCAGGGAGCCCCGCTTTGTGGCAGAGGCAGGAGGGTGTCCGGGTCCCCACCAGACACTTCGGGGGCTGCAGGAGAGACCCTGCCCCCATCAGCTCCTCTCCCCGCCCGGTCACCTCCTCCTTCTCCTGCTGCCGGCTGTGCTATCGCACCCGGCGCTCCCGGTGACGGCAAACGAGTATTGAAACCGGATCGTCCTTGCGGCAGAGCGCACGGCAGCGGCAGCCGGCTGCTTCAAACGCCTGCCTGGGCCGGGGGGAGCGGCGCCGGTGGCACGGGGCGGTTTGCTGAGCGCTCCCCAGCTGCACCTGCCGCATTCCCACGGCATCCCGGCGGCCCCCAGGAGCTTCTCCCAAGCCCTCACCCTCGTTGCCGGGGCTGGAGGCTTTGGGCAGCCGCGCTCAGCCACAGCCTGCCGGTTGCCCAAAGCCCCCCAGCCACCTACCCCCGAGCTCCTCGCTGACGTCCAGGCTGGAGCTCCAGGAGAAGCGCTCCACTGCCCCGTACTCCAGCCCCGCCAGGCCGGGCGGCAAAGCCTCCAGCTCGTAGGCACCCCGCTTCCTCCAGTACAGAAACATCCTGGGGTTGCGGCCGGGGGGCCCCCCGGAGCCGTGCCCGCCCCAACGGGGCCACCGGTGGGACTAACCGGGGGAGACCAGCTCCGGCTTTAAGAGTGGGTCCCGGTCTCCGGACAAGCGGTGCATTGACGCCACCGGCGGGAGCCGCGGGGCGGCCGAGGGTGCTGCTGGAGGCTGCCCAGCGCCCGCGCGGGGGGCGCACAAAGGGCCTTTCTTCAGCCTCCTACAGACATTGCACAAATTTCACTTTCCACCGTCTATGGAAGACATTCGGCCACGGAGACAAGACGTGCTTGTGATGGAAAGAATCAGCATGAAGAAGGGGGCTGTTTGGCGGCTCTGCCGTCCGTCCGGCTTTTGAGGGGGCAGGAATGCGCTGCCCCAAGCTCCGGTTGTATCCCTGCACCCGTGGGCACACGGGGCCCCCAGCCTGCATAGGGAAAACCAGGGATCTTCACGGGGATTTCCCTCCTGCTAAATCCAAGCAAATAAGAAAGCACCAGATAGGGCTTAAACCCCCCAAAGACAACAAAAGATGGCACCTTCATCCTGCTCCACACAAAACTCCCAGGCCAAGGCCATCCCAGCCCCTAAACTCATCACAGCATCTCCCAGAGGCACCAGGTGCTTCTCAGAGTTTTGTTGCTTCTAAGCAACCTTTGCCAGAAATTCCAACAGAAATCGCTGCTGCAAAGGTAAGATGCCAACGTATTGTAAAATTAATCCTGCTTGATTTAGTGCATCCTTACTGTTTGAAATGCTGTCACAGATTTCCCATTGATCACAGAACAGTGTCCCCACCTTGTTGGTGGGATGCTTCACCGAGGTTTATGCTCCAAAGCCCCCAGCTGCCCTGTTGTCCCTCTTCCCCTCAGGGAGCGCCAGAAGCCAGTGAGGTTCCCCTTTCCCTGAGGCTGCAGCACCCACCTCTGGGCCCCAGCAGGCACTGGCACCTCGTACCACCCCCTGAAACACCCCAAACCAGGCACTTGCAGCTCTGCAAGCAGGGGTTACTCACTTGTCCCCCGGGTCCGAGGTGGATGCAGGGGGGCTGGTGACAACACCAAGGGGGATGCTTGGCCACGGTGCTTTTAGTGTTGGCTATTTCTCCCATGTCCTTTGCCTATCTCACCTTTTCCTGAAGCTTTTTCCACCCGCTCCCTCGTGACTTGAACTCCCGTCTCACCCCGCCTGGGATGTTCCCCCCGGCTGCACCACGGCCCCTTTATTTATTTTAGCCACTGTTCAGGCCCACAATGCTGGCCAACTTCTTCCTTTGCTGCCAGACCCAGCCATATGGGGATAATTGGGCCTGGATTAAGTTTAACTCTTTACAAGGCTGCAACACTGCACAGCCTCTTGCAGCTCTTCTCCAGCTCTGTCCCCTCCTCACCTCTCATCCCAGTTTGTTTGTTTGTTTACAGCTGCTCGTTCCTGGAGTTTTAGGAAATCACTTCCCAAACCAGATAAAAGCAATTTTGCGTATTACTCACACCCACAGCAGCCACCAGCCGAAAAGCTCTGACCCCAAGTGGTGCACTACATTCCTCCTTCTGAATTCCTCCTTCCTCTGCATCCCTCCTTCCTCCACAAGAGACCTGGCCCAGGGGATTTGAACGGGCACTGGGCTCAGGGGGCTGCAGACTCCAGGGCTGGACTGTTCCCCAGTCTGGGCCAAGGCAGAGCCATGCCTCATTTTGCAGGAGCTGCTGTTAGAAGCCACGTTATTTTTGCAGTCACAGATCCACTAAGAGCCCAGCGTGCTGGTATTACCCATAAAGAATCGCTTTTTCCAAAAATGTCCTCAACTTGACCCAAGGCACTCACCTCTGTGCGACTCCCACCAACCCCAGCTTCCCTTGGGAGCAAATTGCTAATTGACAAAGGGCTGGGAAGAAAATGAATTAAAGTTTGTGTCCCAGTGGGGCAGAGCAGGTGGGGCCAGGTAAAGCCACGCACCCCAGTGCTCCACACAGCACCTGGGTGACAAGTTCTTCCCCACTCCGATCCTGTTCCAGCCTTTATCCGTAGCAGTCTGTTAGAGCTGGGGACATGTCGAAGCCAGCCCAAGCTGCTCGAACTGTGCTCAGGATACTGAGCACACCCTGCAGCAGCAGATATGCAGCTGGGACAGCACAGGGCACGAGGCAGCAGTCCCAGCAGACAGACAGGGTGGGCTGTGACAGTGCAGCGCCGAGCGGCTCCACCTTTGTCATTCAGGGGGACAGGGACTCCCTCTGGTGCTCCTTCCTCCCCCTCTCCTCGACCAGCAGGACACCCAGAGCCACGGGCCAGCCACAGTGCCAGAACCCTGGCACGGGCCCTTCCCCAAACCCAGGGGACGATGAAGTTCCACTCAGGGCACTGTGGATCGCTCTGACACCCAGAGCTCCCTGAGGGCCAGACAGGCAATGGGAACACATCCTGACCAGAGGCAGAGCACGTGTGCAATGGCAGCTGCCCCTGGCTGCATCAGCAACAGCCTCAGAAAATTTCCAAACCAGTCCAATGTTTACCATAGATATTTATTACAAAACACCAAAAATACAAACTGAACATACAAAACATTATCAAAACCGGCCCCACTGTAGCATCTACCTGCCCACCGCTTCTGCAGCACCCAGGGCTCCTGCAACATGAGGCCCCTCATGAACAACCCCTGGCTGAGCACCCTGAGGCTTCAAGTGTAATCACACTCAAAGGGGAACTCCCTCCTCTTCAAATGCTGCTTCTTCTTCCTCAGCTTCCCTGAGCCCATGATGCTGTAGTTGTAATCGGATGTGACGTAGGGGATCTCTCCCTCAATCCCTTGCTGGAAAACAGAAAAATTAAACCAGAAACAACTTTAAGAACTCGTACCTTCAGCACAGGGGGAAGCACTTCCCTCCCCAGGCTGACAGAGCTGATGGTGGGAAGGACCCAGCAATCACCAAACCCCACTTTGGCATCTGAAACATGAGCAGAACATTCTGTTCTCCCGAGGTTTCTGTGCTTAAGGACAATTTCACAGAGAGATAACCATCTGCTGATGCCCAGGCATCTCCCAGCACGCATCAGCCTCAGGAGTAAGAAAATGGAAAACCTGCCAGCCAGCTGCAGCTCAGCTAGCTCCCACCCCCTCCCATGAGCTCCTACCTGGCCCACAAGCACACAGTTAGGGATAGCAATGTTCCCAAGCAGCAGACAATTCACTAGTCTCAAATTCTCTGGAGGCACTGGTGTCAGGATGTGGTAAAGCTTCTTTTCCATATCAACCCCTCGGACAATTCCTAATAAAAACACATGCAAAGCTCAGTCACCAGGTATCCCTGCCCATTGGCACATCCCTACAGATGATCAAGCACCAAAGTCCAAACTGGAACATTAAATTAAGTCACACAAGGAAACTGAGAAACTACTGGAATTTTGCAAAAGCCACATGGAATCTGCTTCTGAGAACGTGAACCAGAAAGTGAGTCACTGTGGAGTTCTGAGGGAAGCTCCGACTGGCACCGTGCAAAGACATTTCCCACAGCTCTTACCACCTGTTAACCAAAGTCCAAGGACTTTGCAGTACAGTCTCTAACAGCAGAGAATACACCACTACTCCTGTATCTCATCCTGCTCCTCCAGCTGGTTTTAGAAGAGTAGGTAATTCCGTCACTCTGCGACCCGTCTGCCAAAACACGGCAGGTGAGAGCAGAGCTCCAGGTGTGCTCACCGAAGCCCAGGCAGTCACAGACTGGTGTCTGTGTCAGCAGGACTGGCCCGTCGGTCTGGCAGCGGACTTCCTCTGGAATGCAGCAGAGCCCGACCCAGCTGGCGTTCACTGCATACATGATGTTGCTGGGAGCAACATCCGTGTGAATAACCCTGAGTGCGACAGCATTGAAAGGTACCTGAGAGAAAGAGAAAAAAGTGTTCATCAGCTCCACGTGGACCGAGTTTGAGTTCCGAGATAAGACACTGCTGCGTCCACAGACCCTGCGTGATCCCACACCACACCCACACACAGGCACTACTGCAGGGCACACAAAGCAGCTTCTGCACCAACACCTGCACATGCAGAACACAGAGCACACACGTGCCACACCGGCACCTCAACAGAAGCCTCACTTCCAGACACCCTAAACACAGTCACTCTGCAGATCAGTGTTTACTCCTCTTCTGAGAAATATATGCAGTAGGAACAGAATTGCCCGTTACTTTAAGTCTCTGCACCACCCCCAAGCCATCCCAAAAAGCTCCTTTACCTGATATGGCACCAGGCTGTGCAGTGGGAGCACCGCCCCGATGTCCGGGCTCTGCAGGTGCCCCAGGTATCCCAGGATGGACATGTCGCGCAAGATGCCGCTGTGCACTCGCCTGGAAGAACAACCCCATGTCACGGACAACATGTAGTTTTGTTCAGCCCACAGACCCCACAGAGCACTCAATGTCCTACTTACGCTTCACCTGCCACCCCTGCCCGAGGAAATTCCGGGTGGACATACAACAGCTTGTGTTGCAGAGCTGACACGTCCTCCCCTTCGGAGTACTTCCAGCTTTCCATGCCGCCTGCTCCCAGCTGCTTGCACTTGGATTGCTGCTTGCCCTTGGTGTGCAGCCCAGCGCTGAAGTGGACATGCTCAGGGGTCAGCGGGGGCATGGCCTTCCAGTCACACACGTCCATCTGAACAATGTGGCTGGGTGACAACAGCCGGATGATATCAATGAGGAGCAGCAGCCCTTCACCTTCAGGAGCACGGGAAACACAACTGCTGCTACTACTGCAACAGGAGGGACAGCAGCATAGCTCAGGGCAGACACACGGTGTGTTCTTGTTCCGCGTGGTGCTGTGCCACCGTTACCTCCCTCCCACGCCTCTCCAGAAAGCAGATTGACCCCGTTTACCTTTCACCCAGCCCATGGTGTTGATGACCAGAGGCACTTCCTTCCTGTAGCAGCTGAACACGTACTTCACAACATCAAGGTACCTCTCCGTGTCCTGCTCACAGCTGGTCTGGCCGTAATACACCATCTTACGGGGCGTCTGCTGGTGAGTGAAGGGGGGACCTGGCAAAGAGAGCACCGAACATCCAGTGCCTTCCCCAAGTCAAACCAAAACACTCCCATCCCTGTATCACCCACATGCCTCCTCTCCTGAAACAACCCATGCTCTTCCCATATGGCAATTGTCCTCCTTGCACAGCCTGTGCATAGGGGAAACTGGTCTGTCACTTGCAGGCTGTGAGTTTTGTTTGTTTCGGGTTAATACTGGGTTTGTTTCTTTGTCTGAAATCACTGCTTACAAACTTGCAAATCTTTAAAGAACAGTCTATGACAAACTGGCTAAAGAGCAAACCAGCCTGGCCACATCCTTTTAAACCAAATCTGCAAGACCACAAACACCAGCAGTTTCCTGGGCTCTGTTTTTCACACTCATCCAACAGCCTCAATTTGTGTGGATCCACTTTGGATTTCTCAAGTTAGTTTTATCTATGGGTACATATTTTTCCAAGGAGACCTTTCAAATCTGAAAGGCTGAACATCCTCTTTGACACAGCTCAGCCTGTACTACCACCTCTACAACATCACCTCTCTTTAAAGCAGACAAAATGAGCAGAACAGCTCCGTGTTACTCAAGGAGCTTAAATGTTCCTATAAGAAAACTCAAAGAGCCCTTGATTTATTCTCCCCAGGAAACTCTGACAGCTCTGGCAGGAGCTTCCCCTCAAGCAGAGCCTCTGCCTAGAACACCCTGTTCATTTCAGAAAAAAACAGGTCTCTGGTAACCACAGGAGCAGTGGAACACATACCCAGCACGGGCTCCGTGATGCTGCTGAGGGACACGCACCCAGGTGGCGTGAATTCCGTCTGGCCGATGTCACACTCCATGTACTCGACCACAGGAAGGCTGCAGGGAGAAAGACTGTGTGTTAGCATCCACTAAAAGAAGAACTACGGCATGACCTGAACACATCAGAAGGACAATCTGATTTTGTTCCAGGTTGCAAAGCTAAAGTTCATGAATAAAATCTCCCCTTCCCTCAACCACGCTCATGGTGCATTTTGAAGCATTATAACTCCCCTACTGAACCCAAACTGCTTGGTGCCCAATGTGCTCACACACTCCAAGGCAGCAATTTAACAGTATTTCAGTAGAAACATTCAGGAGGCAACTTTTCTGAAATCAGCTCAAGGCACGAATGCCTGTTTTTCTGAATTTTCTGAAGCGATCCACCCTCCAGTTCTGATGGCTCTTCTGAAAAGTCCTGTCAAACATTCTTTTTTTCTTTTTTCCTTCCCCTAAGTCTCATGCAGCACTTAAAAGCTTGCAGAATATGGAAAGACTCACCGGTTCAGTAACAGGTTAATTAGGTATCTGTTGAATGTCGATTTCCCAGTGTTTTTTGGGCCACACACCAGCACCACAGGGACACCTTCATCTTCCGCTGGAAAGACAAGCGGAGTGTGAACTGCACTGATGCTGGCACTGCTGACCCACCCCAGACAATGCCTAAGCTCTAGATGCACATTCTTTATACAGAAAAACACAACCCTCAATCAGCGTGTGCTGGTGAGGGCACCTTCTCAACTTTAACTCGTGAAAAACCTCATGAACTTTCTTTTTTTCAGGCTACCGAAGTCCCAACCTGGCCAAAGGCCCGCACTCACCACAGCAGGCCTGGATCAGCTCCTCCAGCGCCAGGCACATGCTCTCCGACACCAGCAGCCCGCGCTCGGGGCTGCACTTCACGATGCCCACGGACGCCAGGACCGCGTCCTCTGGCGTGAAGTTGGACTCCTCCTTTTTCTAGGCAAGAGGGTGGGCACTCAGCACGGGGTGCGCGAGGCCACGGCCTGGGCGCTGACAAGGACGGCCGCCGCTGGCTCTGCACGGGCGCTGCGGGGACGGCGCAAGGCGCAGCGGGCACCGCGCCGCCTCACCTGGGGCTCGAAAAGCCGCGACAGCGGTGGGTGGCTCAGCAGGAATCGCGTCACCGGCGTGTCCAGGTGCTCCAGCAGCACCACGGCGCAGTCGGGCGAGAACCGCGCCATCAGCTTCACCCGCGCCTCTGCAAGAAGCGAGCGCCGCCATCGCCCTCAGCCCCGCCGCCCCGCACGCGAAATGGCGCCCGCCCGCCCCGCACCGCGCTCAAAATGGCCGCTCCCCGCACCGCCCGTGAAATGGCGGCTCGCCCGCGCCCCCGTCCCATCCCGCACTCACGGCGGCGGACGCGGTGCGAGCGCATGGCGGCGCGGGCGGCGGCGCG
>VXAZ01004833.1:834108-845600 GCA_013399875.1 Gymnorhina tibicen
GGGGCCGCTTCCCCTTTTCGGGGGGCGGCGGGGCCGGGGCCCGGCGGGGAGGCGGGGGCGGCGCGGTGACGCCGCTGTTCCCTCGCAGGGCTCCCCCTCGGCCCCGGAGGAGGCGGCGGTGGGTGGCAGCGGGCGGGGGGACAGCGACGCCGAGCCCCTTCCTGAGAAAAAGGTGCTGCGGAGCAAAAAGAGCCCCCCCGCTCCGGGAAAGGCGCCGGGGAGCAGAAAAGGTACAGCGGTGCCGGTCGAGTGCCCCACATGTCATAAAACCTTCCTCAGCAAATATTACCTTAAAGTACACAACAGGTAAACGCTCCGGCTTCTCCTTCCCCTTGCGCGCGGGGGGACGCGCCGCCCCCACGGCTCGGCCCCTTCCCGGGGTGGGGGGAGGACGGCCCCGTTTCTGCCAGCTGGTCCCAACACCTCGGCATCCCCCGGGGTGGTAAAGGATGGTCCCCTCTGCCCCTGGGGGTGCTCTAGCCTGGGGGAGGGTTATATTTCTATGATAGGCGTCCCAGAGCTGCATCCTGGGCTTTGGCTCAGGAAGGCCATGTGAGGGGCTCCTCGGGGGCTGTGCTGGCTGCAGGTGGGCAATGGCAAATCCTCCTGGGCTTTGAGATTGGCCCGGGCTGGGAGGAGTTTCCGGCGGGGGACAGACCAGATACATGGCTGGGCTCTGTGAGGAGCTCCAGGGTGGATCACAAAGAGCAGGGCAGGGCCTTGCAGTGAGGGCTCAAGCTTTGCTTCGCTTGTGCTGGGGGAGAATCCTGGCCGTGCAGAATTGGTGTTCATGGAGCACAGCGGGCACCGGCAGCTGTGCTGTTGAGGGGACACAAGAGTGGCATAAAAGCAGCTTTAGGGCAACTGAATAGTAGCACTGCAGGGGTGGGGGGAACTACCCACCTCACCCTTCACTGTGACCTCCTGGGCCTGTCTGTGCAGATGCTGTTGACAGGCAGTGATGGGATTCTGTATTTGCATCCCCCCAGGAAACACACTGGAGAGAAGCCATTTGAGTGTTCCAAGTGTGGCAAATGTTACTTTAGAAAAGAGAATCTCCTGGAACACGAAGCCAGGAACTGCATGAACCGATCGGAACAGGTATGCCCAGGAGCTGCCCTGCTGGGCTGGAGCGTGGCTGCTGTGTGGCAGGTGGGGAATTGGAGTCTTTTCCCAGCCCCAGCCCATGCTCAGCTCCGAACAGACCTGTCAGCAGTGTGTGGTGTGTGGCCAGGACCACCACAGCCAGGGCCCCTGCAGTTGGGACTCGTGCCTGATACACAACGCAGCCCTCACTCATGTTTCAGCACACCGGGACACTGTACTGTACTGTACAAGATCCAGCTCCTGTGGGTGCGGGCTGAACGCTGTAGCTGGGTGGCAGTGCCATGTGCTGGACAGGGGACTGAGTTGTGGGCTCCAGGTTGGGCTCTGGGTCCTGCAGAAACCGACGCCACCCCATCTCTCACAGGTGTTCACGTGCTCGGCCTGCCCGGAGGTGTTCAAGCGGCGGATGGAGCTGCGGCTGCACATGGTGTCACACACCGGGGAGATGCCGTATAAGGTCAGCAGGGCCTGCATCCAACATCAGTATGGATGCTGCTGGACACTGGCACGGAGCAGGGGCGAGACTTGCCCTTCTAGAGCAGCCCAGCCCATCAAGAGCTGAGCACACCAGTTCCCTTCTCTGGTCTGTGATAGCCCACTGAGGGTTGTTCCCTGTCTCTGAGCCAAAATGTGATCCAGCGAGGCACCACAGCCAGAGGCTTCCTGTCGCTGTACCAGGAACCCGTGTTCTACTCCCCCGCCGGTCCTCTCCTTGCTCTGAAACCACTCTTTGGGGGCAGCTGGAAGCTGACCCCGTTCTCCTGTCTCGCAGTGTTCCTCCTGCTCACAGCAGTTCATGCAGAAGAAGGACCTGCAGAGCCACATGATAAAGCTGCACGGCGCACCCAAGCCCCACGCGGTAGGGACCGGGGCCTTTGGGGAGGGTATGATCCTGAGTGTGGACCTGGCCTAAGGAATGGCACAATGTTCTGTCTCGCTCAGTCAGTGGGGGGGGGGGGGGCACTGAGCTACTGGAAACGGACTCTTTTGAGTACAGGAGCAGCCCACAGACCCAAGCACTGACCAGCATTTCATCTGTTGGGTTGTCCCATCTCACTGGGTGTCTCTGAGGCAGGGGTCCTGCTGTGGCTTCTGCAGGGAGGTCCCTGGAGCAGCTGGGAAAAGGCCAGGTCTGAGTGGGTCTGGTGACAGTGTACCCCAATCCTAACCCCTTCCTCTCCTGTGGCCTTGCAGTGCTCAACCTGCTCCAAGTGCTTTCTGTCCCGGACAGAGCTGCGCCTGCACGAGGCCTTCAAGCACCGCGGAGAGAAGCTGTTTGTGTGCGAGGAATGTGGGCACAGGGCCTCGAGCCGCAATGGCCTCCAGATGCACATCAAGGCCAAGCACAGGTACAGTGTGACCCATGTCCTCCTTTAAGTCACTCTGGCTCTCCTGGCTGCACTCCCTGCCCCACAGGCCTGGGGGTTGGCGGGAAGTCACCCTCTTCTCAGAGGTGCTGGGCTGAGACCCAAGGAGCTGAAGCTGACGGAGGCAGAGGTGATGGTGACGTTTCTGTGCCCACAGGAATGAGCGGCCCTACGTGTGTGAGTTCTGCCACCACGCCTTCACGCAGAAAGCCAACCTCAACATGCACCTGCGCACGCACACTGGCGAGAAGCCCTTCCAGTGCCATCTCTGCGGCAAGACCTTCCGGACACAAGGTACCCCTGGGTGTGGCTGGAGCAGGTCATGCCAAGTGCTGTGCTCCAGCATCCAGGACCTCCAGAAAGCAGCTTCCCCAGGAGCAAAGCCATGCTCTTGTGAGTGCAGGCTGATAATAAGGAAAGCACATTCCTGTCACCTGCACTGCCCTCACAACACAGAAGGGGAACAAGCTGGTGTTCCTCATGACCCTTAGCTGGAGCAGGCAGCTACTGCTTGTGCTGCTCTTGCTTTCCTGGCCAGCCTGGCCCAGCCTGACAGCCCTTGGGATGGGGTGCACGGGCTGTGCTTCTGACTGGCCACTCTCCCTGTCTCTCCCCCTGCAAACGGCAGCGAGTCTGGACAAGCACAACCGGACGCACACCGGGGAGCGGCCGTTCAGCTGCGAGTTCTGCGAGCAGCGCTTCACGGAGAAGGGCCCATTGCTGAGGCATGTCGCCAGCCGGCACCAGGAGGGGCGGCCCCACTTCTGCCACATCTGTGGGAAGACGTTCAAAGGTAACGCTGGCGTTCCAGCTCTGATGTGGCTCTGCAGGAGCCACGTCCTTCCCGTGGGTGGGCCGGCATTGCTGTGAGCCTGTACGACACGGAGCTGCTGTCAGTGGGCTCTCGCTTCCCTTCCCAGCGGTAGAACAGCTGCGTGTCCACGTCCGCCGGCACAAGGGAGTGAGGAAGTTTGAGTGCATTGAGTGCGGCTACAAGTTCACACGGCAGGTGAGGCCTTCCCCGGCTCCGGGGCCGCCGCGCTGCGCTGGGGAGCCAGCCCTCACCGGGTCTCTCCACATGCCCTTTCTTTTGCAGGCTCACTTGAGGCGCCACATGGAGATCCACGACCGAGTGGAGAACTACAACCCTCGGCAGCGGAAGCTGCGGAACCTGATCATCGAGGATGAGAAGGATGTGATGGTGGTGTTGCAGCCACCGCCAGAGCTGGAGGTGGGCTCAGCTGAGGTGATCGTGGAGTCGCTGGCCCGTGGGCCACTGTCTGAGGAGGTCCCTGCGCAGAAACTCTGCTCAAACGAGAACTTCTCCCCGGCGGACGTGATTGAGCAATCGCTGATTATAACAACAACGATTCCTGAAGACTGTGAGACGTAGTGTGGCCACCCATCCCCTTCCACTGAAACACAGTAAAGTGCTCAGCTGAGCCACTTTCTGCCACACTTGTTCTTTTGAGCCCCCTCCCCACCTTTTCTGCCAATCTCCCATCTCAGGCTGCAGGGAAAGGAAGTCACCGTGACATTGTGATTGAGTGTCAAATGAAGAAATGTCTCAGAACGGTCGCTCCAGTCAGTCCGTGCGCGGTGTGCAGCGGGATGGGACTGACCTGTGTCATACTGTGACTCACTTTCTGACGCCAGAGGAGCTGGTGCTGCCCCTCCCTTTCCTCCAGCCCTCTCACCCTGCTTGTGATTAAAGCTCACCTTCCCCCACAGAGAGCAGCTCTGCCCGTTCCTTAACTCCTCCGTTTAACCTGTGCCTTATTTCTCCTTTGTTTTGTTAAGCGTCTGTCAGTTGCTGTTTCTTTCCCCCATTATAGGCGGGGCATGACCCGTGTCTGCTCAGCACTGGGATGACAGAGCTGTGAGTTCACTTGAAACACTCCAGCAGCCGCAAAGTGCCTGTGCTCCTGTGCTCAAGTGTGGGGACTTACTCTGTCCCTAATAACTCGATCCAGGGTTGCTGGGAGAGTGAGAACCATGGCCTGAGTGGTGCCAGGGTGGGGGGAGATCTCAGTGTGTACCCCCACAACCCAGAGTTGCAGCCACGCTCTCTCCCCTTCCCCCTCTACTCATCAAGGAGGCAGAGAGGCTCCAGTTTAAGCAGATCTGGAATGAGAAACTCCCAATAAAATCTCACTCCAGGTTCCTTCCCCTCACAGAAAACAGAATTGTGTAACAGGTTTTATTTAACTTGACTGCTGCAAGTAAATTTAAAAACAAACTATGAGAATAAAAATACATTATCTGCAAATGTAAAATGCCTTTGTTTCAAAGGATGGAGTTCAACTGTACTTGAGGATTCAACACAATGAATTCTACAAAAAATAAATACAGATCTGTAGCTGCTCAGCGGGTGGGACTGGGGGTCCAGCAGCGAGCGTGGCCGCGTGCGCCGGGGTGCGTTATTTATAGCTCAGCAGAAATGCCTCGGGCTGTGGCGCCGTCGGGAATCAGCCACTGCTCCCAAAAAAGCAGCAGCTCCCCCGAATTGTGGGCCCCTGCACCCCCCGGCCAGGCTTTGCCCATGGGTTTGACACCAAGGGGCAGCCGCGCCAGGCCCTGCGCGTTCCCTGCTGGCATGCAGCGGTCTGAAGGCACTGTCAGTGTTCCAGACTGGAGAACAGCCCGGGGTCCCCGTGGCTGAGGGGTGCAGCAGCATCAGACAGCACTGGGGCTAAACACGTTTCTGTAAAGCTGTGAAGATGCTGATGCTGTGGAAATGGGGCTTGGATGCTCCTCGATCCAGGGGCAAGTCTGGAGACGAGAGATTGAGTACATGGGGTTTCCATCTCTGAATTCAGTTTCAAAGCAAATTTTTCCTTACTGGCTAAAATTTAAGGACCAAAAAAGCAAATGCATCCAGCCACACCTTAGCTTCTGCCACACTTCAGGGTTCTCCTGAAGGTGCCAGCACTTGCTCTCAGGGAGCCATGCTGCAGGTTCAGCCGTTTGCTTCTTCCAGAAACATTCCACAAGTAAACTGCACGCAGCTGCTCTTCAGCGAAGGTAGATAAACAGAGCCCACCTGGCCAGGGCACTTGGGCAAATATAAAGGCAAATCTTACATAGGCCAAAATAAAACTGCAAACCTCAAATAAAAAGAGGAAAAAACCACTAAAATAACTACCTTTCAATCCCAACACGTGCACAGGAAGCCTGTCTCCCTCCGAGGCACAGAATATAGGGGGGTGTCCAGACCATTGCCCTGCCAGACAGACCCCTCCTAAGAAAGAAACTGAAGAAAGGAGTTTGTTGGCAAACGAAGCGTTACAGGGTGAAGGAGCTCCCAGTGAAAGGTGTCCGGTCACAAGCCATAAGCAGCGGTGCTGTGGCGCGGTTCAGCACGAGTGCTTTCTCCAGCGATCAGCTCTCGGGTCCCTGTGGGCAGCGCGGCGCCATCTCCCACCCTGAAGGGCCGAGGGAAGCAGTGGAGGCCTCGATGCCTGCAGGCCCACAGCATCACATTCAACAGCCAGAGTTCTTGCTCCCTCTGTGATCAGTATGGTTTTGTTTCCAAGCGCTGGTTTGCCTCAGCCTTCTCCCAAAGCAGCCCAGGTTCTGGATGAGGGATGCTGTCAAGCCGCTTCCTGTGCTAAGGCAACTCATTGAGGTTCTGGCTGTGGAGGTTTTGGTTCTGCCTGCTCAAGCTGATGGTGTTGTCCAGCGTGATGCTGTCGTCCTCCTGTGTGGTTTCTGGCATGAACTGCCGGAATATGCTGACGCTGCCGTGCCAGAAGATGGGCTCGGGGAGCTGGCCGACGACGCTCCACGTTCGCGTCTCAGGATCATAGGCTTCCAGGACGTCGGAGAGTTCAAATGTGTTATCGTAGCCCCCTGAGACATAGAGCTTCCCGCCGAGCACAGCCACGCTCCCCCCAACATGAACCTGCAATGTAACAATAAACACACACCGTGATCAAGGGGCGTTTGCCTGATCCAGCAGCCGATCGAGGGGGTGGATGGGATCTGTTCCTTGGAGGGAGCTTTATGCCTGCCAGCTGCAGGTTGGGCTCTGAACCAGCGCTGCCCAGAGCTCTCACAATGCTGGGCTGCACATCCAGACATGCCACCACATGCGGCACTTTTCTTCCCAGTGACTCCAACACACTTAAACCAGCTCCACATGCAAGGGGTTCTGATTCTAAAAAGCTCTTGGTTTTCCAAAGGAAAACCCAAAAGAAACTCATTTGTAACACTTAAGACATCCTGGAGGCAGGCACATGTCCTACCTGAAGCATGGCAGGGATTTTATCCCATTCATTCTTCGATGGATTGTAAACATCCACTTCAGCCGAGTCGTCTCTGGGGGAGAGAACACAAAATTACTCTTCTGCATTCTAGAAACTCCGCTTGAGTTCTTCGCCAAAGCCAAATTTAGGCGGACAGGAGGAGAGAAGAGCTGGGGAGGCAGCGTAATCCCCCCAGGCTTCTCTCACCCACTCTGCTCGCCAGACAGGAGGGCGACAGTGACAGGTGAGGGACGTTTATGCCTTAGAGACATGTGCTGCTGACACAAGAATGTGTGGAGGACAAGGTCAGGGCAGCTGGAGAGGAGCTGTCAGTTCTTCCAAGACAGTCCTGGTACAGATGGGCTCAAGATGCTGAAAGGCAGCTCCAGGCAGGGCCAGCAGCCAGACAAGGCCCTCCTCTCTCCACTCTGGGTTAGCTCTGGGGCAGCTGCTGAGGACACCTGAACCTCACTGCTGTGCTTTATTTACAGGTATAAAACTAGCCCCAGCATGAGGGACTGTCACTCAGAGCCTTTAGCCTGAGCTATTAAACCAATTTGCCACTTTTACTTGCAACCTACTCCTCTGCCCTCCAAAGATTATCCCACAGCTCTACATGGAGCAGCAGCCCACGCACAGCATGTGAAATGAAGGAAGAACACCTAACCCTGATCATCTCCTCACTAACTCTTGCAGATGCAAAGTGATCCGAAATCCTGAAGTGTCAATCATCGGTATTTTAAAATGGGTAAGAAAGTGGAAATTCTATAGAATCAGTTTGTGACAAGGAGCTGAGCAGCTGCAACACCCTGGCAGGATGGACTGAAACCAGCTGACCAGAACAGCCGCCAGCAAGACATTTGGCTGGACCTGAAAGGATCAAATAAAAAGTCTTGGGCCAAAGCTGTTACTTTATGCAAAGCCAAGAGGAGATTAAAAGAAGAGAAGTGCCTGGGGGCCATCACGGAAGTCTCTGTTTGCTCAGTCAACACAGGGAGATGAAATGCTCCAGCCCTAGCATGCCTTCCCGTTTATTTTTAATTAAGCGGATAACTGAAGTATTTGCGCCACCAGGACAGCTTCAGATGGGTAATTAAGTCCCAATTTGGAAAGGTGCTTAAAAATAGTGACCAATCACTTCATCTTCAGCCCTCTTATCTCTGCTGAGACAGAAGACGTCCTCTCCTGCACTAGAGTTTAACGTTTTCTTGGAGCTTATGTGCTTATTTATAGCAACGAGGGGGGCTGAACCAGGAGCCGAAGAAACCGAGAAGCCAATTTCCAAGCAGCGCTGCTGACTTCAGACAGATTTACACCTGTCTGTTCCCCAGCCCTGGGTTACACCCAGACATTTTCACACAATTTTACGGGCAGCTCTTTGAGGCCCGCCAGCACAAGGAAAGAGGTGTTACAGCCCTCCCTGCACCATTAGGGGAAGCACTGCGGTGCTGTCCCAACCCAGTGCTCTCCCTCCACCACCTGCAAAATCCACCTTCCCAGGGAAGCTCTGGGCTCTCCTCACGGGGAGGGAGGGAAGTGATTGCTCCCACTACTCACCGTATGAAGTACATAAGGCCGTTGAGCGTGACGGTCTTCGGGGCGAAGGACCAGGGGGGCAGGTGGCCACAGTTGACAAGGGACCAGAGGTCACTGTCGGGGTCATAGCACTGCATGACCATGGACTCTTTGCCAGCCAGGGAGCCGATGGCAAAGAGCTTTCCACGGCATGAGGTGGTGGAGCAGTTGTCCATGGGGTACAGCATTGGCTGTAGGGCTTCCCAGCTGTCCAGCGTGTGGTCATAGCGCTCCGTGCTGTCGGAGGCAACCACGTAGAGCAGCCCGTCCAGGACCGTGGAGCTGTGGTATTCCCTGGCTTTCAGCATGGGCGACACCTCCGTCCACTCGTTCACGCTGGAATTGTACCTCCAGACGCAGTCGTACAGCCTGGACCCATCCGAGCCCCCTGTGGCACAGCACGACACGTGTCAGAGCCTGGCTCCGCAAAGGGAAGGGTGCCAGAGGAGAGGGCTTGGCTCGGCATGTGTGCCACAAGGATTTTAACGGAAATTTTGCACTGTTTCATTCCCACCAAGCCAGGGAGGATTTCTCCCAGGTCGTTCCTAGTCCATACCTAGCTGTGACTCAAAATGAGTCTTCCACGTTTCTACCTCTGTCCTCTAACCCCCACTTCTCTCCCACTTTGCAGCCCCCCCTCCATTGCTGCCCAGAAGCTGCCAAGGCAATGGTGCTGCTGGCAGCTCGGGAACCTCCCAGCCCTGCCTGCATCACACTGACACTGACCAGAACAACCCAAGATCCCCAGCAGCAGCTTGCATACAGCTCCCAGCAGGATTGACCTGCCTGGGATCACTCCAGGAAGCTCCCAGGGGACGTAAGGGCTTCTGTAAAAACAAGCCGCGTCCATGTGGTAGCCCGTCATTTTTACAACCCTGCCCTTAAACCAGGGCCTTGTTTTCTGCTTGTGACTAGAGAACACACAGTTTTCTGTTCACCTGCACAAGACTTGCTCTTCAAAGCTCTGCCAGCGTGTCCTGCACACCCAGGGCACGCTGTTTCACAGCACTCGGTGTCCTGGGCCTCCGTTTGTTACAGCTGTCACAGGGATGTAGTTCAAAGGAGGCATCTGCATACAGCTTAGCAGCCAAATTTACATATTGGTGTCACCTTGACAGAAGTAATTGTAGCCCCAGCAAGAAGGCAGGATTTGTGCAGGGGAAGGTACTGTGACTCACAGGGGCTGGCAAAGGAAGCTGGGGCTTTCTGACATGCCTCTGCCTCAAGCATGTGCCTAGCTTGTGATTCAGGGGTCTCTGAACCTGAACACCTTCTTCAAAGAGAGAAACTCAAAACCTTATCACATCACCCCTGTCCTCAGTGACGGTTAAAAAGTTCTAACTACAAGATCTGTGACTTCTGCCAGCGTGCTCAGCAGCATTAGTCATGACAAAACAGCTCCTGGACTGAGACCAGCTGCTAAATCCAGCACCAACTCCAGGAGTCTCCGTGCCTGCTGGCAGGCTGCAGGCGCCCAAGCTGAGTCCCAAACTTTCTGCTACCCAGGAAAAGCCAAGTGTCACTGTTACAACCCACATATTTTCAACAGAACTCTCCACCCTGGTGGTTCCCCTCATTCCCTGTATACCTTACCAGTGACATAGATGTCATTGCCCAGTGCAGCAACACTGTAGCCCCCTCCCAGGTGCTCGGGGAACTCGGCCAGGTAGCGCCAGTGGCCGGTGCGTGGGTTGTAGCAGTCGACGGTGACAAGCTCATCGCAGTCACGGTCACAGCCACCGACGAGGACAAGGATCTCAGCGAGGCCGGTGGAGGGCCGGGGGCGCATGCGGGCACAGGGCCCCCGGTCGTGGCGGTCGAGGCGGGCAGCCTGGAAGTCGCGGGCCTCACGCAGGAGGCGCAGGCAGGGAGGGCAGCGGGCCACCAGCGGCTCGCTCTCCACGTGGGCCAGCAGGTAGAAGCGGCGCACAAAAGGCAGGCGGACGTGGGCCAGGAGCTGGGGCAGCAGCGGGGCACGGGTGGCGGGGTCAGCGCGCACCCAGCGCAGTGCCAGCTGAAAGGCGGCCTCCTCCTTGGGGATGCAGAGCCCGTCGTCCCGCAGGTAGGAGAGGAGGCGTGGCAGCGGCAGCCGCTCCAGCTGGGCGCCCAGCTCGCCCACGTGCCGCAGCACGAAGCGGTGGGCGGCAGCCGCCAGCTCCGGGCAGGCGAAGGCCTCCGCAAAGTCCTGCATGTCCAGGGCGTTGGCGGGCTCCAGCTGCCGCGCCAGCCAGGCACCGCAGGCCTCCTTGACAGCGGGAAACTGTAGCAGGTCGGCGGCGCGCAGCAAGCGCTCGGCGATGTCGGGGCCCAGCCGCCCCACGCGGCCGGTGTAGGCGAAGTCGAGCAGCCGCCCCAGGCACTCGGGCTCGACGCCGTGCAGCCGCACACGCTCGGCCCGCGACTCGCGCAGGGCCCCACCGAACATGGCGCGGAAGTATCCCGAGGCAGCAGCCAGAACGGCGCGGTGAGCCCCGAACTCTCGCCCGCCGGCCACCACCGTCACGTCCAGCAGGCTCCGCTCGGCCCGCAGCGCGCTCAGACCCCGCAGCAGCGACACCGCGTGTGCCGGTTCTCCTGTCGCCGCCGCCGTCGTTGAGGCTGCCGCTGCCGTCCCGCCGGTGCCGGTCGCCATGCCGTACCTGCAGGGAGCACACCTGGCTCACCTCCTGCGCGGACCCGCGGGGACCGACCCCCGAGCGATTCCCGGGGCGGGAAAGGGAGGTGGAGATCAGGCAAGGAGGCGGCGGGTGGGCTCGGGGAGCCCGTCCCGGCCGCGACCCGCCGGGAGCGGCCGCTGCGTAACGAGGCGGCGCTGGAAGCGCGGCCCCGCTCGGGCCGGTCCCAGGGCCCCGCAGCTACCGCGCCCAGCCCCGCGCCCTTGGCCCCGGGCTGGCGCTCAGCAGGAGCCGCCCAATGGTACCGGGAGAACACAAGGCCGGCCCCGAGCGCAGACAGCGCCGAGGGAGCTCCGCTCGGAGTCCGTCTCCGGGTACCGCCGTTAAGTGCGGGCGGAGGGGTCCGGCTCGGGGTAGACCCTCCGGCGCCCTGCCTGTCCTACCACCGCCACCAGACAGGCCCCGCGGTGAGCCCAGGGCCGCCCCCTCCCGCCCGGGCCCGCAGCCACGCGGTAAGAGCCACCGCTTGGCCCCGCTCACCGGTCCGCTCTCCGCCCTGCTCCGCGCTCCGCTCTGCTCTC
>VXAZ01004833.1:846119-871159 GCA_013399875.1 Gymnorhina tibicen
CTCCCACCGGCGGGCCCGGCTCCGCGGCCGCCGCTCACCCCCGCTCCCCGCAGGACTTCTCCCCCGGCTCCCGGCGGCACCGCACCGTGGAGGACTTCAATAAGTTCTGCACCTTCGTCTTGGCCTACGCCGGCTACATCCCGTACCCGCAGGAGGTGAGTTGCACGGGGGGGCCTTGAGGGCACCGGGGGGCACTGGGGGCACCGGGCCGGTCTGTCAGACCAGCCGCTCTAGCGGTCACGGCCCCGCGCCGGGCCTGAACAAAAGGGGAACCGCGGCGGCTGGAGGCTCTGGGGATGGGGCGGGTGGTGCCCGGCGTGGGCGGGGTGAAAAACGTCGGATCCGGCATCGTTCCTACTGCTCCCCAGGCCCAGGAGCTCCGGCCAGAGAAACCCCGAGGCGGCGCGTGGGGAGAGTGGGAGCGGCAGCGCTGTGGGGGACAGGGGACAGGGCACAGCGCTCAGGGGGCAGGGCTCAGCTTCCCGGGTGACAGGGCTCAGCATCCCGTGGGACAGGGGACAGGGCTCAGTGCTACAGGGGACAGCACCCCTGGGGACAGGGGACAGCATGCTGAGAACAGGGAGCAGGGCACAGGACTCTAGGGGACAGGGCACAGCACCTCAGGGATGGGGCAGAGTGCCCTGGGGCACAGGGGATGGACAGCGCCTTGCGCCGCACACGAGTCAGCTCTGAGTCAAGGTGTTACCTGCTTCCTCAACGTGTTCCAGGAAACGCCACTGAGGAACAGCCCCAGCCCTCCCAACAGCACCGGAGGCACGATTGACAGCGATAGCTGGGATCCCCGCTTCAATGACACCCCCTCCTCTGTCTCCCTGCCCTCCAAGAACAGAAAGAACTTTAGTCAGCTTAAGCGAGCAAAACCATACGGCTCCCTGTTCCAGCGGGCAAAGGCCAGCAACTTCCTGCCAGAGCGAAAGCAAATCGATAAGATCAGGAAGAAGAAGAAGCTGAAAAGGAGGGAAACAGAGGTGTCTGCAGAGGAGGACTATGAGGAGAAGCTGCTGGATCTGGAGGCAGAGGACTCTTATGCAGAGACGCCGATGAGCCCCTCGTCGGAGGGCGACCCTCAGTCTGTGACTGAGCACTGCTCGGTGTGGGACTCTGATACTCCATCCAGCGTCTCCTACCCTGCTGTGACGGCCGAGCAGACGGTGGAGATCCAGAGTGTGGGCAAACGAACGGTCATTCGGCAGGGAAAGCAGGTGGTGTTTCGGGATGAGGATGGCACTGGTGATGATGAGGACATCATGGTGGATTCAGGTAGGTGGCCTGGCTGTCCAAGAGGATTAGCCAGGTGGAAGCAGTGGTGCTGTTGCCAGTCCCTTTGATGCTTTTGGTAGGGTGAGAATAATGCTGAGGAGCACTGCCTGGGTGGAATTCAGGAGCAGTTGGGTTTTTGGAGGGAGGGAGGTGGGTTGGCTCCTTTTGCAATAAACTGAGTGAAAAGCTGCGACTTTATAGAAGCAGCTGGTTCTCCTCTTCTGGATTACGGCCTCCTGTGTACTGCTGAGAGTCTCTTCCTGTGCAAGAGAGACCTGGAAAAAGCAGCAAAATGCCTGTCTTTGAAACCCAGGTAGTTAATTTAGCACGAAAGGAGAGAAAATTCCTGGTGTGAGAGGCATCAGCCGCTAAAAATGTATCTCTGACATTTGACTTTGCAGATGATGACTCGTGGGACCTGGTCACTTGCTTCTGCATGAAGCCTTTCGCCGGGCGGCCGATGATCGAGTGCAACGAGTGCCACACCTGGATCCACCTCTCCTGCGCCAAAATCCGCAAGTCGAACGTCCCAGAGATCTACATCTGCCAGAAGTGCCGGGACTCCAAGTTTGACATTCGCCGTTCGAACCGCTCCCGGACGGGCTCGCGCAGGCGCTTTCTGGACTAGGGGGGAGGCGCGTGCTGGTGCGCTGAGTGGGCGGGAGAGTTGTGGGTGCCGGCCGGGAGGCCGGGGAGGGCTCCCCTGAACTGTTGCTGCTCAGGCGGGAGGGCTGCCCAGCCGGCCTGTGGCCCAAGAACAAGGAATCGCCGAGCCACGGGCAGCCGGGGCTGGGAGAGGCCGACTGGGCAGAACTGCGGCGAGATACTGACTGTCTCGAGGGACAGACGAAGCTCTCTGAGCTCAGTGGAGTTCTGTCTGGTTACGATGACTGGGTGATGTACAATACCTTTGCCACGTAGGTTTTCTCATCTCATTGGGAAACTGCAAATCTTCTCTGTGCTAGGAAACTCCTCCTCCTCCCAAAGAGGGAGGGGAGGAGGAGGGAGTCTGTGTGAAGAGTCTGAAAAGTAAATGGCCCTGTGTTTTAAATTCAATGTGATATGATACCTGCCCATTTTTCCATGTAGATCAATCTTAGATATCGTAAGGCTCCGTAGGAGTCAGCCTCAGTGCTACCGGCCTTGGTGCGATCTGCTGCCGCTTCCACGGGCCTGAGCATAGGGGAGTTCTGTCATTTGGCATCATCCAAGTGCAAACGAGACTCGGGGCTCCCTCCTGTGCCAAGGGACAGCACCCTGGCAGGAAAGAGCAGCCCTTTTCCTGGACAGGCAGCGTGGGGGATCAGCGGCATCAGATTCCTTCCTAGAAGGTCTCTTCTTACCATGATTTTTTCGTGATTTATTTGCATGATCAGCTCAGATGTGTGTATGGGGGAAACTGATCCATTTCCTGTCCCTTCATTAACCTCTACGGTGCTGTTTTAAGATGACTCTCCCTTTTCTCAGCCCAGCATTCAAACATGGACTGTAAAAGGGGCCAAAGGAAATGTAGAACCTGGCAGGTCTGGTTTGGGATTTGATATGTCCATCCAAGTATGACAGCTGAGTTGATTTTTGTTTTCGCTGTTTGTTTTTTGAAACTGGACTGTAACCAAAAAGCCAGAATCTTTACTCTATTGGTAGCAATGACACAGATCAAAGTGAATGCAGGCAATGCAGCTACAGGATGAAGTGCAATGAGGATCCGTCTGGTGCGGAGTGGACAGGAGAGCGCTGAGGCCCTGGCCAGCACTGCAGACAGGACCTCCTGGGCCTCAGCCCATGGGAAATCCCTTCAGGACCACGATGGGAAGTCACGGCTCGTACACAAGGCCAGGCAGATACACATGGATCATAAATTGGGTTGATGTTTCGAGGTGTTTCTCTGAAGTTACCCCTGAGGAACAGTGTGTGCTCTGTCCAGTAAGAGGCTCAGAGAAGCACTAGCTGGTACAGCGGCTGCAGCCAGACCAGCTGTGCCAGCAGGAACTTGTCCCCATGAGTTCTGCAGTCACAGCATTGGAGCACTGCCTTGTCTGAGGACTGGCTCACTGGGAGATGCATCCTGGTGATGACTGAGGGTCTTGCCAGGACACAGTGTCAGGTGCTCTCCTTCAGACATCAGCCCCAGGGCTGCCAAAGCCTTAGGCAGTCCAATACCACAGGGCCTTGGGGCTCCACGGTGTGGGGCAGGGTGACAGAACTGCACAACACGCAACTGTTCCCTCCTCGTTCTTGATAAAAATCCTGTTCCACCAAGCTGTAACAGCTGACTGGGTTCAGAAAACCAACTCCAGCTTCTGTGAAATCTCACAACCATGACTGCTGTGCTGCCTTCAGAAGCTACATGGAACCACCAAGGAGTTTGCCAAAGACTCGCCCCCGACGGCTGCCTGACTGTCCTTTGCAGCCAGAAAAATAACCAAAGTTCTCCAGTGCTGCCATTTCCCCAGAAATGCTTGGGAAGATCCTGGCCACAACTGCGCAAGAGTTGGACCTGTTCTGAAACTGGTATCTCTGTGTTTACAGTGTGTCTGCAGTTCAGCTGGACCTCTGTGGAGTGTGTTCCTGAAGCTTTTGTGGGAGAAATGGTGCACTGTCAAGTGAAGTGGCTCTTTTTCACAGAGGTTCAACACTAATCAATGTGACTGACTCTTGTTCTGTTCCCTTTTTGGATTTATCCCAGTGGATGGTGTCCAGCACGTTACAGTATCAGCAGAGAGAAATAAAAAAGTAACATCTCCATTCTTTTAGTTCATCACTTTCAGCCATGTATAATTATAGTTTAATTCAGAACTTTATTTTTTCATTAAAACTTTTAATGAACCATGTTTTTTTCTTAAATGTGAGACAAATGAACAATGAGTTTGTTTTATTCCAAACTCAGGAGTCTGCTGTTAGGATTTACTGGTTTGTGAGCTGTTGTGCCAGGCAGCAGGAAGACTTGACACTTCAAGTGCTCTTCCCGAAACAATACACTCGGGAAGGAATAGGAAGAGCTGGCAGGTATCCCCACCTTTCTCTGGAGCAGCTGCTCCTTGCTAGCCTCTGCTGAGAGTGTGGGACATGGTGACGGAGCCCTGTGGCTGGGCAGGGTGGAGGGACAGGAGGCAGGCAGTGCCCAGAGTAGCTGAAGGCAGCAGGGACACTGCTGGGCTTGTGCCAGGGGCCTGCTGAAGGGCGCAGTGACTGAGCTGGGGGACAGGGCTCAGGCCAGGATGCCGATGGTGTCGGAGCGCACAGTCCTGGCACCAGGTCCCTGCAGCCTCAGAAACAGCCCTGGGGCAGCACTGCAACCCCTTGCAAGGACTGGAGGCTTGGCCAGACCCAAACCAAGCTCCAGTGACCCCTCTGGGAGCTGTGCTGAAAGAGAGCTCCCTCCCTCCCTCCCGCCTCACCACTGGGCAGCACCAAGGACTCCAAACCACCCAAGGGTGCCAGAGCCTTGGTGTCACCCTGCAGCTCCTGTATGTGCCACAACCCTGCAGGCACTGCTGCTCAGCCAGCTGCAATCAAAGCAGGAGCCTGAACACCTTGGCAAACTGAAAAGGTGGCTCAGCCTTTTGAAAATGGCACTAGGTCACACTGGAAGCTAAGCTGGAAGCTCAGCTCTGCTTGCTTAGAGCTTCTATTTTAATTCTGTTGGTAATTTTGAATTATAGAGAGTGATAAAGAGAAGCCTCAAGGGAGTTGTGGCTGTAAAATGGCAGCTGCTCACAGCAAGAATATGGTGGTGAAGGCTGTGGTTCTGCAGTGGGGCTGTTAAGAGTCTTGGCAAAACTTGGCACTGACAAAAAACAAGGAAGAAAGGAGGAGGTGGGCTGGGGAGACGGACCAAGCGTCTGGCTCTCAGGGATGCTCTTGCGTGAGTATTCTGCCATGTCCTAGTCTCTATAGGCTGGCTCCTCACTTCTGACCATACACCTCACACAGTGACATCAAAAAGGAACTGGAGGAGATTTAGATTTCCGCTCAGTCCCACCCAGCAGAGGTCAATGAGCTGGATGGGATGGAGAGTGCTGTTACGTTTACAAAACCTGCAACCCTTGTTTTCCAGGGGTTTCATCTCAGGAGCTTCCTACAGATGCAAAGGGAAGGGGAGCTGCTTTTCAGCTGAATATAATTTATTGCACATTTTACATTTAATTTCAGATCAACAGAATGCTGGCCATAAGTGAAATAAAGCGCTGCACCAGGAACTGGTCGCAACTGGAAAGTTTTGGTTTTAATAAAAAAAGGAATGAACACCCCTTCATAATATGAACTTGTTTTTTAGAGGAGGGAGCATCTCTTTCAGAAACCTCATTTTCCTGGTGCAGTGACCTGAGCACAGAGAACCAAAGCTGCCCAGAACAGGGCCCAAGTCCATGTCAGGAAAGGAGTTACAGCAGGAGCTGTCAAAAGCAACTCTGCGCTGCCAAGACATGGGTGTTTTCCCTTCTGCTCTCACCCATGAGCAGCGAAGGCTGGTCTGGACTTACCCAGAGCAAAACTATAACCAAGGAACAGCCACGATGATTCCTTGTCTCTCTGTAAAAGCCTCAGTGGTGCTGATGTACCCAGTGTGTAGCAGATTCTACAAGGTGCCGTTTCCAGCTGCTGTGTCACCAGCCCAGGACTGCCCTTCTGCTGGAAATCCCTGGCAGGGCTTCTAGGCAAGATAAAGCCAGTGGATTTATGCCGTAACTGCTGCTTTTCAGAAACAGCAGATGAGTGTTACATTTTCAGCTCTTTATCCATTTGGCCTCTCTCCTCACTTTGGTATGGTTTACTTTATGAACTACATTTATTTTTACTAGAAATAAATTAGATGTGAAGAGATAGTTGCAGCATCTGAATCAAATGAAATTAATTGCTGTCCTTCTCCCTCACTTGCTTTCCTCTTTTCTGGAAATCCTTGACAATACATGGTTGTGGGTGGCAGAAGAATTATTAAAACTATGATACACCGTGTCCTTGTCTGGAAGAGCAGTGTTGGAAATGAGCAGCTGGACGGATTGGTGCTGAAGAGGTCCATGTTACTACAAAAGGCAAATTCATTCATACTTAAGCACATACTTTTCTTAACAAGTGCATTTCAAACACAGATTTGAGATTGAAACAATTACTGACCTCTCTCCAAAAGTATTTGCACAGGGGACTTCCAGGAGGTGGCCAGAGAACTGAAATTCCCCTCATGAGCAGGAGAAGGTGTGTTACCTACCCCAGGAAGTATGTGGAGAAGTGAGAACGGGTCTTCGTCCCTGCTGAGCGCCAGGAGAGAGGTGTGAGTGCACGAACAGGCCGTGGCCAGTGGGAGCAGGATGCCTGCTCAGCCCCTCGGCAGAAAGCACTGTGCACTCAGAGTCACACTGCTTTATTGGGTACCGAGCCACAACTCAGATATTGCCTGGGAGCTGCCTGGAGCAGCAGGGTCTGTCCTTTTGTCCCTAACAGAACCGGCAGGACACCACCTGCTATACAGACAGTAAAAATAAAAGTGTTTCTGTTCAAACTCGCAGCATCCGGGGGAGGTTTTGCAGTTTCCGTTGACCCAGGTACCGTGAGAGATGCGTGATCCCTGATTAGCCATCGGCATCGATCCTGTGAGCTGCGGGGGAGAACAAGGAACGGACACATGCTGGAACCCAACACTGTACCATGGACAGGCAGGAACATTTCTGGCCGCTAATTAGACACAACTCAAATATGCCTCCAATGCACTTCTGGAAGCTCTGTCAGTTGGATGTGCTGCTCACACTGGGCAGGGAGCTGGTCTAGGGCAAACAAAGGTCTATGCCCTTGAGCCAACCCACCAGACCCACAGGGGTGCCAGTAAAAGCTGTCACAAGCAGATACTGGTTTCACAGAGCTATTCCAGCAGGGAAAATATTTTGGCAGGTAAGATAAATGGGGACAAGGAAGAAATCTGGCTCAGGCCTCCATACATTCAATTCAGTCCCCAAATGGCCACCCAGTGCTGTGAACTGCACAGAAGGACACTGGCACCTGTGGGAGGCCTCTGCTTCCAGCCCCAGTTAGAGATACAGACTAGCTGGTACAAACAGCTGCAGAGCTGCTGCTGAGTTCTTTTGGGCCCTACTGCAGAGACAAGTCATGGTCAGTGCATTCCAGTAACCCCAGTTCTGAACCCCAGAACCCCAGTTCTGTGCACTTCACCACAGAGCTGAAGTAGTTCATTACTGATTCCCCAAGGAAGATGCTGGGCAGTCTGTACTACTTACATTGCTTTGGTATCCTAAGGGCCTCATTGTCAGCTGACATCACTTGGTGCAGAACTCCTCGGAACTGATAAAGCACTTTCAAACTCTTCTCCTCACCCACGCAGGGGTCGTAGAAGCCTGGAAGCCCAGCCTTGAACCAGAGAAGGACAGACTGAGCATCAGACTTTCACAGCTCTCCAGCTGGCCAAAAGCATTTATTAGTGCCAAGACAAGGTGTCATAAAAAAAAAAAACAACGGAGTTTTGTTGCCAGCGAGGTGAGACAACTGGGGAATCACCTCCACAAGTTTTTGGTGCATAAAAGTAAATCAGGGGGTTAGAAAGTTCCTGGTGTACAGCCCCAAGGTCTGTAACACCCACTGTCCCACAGTGCAGACACAGGCACTGGAAAAGCCATGAGAAATAGAAGTTCCTGGACATTCATAATACTTGGTATGTAAATCGCATCTGTGAATTGATCCAGAGCCACTGGAGAGATCCCCTGGCACAACATCATATGGTTCAACCAAAATTCTGGGCCACACATTTGAGTCCCTGAATCTGGGCTTTGACAGAACAGCTACGTACCTTGGAGGCCTCTGTAAGGATGAGTTTAGAATCCTTCACCAAGCACTGCAGAGGCACAGTCACATCTATAACCTTCACCTTCTCATTCTTCCTGCTGTTGTCGTTAACAAACTTCCCATACCAGGCGTTCACTACAATCAGACCTGCATTTCCCAGGAAATCACAGCTGTGATGGAAGGCTTCCACTGACAAAAAGACCATCCCAGCATTTTGTCTTGCTTCCAGTGAGATTTAATTCTCCTGGCCTGGACCCATGCTTCCCAACAAAGAACAACATTTTTACTTGGGTGTTTGTTAGCAACCTTCAGCACTAGAATGGAGTGACAGGACTTCAGTGCCACACTGAAATGACAGTCCAAGTGGATTTCAGTTCACTTTGGAACATTCTGTGGAAAATTGCTAGTAACCATCAGAGATCAGATTCCCACTACGATCCAGGAGCAAACCATGTAAGGGAGCAATCAGTGAAAGCTGAACTTCAAACTACAAGTTTTGCACCTATTTATACACACACCTCTCTCTGGTGGAGAGGTGAATCCAGACTGTCTTCAGTCTGTTGATCCACTTCACACCATGTCCCAAGATAATATTCTGTGATCCCTCCTAAGCTCAGGCACCTGGAGCTGAGTCATAGTGGGGCTCCCCCACTACGTGTGCAGCAGCGACTATGCTGCACTTCATCAGGAGTGGGAATGAAGAAACAACACCTTTGCATTGTTCCTTCTTCTCTCCAAATTTACAGAACAAGTAAATGATACAATAATCTTTACCCATTCTGGCTTCCTCTGCTTCAATTATCCTTCGGACTGACTCCTGCATTAACCGGACCTGTCACAACACAAGTGGCAGAGCAGAAATCAGACAGGGTCAGACGCTGTGGCCAGATGAGAATGGTCCAGAGTGAAAAGAGTTTACTTTCACTAAGGGGACCAAATTACAAGAAAGACTCACTGCAGCTTCAGCCTCCTGCTTCTTCTGAAGGATGTCGCTGGCTGTGCTCTCCCGCTGCTTCTCCAGCTCTCTGGCAGAAGGAAGGCAACATCTCATCAGGAATACATGGCTGGGATTCAGGCAGAAACTGCAGAGTCTGCTTACCCACCCCAATTACAACTGACCCACAACCTCACACAAATGAGCCTGAGTGAGACTTCCTCAGGGAAGTGCAAGCTCACCTCTCCTTCTGTGCCCTGAGGTAGGGTTTGATGACCAGCCTGTGCATGGCAAAGTAGATAACGAGAGGTCCCACGGTGGCGTAGAACACGGCACTGGGAAGCAGCTGATCTGTTAGGTGGACAGGGAAGAAGTAGGTCTGGCTGGCCCTATTCAGCCTGCAACAAAGAAGAGCAAAGGGACGGTAAGAGGAAAAGCAGAGCTGGATGTGCTTGATGAAGCACATTTAGCAGCAGTGCATGCTGCTGAACCAAGGGGAGATGAATGAGGAGCTCAAAAAGGTGAAAGCCCAATAAACTGAAAAAGCCAACGGTAGGAAAGGCAGCTGACACCAGCCAGAGCCAGACTTTGAAGTAGCAGCTCGTGATAGTACCTGACCATTCTAAAGTTCTTTTTTTAATCTTAGGAGAATTTGCTTGGTCATTAATTTCAACAGAAAAAGGGACAAATGCTTCTAGAGAAGGCCTGTGTTCATAACAAAGGCCTGTGTTCATAACAATGGGCCTTCAGGGCAGGTGTACATGAATAGTTTTCTGATGTTTGTAACAGTATTTATTTTAGAAAACATGAGTCTCCTTGGGCCTGAGTTCTTCAGGTCCTTCAGCAGTTTCACACTCTGCCTGTATCTGGCTCCAATTCAAGTGCACCACAGCACAGGGACACTTAATAAGATCTGTCCTTCTGTGAACTGCACCTTGTCAATGGTAAAATCACCTGCACTTGGTAATGGTAATTCCCTAATTCAAGCACACACTTGTGTACAGCATAATACACATGGAATCCAGCTCTACTAATATTTTCAGAAATCTTCTATTCACTTACCAGAATGTTCCAAATCTCACTTTAAGCTGTATTTCAGAATATTCTGATGCACACACACACACACACACACACACACACACACACAGAGTCAGAGGTGGCTCAGGCTGTGAGTCACACCAGTGGAAGGCACTCACTGCTTACGATGGGCTTACAGTTTGCAGTAGAGTTGAGGGCAGCTGCACCCTCTCCCAGAGATGTATCAATACACCTGTATTGCCCTGGGACTGGGACCTTCCCACCTGAATACTGGAAATAGAATCATGAAGGTTATGGTCAGCCTCTGCAATAAAGAGTTGTGATCTTGAACTGACTTGATTTTCAAGGAGACTCCTTGAGGAACACCAACGCTGACAGTGGCTCCTAAAACACTGTGTCTGGAAATCTTCCTCTCTGCTCCATACTCCACTATGGTCCCAAAGAAACCTGCCCTAGAATGACAGAACCAAGAACAGGGTTCTGGTTAAGACAGGGAAGACACCTGAATTTCTCTTGTAATTCCCAAACAAGTCAAGCATGGAAATGCATCTGATTGCAGCAGATGTTGGCCTCTGGAAGATTCACTGTGTTTTTCCAAGGTGAGATTAGTCCTTCCAGCTTGCCAAGCAGTAAACAAGAACTTCTGGCTTTCTTATTGGGGATGATACAGAGATATCATACACAAGTATTTTAAGTTCCACTTAACTCCAGAGGCACACAGGGCCAAGCCTCCAAGACATTCACTTTAGCCTTTACCAGATTTAAAGGCTGAAAAGCAGATTCCCAAAAGCCACAGAAGCATTTGGTTTGTGTGGAACCTGGAGGCCTACAGCAGCAGGAGAGGACAGAGTCCTCAGGCTGCGAGCAATGTGAATTCCCTCTTGAGCACTTACTTGAGAGAGCCTTTCACTCGTGTTTGATCCTCATCCTGAAACTTATGCTGGTAACTGACCATCATGAAGGAATGGGGGATTCCCAGCTGAAACACAAGAGGCACAAATGTATGAAAACATACCCTTGGCCACTGCTGAACTTTCCGCACAATTTCCTTTCTCATCCTTGAAGCAGCACAGAACATAGAGCAGTGCTTGCCACTTACAACCTCTGGTGTCCGTGTTGTCCTGATCCTACTCTAAGCTGACCCACGTCAGCTATGACAATGCCAAGAGCTGTGCTCTGCCAAACAGCTGGTTACCTACGTTAGGTCTAACATGGGATATACCAACTGCTCCTTTAATTAACCTCTAATCCCAAGGCAAAATACTGCTGGGACAGGAAGGTGAGGCCCCTCTCTCCTATGGGGCAGGATCACTGTCCCACCTGTGACTCTCACCTGCATTGCCACAGTGAAGTGGCTGGTTTTGGTGTCCCGGACAATACTGGTGTTCATGGCTGACTGGATGCCCCACCGCCACTGCAAGTAGCCCATCGTGTTCTTGTCCAGGTTGCGGGCCAGGACTGTGGTGAGGCCGGGGCGGACCCCGCGGGACGAGAACTGCAGGGCGCAGTTTGTGGTGATGAAACTAGAGAAATGAGAAAAAGCCCATCAGCGAAAAAAACACAGGCTCCCAGGTGGCCTCAGATTCCTTCTTGCCCAGGAACTTTGCTGAATGCCCAGAGACCATCCTGCAAACAAACATGATGCTCGAAGCTTTCAGGGAAAAATCAAAACTAACTCAGACTGCCCTGACCACAGTAGCACCCAGGAGAGCAGGCTGTGCCCCGGTTTATAGTCTGCACACAACGCTGCCCAGGCAGCTGCTTGCACCCAGCCTTCCCCTTCCTGCCCTGTGCAGATAACGTCCTGGTCTCTGCAGAACAACACACTGGGCTACTGGCACAGAGCAGCCCTGCTATTTAATAATCCTTGAGCATCAGCTCTAAAAACCAGCGCTAAAGCACTCTTCGAGGAACAAGAATCCTGTACAAGTTCTGAGGAATGGTATATTTACTAAGTTCAAAAATATAAACAAAGGGAACCTACATGAGCTCCTATGATGCTCTGACATGGGGCTCCAATCACAGCCCTTACCTTGTATTCTCTTTTGCAACCTGAGACCTCTATTCATTTGTGAACAGACATGACACTAGTGGCAAATTTGGCATTATTTCCCTAAAATATGACATATCATCTCCTGTTTTGCTGTCAGAAACTCCCTCTCACACATGGAAGCCTCAGAAGAGCTCCCCATTTTTTGTTCTGTTCTCAGAGCAAATGTCTGTTGCTCTGATTGGACATCCTGCCTCAAGTATCATGAATCATGAGAAGATCAAGTACAAATCTAAGGATGTGGAACACAGACCTTCCTTAAACCGGAAATATGAAAAGGGAGGGCACCAACATCCAGAAGAAGGCAAGCATTTTGACAATACAAGTAAGTCTAAAGTGAAAATACCTTATTTTGTAGGACAGAAAACAAATCCAAAATTAATGTGGAAGAGAAGTCAAGTCATTTAGTTCCTTATTGTGGAATATTAACCACTAGGTCATTTCTCTAATATTTACCATCTTGGTGTAAGATTACGAAATATCTTCAGCCCAAAGAGAGGTCCGTGAAGGTCTCCGGCTCCAAACTCCAGCTGTTGGAATGCACAATGCCAGAGCGTTAGAAGAAAACATCCTTTACAACAGTGACAAAGTATGTCACAAGCATCATTTTCATCACAGCTGTTTTACACATCTGGTAACGTGGTAACATTTACCACCTCTTTCAGCACCCTCCCTTTTTTGCAGCTTTGCATTCAGAAGAAAAGGTGTCTCGCTGAGTTGGAGCTCATGGGTAAAACAAAGTCAGTTTTGTAAAGCTACAGGCGACTGCTACTGGCACCTGCTTTGGTCACTCCAGGGAACGCGGAGAGAATTCCTCCCTCACAAAATCCTGATACAAATCAAAAGCCTCCAGTCTGTGAATCAAACGAGAGGAAGACTCCCATTCTCCGAGCTGAGGAAGCAGGCTGGCGGGAACTTGTGTGCAAGAAGGTAGGCACAGGCAGCTGCCAGCTATACCAGCGATGCCACAAGCATCTCGAACACAGCCCACCTTGCAGGTGCAACATGGGACCTTCCAGCTGCTCAGACTGTATCTGCTGGGGGGGCAAACTATTTCCCCCATAACTTCTTCCCATGCAAGCAAAGCAGTTTTGGAAGCAAAGGCCAACTATCGCACTGCCCTAAAGTGCCTGCTCACAGCACTGTGCCTTCAGACGGAGAAATTAGAAAGAGACATCAGGTAACAATTCTGTCTGCACAAGTGAAGTCCAAATTGCATGGCCAAATGGAGGGGGGGAGAAGAATAAGAAAAAGACAAGGTTTGGTCTTCTCTTTGTCTCATATTCCTTTAAGAATTCCTTTTTCTACATTTTGCAGGACATAGAAAATGAGAGATGAACCACAGCTAAAGTTCCCCCCCAAAAAATAGAACACTGGGTAATAGATTGAATATAACACTGCATAACAGGTGTACTCTTACCTCTCCCCATCCCTTGGCAGATGTCACGCGTCTCAGTGCAAGATTAATTGATCCCCCTCCATTCCCATTCTGTGTGGAAAGGTTACCAGACAGTATTGCTGTATCTGTGGAAGTCAGGGGTGCCTGAAAAATGAATATATTGTTACTAGTAACTCTGATCCCAGTTCACGCATTTAGTGCATGTTCTGCAAGGACATAATCACCACTGCAGAGTGTAAATGGTTTTGTAGTCAAGCATCAGGCATGGCAAAAAGTCAGATTAATTCTTACAGTACCAGACACTTGTGACACCTGTAATGTACCACCTTGAAGTCCTGACCCTGAGCTGTAAACCCTTCTCATCTCTCCAGCAGACAAAAGTTCTACAACTCTCTGAAACAGGAAATGCTTCCCATTCTTTTCCTTATGCACATTCTCAAGACTGGGTGCCATTTGCTTTCATCCACTGAACACACCCCTTTCAGTAAGAACTGGGCACTGAGCACCCCACTGGCAGGAGGGCAGGACCACTGCAGCCCACAGACCAGTCACCCAAAGGCTTCAGAGCCAATCCACCATTCTGCTGGCCCCAAGCTGCCTCTTCCCACCTGTGCTGGCCACCGTGTCCCCCCCAAATCCCGTGGAGAACCCCTGAGCAGCGTGTTCTGAGTTCCGTGGTGCCTCATTTGCTCACGCCCCGTTCACATGGCAGCACCTGCCCTCCTCACCTCGATGGACTGGGATATGTGCATTTTGTTTATCTCAATCTGGGGAAAGCTGCTCCCAGGCACATCTTCATATTCCTCATCATAGCGATCAAACAGGTCAGTGGCATCTATTCCCACACTAATTGTTCCCTGAGGGATGACAAGTGAAACAGGCATTTAGCATTAGCAAACATCCGGCGTACGCAGGATAAGTGGCTGAACCGTTCCTGCGTATGATTACATTTTTGTGCAGTTTTCCATTGTTCTGCAATTACTTTTAACACTCTAAAATGCATTTCCTAATGCACAAGACAAAAGTGAATGATTACAATATTTCAAAACAGCAATATAAATCATCATACAGACTGGAGAAAAGGCAGTTTTTCAGCACAAACTCAACTTGCAATCTCTGGAGGTCATTTTTCTATTGTGAAACATTCCAGAAGCAGGTATAACACCTTTACACAGCAGGTTTCTTCTTTCCCCACAATTGACTGTGCCCTGTCAGTATCTGAAAGTTGAAATAATATATTCTAGAAATTGATTTTCTTCAATGGAACTTGGTCAGAAAACCTCTACAGGCTTCTTCTTATAAGTTACCTAAACCAACTTAGTACTGAACTGTATCATTCACTTGCAATTGACCTTGTTAGTCAAATATTTTGATTTCTTTTTCTAGTTTATGTTTAGTGATCAGAAGGAAAGCTTGACAAAGACATACTTTTAGCAAGTGGTAAATATCTGCTTTCTCAGACCATAGAAAAACTTATTCCTATGAAAAACTAGGCCACAGCTCAATAGTCTGGCTACCTGCTGCTGTGCTCCCTCAGACTAACTGCAGGAGTGTGTTTCTTTGAAAAGAGCACAATTAGATCCTTGCCTGGGTCATATAACTTCAAGAGGCTTTGGAAAACCTTCCCTATGGACCCATCTGACAGCATCCCAGCTCCTATAAAACGTACGGATTGCAATAAAAACCCCCCTCTGTGCACAAGCACAGACTGAACTCTGAGCAGTTTGTATATGGAAACTCAATAGCTGGGTAGGTACAAGCCCTACCCACACCGAGGGGATGTAATAAATCCTTATTTCAGTCTGAGGGAGCGTTTTTCCTTGATCGCTCCTCTCTAATCAAATGCTGGACCATAAATAAAGGAAGAATTGCGGAGTCTGACAGGACTTGAACCTTCTCTCTGCGTGGCCTCCCAGGCTATCCATTTGCTGTGGCATTCCCAACCTCTTCTCAGTGTTCATTTTCTGATTACTTACGAAGCAAAAATTGGATAAATATTTTAAAACTGAAATGTGTGGTTATTTCCGCTAGAACCCTGGAACAGGGGCTGTGCCCCAGCTGTTTACTAACCACCCTTGGCAGCTGGTGAATTTCAGAGCAATTACACTCATTGTTCTGTGTGGTGGCACCAACAACCAGCTCCTGCCCTTTCCGCACTTTCAGGAACCATCTACAAAGTCACCTTCAAGGGACTCCAGACCCTACAGCTTCTCCAGTTTCAGCCCTCTCCTGTGCCATGCTGTTCCTTGAAACGAGGCCAAAAGAAGAGGGAAGCAATGGAAAACCTCTAACCACCCTGGAAGAGTGCAGTCCTGTGCTAGCAAACAACCATTGGAGACCATCTTGCTGTACTTTGCTTACTGGTGCCACAATGCTGCACCCTTTGGAAAGATGCACCAAGATCCACATGCATTCCTGAAATTCACTGCACCTTGTACCTCTAAAACATACTCAAAAGATTAGGATTTTCTTTTTCACACGTATGAATTGTACAGTAAATATCCCTCCCAAAGGAAAAAGGAAAACACCTAAACCTCTCCATGAAAATCCACAAGATCCGTCCAGAGAAAAGGAGCATCTCCCCGTTCCCTCCCCGGCTCCCCAGAAGACCTCCTACTCCTCTGCCTTTCCCTCAGGTGAGAGGTGGACCCTGGGCAGACCCTCCACCTCCTGCCAAGCACGTGAAGTCACCCTTGGAGGTCTGTAGATCCTGGCAAGGAAACTGGTTCAGGCACAAGCACAGGAAAAGCAGCAGATGGTAAAGTTAAAAATATTCCCAGAGAATGAGAGCACCCCTATGCCACCGGATAATGGAGGGGACTGCTACTGCTCCCAGCTCCCATCAGCCACCTGCTCCAGCCATGGGAAAGGAGGAGCCCTCCCCGAAGGAAGAGCAGCAGGAGAGAGCTGTAATGCCTCAGAGCAGCAGCTCGGTGGGGCACGAAGCAGGAGTGGCACTACAGAACCATCGGCGCTGGGATCAGCTTTTAAAATCACCTTTATTTGCCACCCTGCAAACAGGAAACAGACTTCACTGATGGAATTCGCAGATGTGCCAGAGGAAAATACACTTCCTCCTTACTTTCTTCTTAGGGATTTACCTTCAGGAAGGTGACACCTGGAAGTTGTGCCAGGCTTTGCCTTGAGGGACCTGCATTCCTTAGATATTGACCTTCCACAGCAGGAAAATAACTGGATTTAATTTCTCCTAACAGGAAGCGGTTCTTCTTAAACCTAGTAATGAACTTTTCAACTCTCCTGCACATCTTTGAAAGCAAAAACAAAGCTCTAAAAGCAAATAGGAGACTCAATTTCAACCCTCCAAATTGCCTACATCTGGTTATTGCTCAACATTTCTGGTTAAAATGCTTTATTTTTGTGGAACTGTTTTATAGAACCAACAAAACGTTGGAAATTTTAAAATAACTTGCGCTCGTGTATGAAATGATCACAGCTGCACTCCCCAATTCCACGGGAACACTGCCTGGAGAGGCATTTCCATCGGCTGCCAGCCGGCAATTGCTGTAAACACCCAGATGGCTAATTTTATCCCAGGACACAGGCTGAGGCTCACAGTGCAGCTCGCAGCCACGGCGAGGCGCCCAGGGAAAATGTCACATTCCTGAAGCAGGGAGCAGCAGAGTGGGAGATAACTGTGCCCCTCTCTGAAAACATATCTCTGACCCCACTCACCCGCACCTCCAGCAGGGATAGTTTGCCTTGCTTGGCTCATGACACCCAGAAATCCCTTCCTGCCTGGAAAAAAGCTGTCAATAGATACTCACACAACACTTTATGCTTGTTTACCCTTCCAGTACAAACCAGTTCTTAGTGTCTGTGGGATCTGTACAGTCCATTTACTTTGCTAAGAGCAGTGCAGATCCAAAGGCGGTGCCAAGGTGAATGTCTCAAAATATTACAAATATCAAAAAGCTCTGCTTAGATGGATGTTTTCCTTAGGATCCAGTCCTAAGCACCACTGCAATCCCACATCTGTCCACTCAGAAGACATTGTAATTTTACACTAACATATGAATTCATTCAGTTAATAGATGCAGCTCTTGGATAACATTAGTCACTGCATAAGAACCAAGATTTTGTGATTCAACAAGCTTTGAAACTTCAGTCAGGGACCATCCTGACAAAGCCCAGGTTTGCCTCACACACTTATTAAGCCAAGAACCCGCGAAGCCACCACAAGTCTGCGCTATGGATACTCTGGCCAATCGCCATGTCCATCTCTCCCTGCCACCCCAATGGTACTCCTGAACACCTCTGGCCAGCCAAGGTTAGCTGTGAGGTGAGTCACTCGGGGTCAGAGTCTGCTGCTCAAACAGACCGAGATGGGAACAGCATCCGGGATGGTTCTCATCCTGAGGGCACGATCACGCTTTCCAGAAACAGGCACTAACTGTGACACTGGCAGGACCCCAACCCTGTTCAGGTTGACTTTGCTCACTGTGCTGCTGCCCAGCTGGCTCAGGGCTACCTCAGATTTGTCGCTGGTTTCAAGCTGCATTTGAATAGCTCCCTGCATTGTTGTGACACTGCAGCAGTGCCAAAGGGAAAACCTGTCAGGTAACTGCAGTGAGTTACATTTTATTTAGAAAACTTGGAAAGAAATCATAAATATTTCAGTGTTAGGTCTATTTTCTGAAAATTGCTGAAAAAGGTATTTTGTCCCAACATGTTTCTCTAAGAAAAGAAGAACATTCAGTAGGGGATTGTTCAAAGAATGAGCTGTTCTCCCTATATTATGCAGAGAAACTGCACATGCAAAAGACAGAAAGTCATGCAGCAAGTGTAGACACCTGAGGGGCTCTTTCCTACAGGCCCTCACCTAGGCTCAGCACACCCTGCACACTGGTGATAATTACAGATCCACTCTTGAGACCAGGATTTGCTTACCTTTGGATTAGTTCGCTGCTGCAGTCTCCTCTCTTCCCTCTCTCTCTGCAAACGCTCAAATTCTTCCCTGATTTCAGCTGCAGTTCTCTTTCGTTCCACAACCTGCTCAAAAAGAAATGAAAACCAAACGATTACTAGGCAGAGGCTGCTCAGGGCATTGCAGTGCTGGGGGGTCAGAGGTCCATGGATGCAGGATGCACTAACATGCTGCCCCGACTCCTGAAACCACCCTACACAAATTTCAATAGTCAGAGTTTGGAACAAAGCACTTGGAGAGAAAACCCCATGCCTTGAGAGAAGGGAAAACAGTTTTGTTATTTCCATTCCCTTGAGAAAACCAGGGCAAAGAGCTTTCCAACCACAACTACAAGACACTGCAGTGCAGCTGTTACCCTCAGGGATCCATTAACTGCTCTACTAAGTGTGGACACAAAAATGAAAATGACTGAAAGTCTCCAGCCTGAGGTAAACTGATTCAGTGAGAGTTGTGGGATTTTAGGCTATGCTGGTTCACAGCTGCTTACCTGACAAGGCTCAGGGAATGAGGGTTTTACACAAGCCCGGTTTTGGAATGGATAGAAAGAGTATTGGATTTGGCTTTTCAAAAGAAGATCAAGTCTGCCAAAAGCAGTTCAAAAACATCTGTTACATGCTGGATCTGCTCCACATTTCTAGCAACTGACTCCAAGTTTGACCTTGGTGCTGACCTGATGCAATACCATAGGATTCTGCTTCAAGCAGCTCAGTGCAATCAACTAGGGCTGGCAGAGGCCAGCAAGGGACTCAAGAGCTGAACAGACATGAATGGACAAATTCTGTTTCAAAGCCCATAAAAGCCAACCAAAACTAAACGAAACCAAAACCACAAAAACCCCCACCCCAACCCACCCCAAAAAGCCCAGGAAGAAAAAGTAATTTCAAACTCAGAAGCTAGTTGATGCTGAAAAAAACAAGTTTCGGATGAAAAAGATGGGACTAGATGGACAATAATGACACATTTGTCTCAGATAAAGATGTTGCCTGTCATGGTAATATCCTACCAGGGAACTCTGAATGTCAAGTTTATTGTTCTCTTGTCAAGTGCAAAACCGAAGGGTTCTTTGAAAATCCATCATGGTGTTTCAGCAGGGACAGAGAGAGACAGAAATAACTAAACAAGGATGCCTTCAAACCAACAGGCATTTATTACCAGCCAGGTGTCAGTGCAGCTGATAGAGTAACAATGGCAGATAAAGGTGGGCTTAGTCAAGGCCACTGGCCATAATGTGCTCAATTTCTCTCACCTCCCAGCCTTCCATCTCCAGTCCTCTCCTCCCATATATGTCATAGATGGCTCTGGTCTGTGGATCACTAAGCACTGTAAATTGAAACCAAAAGAGAGGAGAGAACTCAGTTTTTGGTCTTCTCCTCAGATTTCAGACCAAAACACTCGTGATATTTGGAATTCAAGCACAGATCCTGGAGACATCTTGTTCTACGGTTGGACATTAACCCCTCTGAGGCTTCCACATGCTTTATTGAGAGGACATACTGACTTTTCCCCCCAACAAATCCAATTTTTTTCTTCTTCTTTTTCTAAAACAAGAAAGTGGAAAGAACACAAGAGACATGCAGCCTAAGTGAATGTGTAGAAGGGTTTCTAACACCGCTTTCTTTGACTGAAGGTGATACAAGCCCTCTAACAACCATGGAGATTATGAGTAATTTAGCCAGAGCAGTCCCTGGGCCCCATCTGGAAATGCCACCCACCTCTGTCTGGCTTTCAAAGCTCTATGGTGCTTCCTTTGATCTTCCTCATCATCCATGTCCACTGATCCTTTCCCACCTAGTCCCCACATGTGGTACATGCCAAGCATCAACAAAGCAATTTGCATGAGGCAGTTCACGCCTTGCCAAACATTAACTAAGGGGTAATGGCAAAGGTGTGTGTAGAATCTGAACCTCCCAAAACATCACCCAATGCAATGGACAACACAAAATACAACAGGAGACTGCAGAACAGTTACTTTAGAAAAAGACTGGGCACAGAATTAGGAAGAATCTCTAAAGGGTAAGGTATATTTAAATGCATAAGCTCCTATAACACACCTTTCTGTAAGAAAAAAGAAATAAAAAAATCATCACTATTTCCTCCTCTAGGGTTCCAAGACCAGCTTTATCATTATCATGTATTTCTTGTGGCTGTGGGGAAACTGATGTGTCCCCAGGGAGCTAGGGCAGTACAGTAAAGCAAAAAGAGGCTTATACTGGTAATTGAGTTTTGGTCTGAGCTAGTAGAATATTATTGGACTTGCTAAATGTCACAGGCAGACACTGCTTTTTATGAATTCTGACAAAATGAATCTTTTGTTGTATGATATTAAGAGATGGAAGAGGAGAAACAGAAAAGAGGCAGGAGGTGGAGTGGCTCATTTCCAAGACATCAAAATTTTTGCTTGTAACATACTACACTCACATTTGGTACTAAACGAGCAGCAATTTCCATGTTCATTGCAGGGCAGAAGCAAGCGGAGCCAGAAAATTCAAAGGGAAGCTGCTGCCTCTAATGTAAGGCCACTCACCACACTAAAATGAAATTACTGAAGCATCGTGAGTTTTTGTTCCCCACATCATCAAGGTCAGACCCTCCCTGCTCTCCCAGCAAAAGCTTCCACGTGTCCTAACACCTAACCTAGGGACAACAGGAAAGACTCCACACATGCTCAAGTCCAACTGGAAGGCACAAATGCTTATCAGTCAAAACCAGGGGAGTAAAAAATATTCACTCATATTTGAGGTTGAATGGGGGAATACTTATTCATCATTTTGCTTTGGTTTCTCTTTAGGCTCCAGGACTGGGTGCACCAGGTTTGTAACATGGATGACTCCTATCAGTCCTATGACTTCTAATCCACCTGCACTCCAGGTGCAACTTGCACACCAGGATTTAAGTAAATTTCAGTTTAATTCAGAGTATTTGAAAAGGGCTTTGGCACAAGAATAAACTCTAACTGGTATGAATCAGTTGTCCTCCTTCCAGTCTGAGCACACAGAAGAACTTGCTGGAAATGGAGACCACAGCCAGGTGACAGAGAACAGAATTCAGGGATGCAGCAGTTCATCAATACAATATGAAACTGTCTCTCTGTTTGAAGCTTTTCAGTCTTTATTCTCCTGTGGAAGAAGTCTTCAGAAGTAAGGGAAGTGATGAGAAGATCATTTACAACATGCAGGAGGTAAGACAGACACTCCACATCTCACTCCCTCCAGCATTTATATGGCATTTCTCATCTGACTTATGGGATGGAAGCAGGAAACAGCATTGGTAAGTATCAGCAAATTTAATTATTATTTTGTAATAATAAATGGCTTCAAAAAGCATGAAGACACAGCTCTCCCAGAAACCCCCTGCAAAGTTCAGCCTCCCCCTGACCTTCATACGCTTGGTGGACAAGGTTGAAGAGCCGCTCAGCCTGGGTTTTGAGCTCGGGGTCGCGGTGCTTGTCGGGGTGGTACAGCATGCACAGCCGGCGGTATGCGGCCTTCAGCTCCTCCTGAGAGGCCTGTGAAAACCACCAAAAATGAACTCAAGGACAGCCAATGCCATTTCCAAAAGGCCACTCTCAAGATCAGCCCTGAAAGGGAAGTCCGTCAGCTGTTACACTGCACTGCTTTGGCCCAAAATCAAGAATGGACTATTGCTTCACTATGTAAGTTAATAAAATATTCAATTATCACGCCAGGATTGTCCACACTATCTGTAGTGCAACAAGGGACCTCAACAGCTCATCAGTGTATACCCAGGTATAAAAAATGATGTAAAAACCCCACCACCCAAGCAATCCGTGTTCAGATGTTAGTTGTATTACGCAACTATGATCCCCTCCATATCAGAAGAGCAAGGAAAAAGCAAAGTCACCTCAGATAAAAATACATAAATCCAGATGTACAACAAATTCTACTCATATTTCAATCTTAACCCTCAAGGAGACACTGTAACTATCCAAAAGCACTGACTTTCCACAGCTGTAAAGGTAAGAAACATAAACCCATGGTTCTACACTCATCCCAGCACCCGCCTTGTGCTCCCCAGTGCCCCGTTCTGCTCCCCAGCAGGGTCTGTGTTGTGCTGCAAGGGAGAAAGCTGCATCACCTGCCCACGAAGCCACAGAAAGATAACCATGAGAACAGTGTGCCACCAAACGCATCAAGAACGAACCCGCTTCGTCCTTTACCGCAACCACTCTGGGACCTCAGATGGCACTTGGCCTCGTTCCAAGGACATGGATGGCTCTTTCAGAATCAATAGAGAAAAACCCCCGGTCCTTCCATTATCATCTCCCAGCAATGTTATTCTCGGACTCAAGAGAGTCCTGGTAATCTCCCCTCTCTCACCTCACCCTGCTACATCCCTTGCATTGCAGCTCCTGCCCATCCCTTGGAGATTGCTTAACACCTACTTCTTAGAAGTGCAGTTGCTAAAATCAACCAGAACTTCCCCCAAGCAGAGCTTGAAAGAGCCCAACCATCCAGTTCCCAAACTGTCTGGGCAGGAACCAGTTCCTGGGCACAAGAAGCCAGTCCTGGAGGAACACCCAGAGTAAAATAACCAAAACCTGATGGTCTAGGCTGTCCCCAAGAGCTGCCACAGTCAGGACCCAGTGCAGTCAGTCAGGGGGGCACTCAGACAGGAGTAGATTTACAGACACAAATTCCATTTACTCTTGACACCCTTCAGGAAGCAAAGCTGTCACAGGTTCCTAGCTTTCACTAGGGAAAGTAAAGGTCCTAAAAGGTAATTTCTTAAAGTAGTATCTTTTTTACCACTTGTGGCAAGGAGGGTTTCCATCGCAGAAATGCACTCATTTGTGTGTCAATGCCAGGAATCCGTTTGGATTTGAGGACAGATCAGAATGTTTTTTCTGCACGTTTGCACTGTTTCATGTTAATGTTTTGAAATGATACAGTAAAAGGGGAGCTGCCAAATTTGATGGTCCCAAGACAGTAAGGACAGCCACAATTAGCTTTTTTCTTTTTACTACCTTGTGCTTTCTCGGATATCAAATTTAAACTCGACTGGGAAGGCAGGGGAACATACAGGCCAAAAATGGCATTTTTAAATCAAATTAATGATAAATGGTTTAATGTGCTATTGATTATATAATAGAAATGAGCAGGTTAATTTTTCATAAATGCCATGTTCAATAAAATGTTAGATTGGGCATTTCATCATCACTGAGTAGTTTGGGTCATTGGTTCAATATTCCACAAGCAACAGCCTCTTTGAAACTGCTACAGAAACCCTGACATCATTTTTAGACTGCCAGGAAATGCAGTCACAAATAATTGTATTTAAGTTACATTTTTATTACCAAAACTCTGGTCAACATTAAAAGGCTTCCCATCTCCCTACCTGACGTTTAAACAGCCTCATTTAAGGTCTCAAATACAGCACCACGTTTTTAGCAGACTAACATCCGTAAAAGATGAACCATTCACACACACACAGAGCAATTCCTGCTCACAGCATCCTGCCTCCACGGGGTCACTGCAGGTCCAAGCTCAGCTGCCACATCACCCTGTGCTCAGTACCAAGACATGCTGTTCACCGCATCCACTACAGGACAGTACTGCTGAAGATAATTAGCAAGGGGCAATTAACAAAGCACCCACTCCTCTCTGTTGGAATTACTCCCTTGCAGATCCCTTTAACTCAGTTTCCAGCTCCCCGCTGTACAAAACCTGAATGTCCTGCTCTGGAAGCCTGGCTAAGTTAAAAATTAAACTTTCTCCAGCAGTCACAATCCTTGCGCGGTTCCCACCTCTCTGTTTTAACCTCTGCACACTGCTGACGTTTTGGAGGGGAATTACGAAAGCTCCCAAGGAATGTACAAGCATGACTCCGCCAGCTTTGAACCAGATGTGGGCTCGAGACGCATAGAATTTTTTTAAAAGGAGCTCAGCATCAAGGAGTTCTGCAAACAGTGTGACCATCACATGCTGTTCCTTCAGGAATGCAGCAGATTTCCCACACGAGGTACAGGAGACCGTCCCCGCAGCTCAGGGACTGAAGGGAATTCTTCCAAGCTATCAGACTGAATCGCTTCCAAGTCTGGATCTCCTATTGCACGCACTAGTGGTGGTTCAGTACGAGCCTTGTCCAACTACAATGGCCACACCCAGGCTGATGGGCCTGATGGGCTGTTTATACAGATATATACACACACATATATATAACAGATCTATATTGCTGTTGCACTTGCTGAGACAAACTACAGCACAGTTCCTACATCCAGATCTTTGGAGATCTGCCTAATTATTACTATAAAAAAAGCAGTTGCCTCCCATTAAGTTCCAAACCGTTCCAGTGTAACTAATCTGCACCAATTAATAGCCATCTATTCTTAAAAGTGAAATCAAGGACTCTCGATCCTCCTTTTTTTGGCGGGAAAGATGTTTTGCAAAAAAGTAGGTGTTTCCAAATTGGAAACGTTCGGGAAGTCTCAACAGCCGTGCCCGAGCCCGCGACCGAGGGGACACGGATGTGCCCCGCGTGCGCGGAGTTGCATCAGGAGCGCCCCGGGAGCGCCCAAACCGCCGCAAATCGGAACAAACCACGCACTTCTCGGCCTCGGCCGGCGCTCACCCGCCGCACTCAACCGGGA
>VXAZ01004833.1:871334-884706 GCA_013399875.1 Gymnorhina tibicen
GTGCGCGCGTGCGTGTGCGCGGCGCGCGAGCCGGGAGGCGGTGGCGGCGGTGGCGGCGGCGAGGGGTGAGTGAGGGAGGGACTGATGGAGGGAGCGCGGACCGGCACGGACCGGCACCGGTCTGCTCTGCCGCGCTCCGCTCCGGCCACGTTCCCCTCGTTCTTCGCCCCGGCACTCTGACGCGTCTCTTTGCCGCCGCGGTCGCTCCGTGCCCCAGCGGCGGCTGTGGCAGTGCCGTGGGTGCTCAGGGCCTCCGTCCGCCCGCGCCCGGGGGATAGCGGGAGGGAGGGCGACCGCGACTGCCGATGCCCGTCTCGGTGCCGCAGGGCCCTCGGTACCTGCCTAAAGAGCAGTCGCTCACTCCGGTCAGTGACGGGACCCGTAGGTGCAGACGGTGCCACGAGGCCTCTCTCCTCCGTAACAAGCGGGCAGTTTCCAAACCGTGCTGTCACCATCGAGTCGCTATTCCGTGAGCGACTCCCGGCTCCGGCGGGGCTGGCGGAGGGCAGCGGGGAAGTCCGGCAGCCCGGCACAGCGGATGGTCCCGGGGCAGATCTGCCTACACGGCACCCGAAGGCGAGCACAGCTGAGCTCAGCGATGTCAGACTCGCGGGCACAGCACGGCTGGCAGGGGCACACCGCGGGCAGAGCGTGTGCTCCTTTGTCACCAGTGGATCTGGAACAGTTTCCCTTGGATCAATAGCGCTGCTTTGGCTTGGCGTGGAGAACACGGCCCGGGGCTCACGCTGTGCTGCCCTCCCTGATGGTGGGTTAACCACGAGCGGGCACTCCCCAGGCCTTACCAGTACCGAAATGAAAGGAAATGCCCCCAAAGTGTGCAGAACTCAGAGCTTTTAGCAAAAGGGCTGCCCAGCCGGTCCGTTAACCTGAACCTCGTTTAAAGTGTGCTGGTGGACAGACTGGGTATTAATGCTGTGATAAGGCTGTCAGGAAGAAAAATAAGGCCTTTCCTTGCTCGCGTGTAGATGTTGCCCAGTGGCTGGATCTGATACGTGTGTGGGGGTGCTGGAGTGGTTTTTGGATATTGCTGTCTGTAAAGAGGAATGTTTGAAAGACCACTCATTAACACCAGTGCAGCCCAGCATGAAGCTGGAACCACATTCCCATTTCAAAACTCAGCTAGTCTGCTTTGTATTTTATCTTCATGTAACTTTTATTTGAAAACAGGAACGTTTTAATATTTAATAAGGTTTTTTTTTTCTGATACAAGGGTAGTTAACTAGGAAGTATTGATCGTGTTATAGCAGTTGCTCTGCATTCCTGGTGAGTGAGATGCAATGCTTGGAACAAGAGGTGCACAAAGGCTCCCTTTCTGAGTAACCATGTGGAAATGGGTCTGTTCTGCAGGGAAGCACCTCTAGCACTGCTTTTCCTCAATGAACCCACCTGCTAGACAGATTTTTTTTCCACGTGGTTTAGGAGTCATTGAGTCTGTGCAAGCATGCGAAGGAGAGTCGAGTTGTGAGAATGTCAGTTGCCATGGCAACGCTATTTCCCATGGATTTTGGTCCTGTTGTAATTATGCTCTTTTTATAACTGATTTTGGAGCTCTGTGGTCCTTGGGGATGTTAGTGCCAGAGTTACTGGGGATCCTTCCCTTCACCAGATTGATCTAACGCTTTCCTAAAAGACCCAGCTGCTCGTTGCCAACGCTGGCTGCTGTTCCCTTGCATCACAGATGATTCAGGGGAATTTTTTGGGAACGTTCCACAGGTGTCACATCTTGGCAGGGAAATATAGGAAGAGAGAAATACGACTTTAGGGAGCTAAATATGAACTGTGCTTTCTAAGCATGTAGAGAGAGCTCTTTAAAACCCTGCATTATAACAGAGGAAATGTAACATCTATGGCAAAAAGCAATCTGATGGGAAAAAGAAAAAGGAAGAAAAAAAACAGTACTTGTTTGTGCTTTACGGACTTGCCAAGGTTTGGCTTGGGGTGCAATATTCCTCTTCCCACATCGGTACTTGCAGGTGGAAGCTTTGTGGTGCTGTGTGGGACACAGTCCCTGCAGCAAGAGAAGCAGACCCCAGGACTCAGGTCCTGGGTTTAGCTGGGTGTGCAGTGTCAGACCTGTGACACCATGGCTGCTGCTTCAGTGCTCTCTAGTAAGCTATGAATAGCCTTACCAGTGGTGATTCACCTCTGCTGTGGTAGAGCCAGAGATACCAGAGACCTTCATCATGGAATCTCCTCTCGTGAGTGGGCTGGATGGAGCTGCCCTCCCTGTCCCTGAGGGTAGCAGGGGACACTGTGAGGGGCCCAGTGTGGCAGATTCTCTCAGTGACTGGGATCACGGAGTCAGCGCTGAGAACCTGCCCCCACACAGAGTGGTTTTGCTAATATTAACTTTAGTTCCACCGCAGCTCAATGGAGGGAAAAACTGGAAAGTGCCATAAATTCAGCCGGGCTTGTCAAAGCTGTCAAATTACCCCCTGACAAAGCTCCTGCCTGTAATGACTACAGCATCAGCTGGAGGGGATGTCTGCGATGGGGTGACAGCGCCAGGGCTCAGCACCGTTACACTTGTGATGTACTGTTATTGGGGGCTCCTGGGCGCCAGTCGAGGGTGACGCTCTGAGCAGAGTTTTTAAAAAAAAATCTGAAAATCTAAGGATGTAGACCAACATCCTGCCCTCTGTTCCCAGCCAGAGTAATGCTGACTGCTAAATTCTAGTAAAGGTCTTTCTTGGCCCCATTTGTTAGTATTAGGAGTCCAGAGAGATAATGTCTTTGCACATATAAAAGGTGCTATTGATTTCCTGTTATTGTTGTCCTGAAATGTGCACAGGGTGTCTATGGAGCAGTGACAATTCTCCATCACTAGCTTTATGGGAAAAGAATGCTTATTGAATCTCCTCCCATAAAATATAATCTCTTTCTCTCTTCCAGAATTTGCTGGCCCCTGTGGGAGTCCCTCATGCTATGTCTTTGAGAAAATTGATTTTTGTTGTCTCTGCTTTGTACACTTATGTTTAGTCTTATTTTTAATTTGGCTCATGTGATGTGAAGTGAAGGCTTCCCTAACATTAAACATGCTTTCTCGGTCTTGTATTGCTTCTCTTTCATATAGATTAACACTTTCAGAATGTTTTAAAGTAAAATAAAGATATTTGCCTGGCACAAGTCTCTCTTGTTGTTGTTGGGAATTTTTTTAGTCTGAGCAAGTCATTGCCCTGCTCCTTCTCTCCAGACAGGGCTGGGGCACTGACAACTTTTCAGCCGCTTACTGGTAAATTTGGGGTAAGTTTCTGGAGTGAACACACACTGATTGATCATGGCTGAATGACACCGTAGCCAAGAGCACAACTTGCAGTGTTGTCTGCTCAAGGAGCAAAGTGGTCTTTGAACTTTAACAGTGGCAAAAATACTGTCAGATTTGTCCTTTCCTCTGTGTAGCAAATGACTGACTATGGGATTTTTCCTTTCAGGGAGGAAACGGCAACATGAATTCATAGATGATGAGTAGGATGCCAAAGCCAGAGATGACAGTGCTCTTGAAGAAATGCTGGGTAGAACAAAAAGGTAAAAGGAACAGCTAATTGAGTGCATTTCAGAGCCTGTGGGACTTTGTGGGGTACCTTTCCTCACGAGGCAAACGGTACACCCCCTCAAACTGGAGCTCAGTGTTCTGAATTCCCTCCTCCTCTGTTTTGCATGAAGTCCCAGTGCCGCCTCTCACTCCTGACCTGCTCTCTCTTTGCTTGGGTTTTCCCCAAAGTGGCATTATTCTGTACCTAACACCCATGTGAGTTGTCCTTTCCACCCTGTCCCTGCATGCGTCCACTGGCAGGTGCAGCAGTTCTCCCTGCCGCACCAGCCCAGCAGTCACTCCAGGCCTCTGCTGCCGTGGTTGTGCTGAGAGCAAAACCAGAAATGAGAGCTGCACTGGACCAGTCCGTTTGCAGCCAGTGTTGTGCTCCAGAGGGTCGGTCAGTCAGCCATGGCCTGTCCTGCTGGGCAGGTGCACACGGCTGCAGTGTTGGGAGGGTTCTGCAGACAGGTGTTTCTGACAGGGCTGAATAGCTCTCTGCTACTCTGATGCCTGTTACTGCATTTTGTGATAATGCTGTTGAGATGCCTACAGGAAACACTTCTTATTGGCTCTTTCATTCTGAGAAATTCTCTCTGGTAGTTCACCTGGGAACTTGGGGAGGTAAGAGGCAGATTTACCTGCAGAGCACCACACAGTAGAAAGGCCTTGTTACGCTCATCCAGTGGCAGCAGAAGTGGCTGAAGCAACTGATGGGAAGGAAGAAAATCTCCAGTAGTCATGTAGCTCTCCTTGGGATATTTTCATGCCTGTTTGTGCAGGCTGACTTAAATCCCTCAAAAGTCAAAAGCAAATGTTCTCCTTGTAACTGTTCCAGGTTTGCAGTGATGATCTGCTTGTTGCCCCTGCCTCTCGTCTCTCTGGCAGCAGCTGTGTGGGACAGAGGGTGTTTCTGGGGCAAGCAGAGGAACTTGTCAGTACTGTGTAAAGGGTTGATATATATAAATAATATTTTCTGCTGAAAGTGTTGTTTTCAAAACAGCAATCAGGGAGGAATTCCCTGTGGTTCAGGTGTTCGTGCCATTTGGCCAATCAGAGCTCTTGGTCTCCTTGGAGCCTTCCAGCCCAGTATGACAAGAGCCCGTCATGGACAGAGCTCTTTGCTCTGCCCGTGTTCAAAATATCTGCTAAATATACTCTGAAACACTGATGGACTCTTTTGGAATGGTCCTAACTTGTATAAGCTGTCCTACAGTTCAAATACATGATTATATAATTTTTAGTTTAATAACACCAGAGATGAGAATTCAAGAATAGTTAAAATAGTAATTAGCAAGTTTCTGTTGTTGTCAATCCATATTTTGGAGAGCTGATAGTTTTGTTTGTTACTTTTCTGCATATGTGTATGTGAAGGCTGTTGATGTATTTTTCAGTTATTTCCATAAACTTGGACGTGAATCTGTTATACTCTTTGGCTTTCAAAATTCTTCACCATCAGTTTGGAGAGCTTTGAGTCTGTAAAACTGGAGAACAGCCAGTGCTGGCAGGACCCATGTCCCTACGGGAGTGCTGGTTCCCCAGAGCCGGGTTGTGTAGGCATTCCTTGTTCCTCCTGGTCCCTGTTTGGGGCCCTGGAGCCCAGCCAGCAAGGAGCAGTGGTGGCTACAGCACCCACAAAGCCGGGTGAAATGTGGAACAGGGAGGCTTTTCAATATTTGCTGCAGTTTTGAGAGCTCGATAGATGTGTTATTTTACCGCTCATGCTGCTAAACGTTGGCTCAGGGCAGATGCATGGTGCTGGTGCTTTAAGGTGGCCAGTGGCCACTAGCTGTGCTCAGCACTGCCGTTGCCAGCCCCAGCATTGCAACACGTGCTGTCCGCTCAGCAGTGGCTGGAAAGCTCCGAAAGAACCAGATTTGGCATCAGCACAATCACTTCTGCAGGCGTTGGGCTTCGGGCACTGCCAAGTCCTCGCTGCTTCTGCTTCCTTCCAGCACATTTGGTGTGACCCTGGGGACAGACAGTTGCCTGCTGGGCTAGCTTGTGGTTTTTTGGTTTTTCCCTCAGTCGTGTCAGCATTCAGGTTTTCAGTTGCAGGAGAGCAATGGGCAATACCTGTTCTGATCTGCTGGTTGTCCTGCAAAGACTGGCATCGGTGAGCACTGGCAGCAGGGGGAGGTGGTGTGTGTCACCCCTCTGGTGACATGGGCTGACAGACAGAGCTCTTGAGCAAGGGGGCCTGTCTAAGGGAGAGGCACATTGTTTGGGGTCCTGTAGCCTCACTGCTGATGCAAGTTCTCTTACTGAGGTTGAGCTTTTCAGAGCACCTGACTGTTCGTATTTAGCCCACGTCTCGCAAGCAGTCAGGAAGGGAAGGTGAATCACTGCCTCGTATCCTTTGATCTGAAAGTTCGGTGCTAGTCCTTTTCTGTAATTTCTTAGTCACTGTATTTGAAGCTCTTGCCCTCAGAGTTGCAGGCAAGGCAGGAGGAGGAGATGCACTTACAGTTCCTCCAGCTTTGAAATACTTGATTTGAGACAGAATATTGCATGGACCCACCAAAGCATTTTAGCATGGCTGTGTCATGTATCAATGGCTGTTACTAGAAGTTGGGGCTCCAAGGTTTTCGTATTTTGTCTGTGGGGTTTCATTTGATTTGCTTTGGGTTTTTCCCCAAGAAATTGTGGATGTTTTTGAATAGTACAGGTTAGTTCCTCCGATGAGCTATGAACAACCTTTCACTGCAACTCTGGGAGTTTTAATCCAGATACTTGCTCTCAACAAACTTGCTATAAACCATACAAGTGCTTTTGTGCAGATAAAACTTTGGTATCACTACTGAGAACAGAAATTGGAATTTTGATTATGAAAATTATTGGCAAAGTTTGGTCAGGTGGAGCAGGTTTTACAAGGTGTGTGACAGGCTGTTGATGGACATAAGCACAGATCCAGGAGAAGATCCTGGCCTTCCTGTAAATATTCAGGTGAAGTTATGCTGACTTACTGTACCTTGTTTCTCTGGCAGAGATGGCCCTCTAGATAAATGTTAAATAAACATTAAATACAGACTGACACTGTCAAAAGGAGGATGCAGCTCACTTAACGCTGAAAGTGGCACTTCATAGAGACCTTTTGCAATTTGTAGTTCAATAAAAAGGGTAATCTGTGTAGAAATATTCTGTGCTTGCCTATTCTGTCCTTGCCTGCCAGTGCTGACAGGATCGTGTTCCTGGTTTTACCTTTGTGGTGTCCCAGGCTGAAATACTTCATATTTCACACTCTGGGTTCTATAAATAATTGACGTGCCTGTCTTAGCAACTGAGCATCAGCAGCAAATTGTATTATTCTGGAGTAACAGGGGTTTTCTGCATTCTTTACTCCTTTTCATCTTAATTTTCACTTCGCTACTGAGAGTGAGGAAGTGATTTACTCCACTTCAGGAGAAAAAGTATTATTGTACCGGTATTACTGTTCCAGTCCTTCAGGGGAGGAAGTTCAGGGGAAAGTCAGAACTCACAAATGAACCCATCTCAGTGAAAACGAGTTATTTCTGTGCATTTTCTGCAGCTACTGTTTGGATATATTTCTCATTTCGTGCAACTCTCGTGGGTCACATGGGAAAGAATAGTCTTAAAGGTTAGACAAGGTTTAGGCAGACCTAGAAAGAAACTACTTTGTGGCTAAAACTAGTGAGAAAATATTAAACCAATCATTTTTGCTTATAAGAACTGTTGTGTTCCCTTGTTGACAGAGCAGAAAGGTTTGTGTGATAAGGCACCATTGGGTCACCCCGAGAGAACTGGAGCAGCTGCTTTGCCATGGTGCCACTGGGAGCAAAGCACAAGTGACTCTAGTTTGTGACACTGGGGTTACTCTTCCATTTGGTTTATCTATTCATAAATAATGATGGGAAAAGTCAGGGAAGTTCCTCCTCATTGTGAATTTATAACATGGCAGAACCCAGTCAGGGTGGAGTCCTTGAAAGATTTGGGATAATGCTTTCAGCAATGATGCTTTTTAATTGAAAGCTTGAGTGCTCTGTGTGTTAATGATGCTCCCTGAGGGAATCACAGGAGAGACTTGGTTCAGAAGTGCCAGGATGGGCTTTTGGGCAAAGGGCAGCGCTGGGGCAGTGCTGTCTGAGCAAACTGACTCAGGTAAATTTGACTTTGCCTCTGGCTTCTAGTTCTGGAATCCACGTGACTTTGAGCACCTCCTGCCTCTGTTACCATCACCAGTTCTACTTCCTTTGGTTCTCCTGTTGTTCTTCCATTGTTGTCTTCCATTACTCATTCTTCTGTTCTCAGTGCCTGAGGCTGACAGTTTCATACCTTGGTGACTGGTTTGGCTCCCAGATCCCTATTTATTCAGTTAATGTAGACAGCACTCCAATTCTAGAGGAGTTGGAAGAGATACTTGTTTAAAAACAGGAACACAACTTTAGGAGTATAACTTTAGGGATCTTAAACATCCTTCCCCATTTGTTCCAACTGTGGCTAGAGATCCAATCTCAAACTCACTAGTACTGAGCTGGTGCATCCACTGCAGAGCCAACACTGCATGATGGCTTCTGGCACTGAGAGTTTGCAGGATTTACACTTTCTCCCTGGGAAGAAGGGTTAGGATGTAGGTTAAACCATTCCCAGAGAGCAGGCAGGCTATACAGCTTGTTACAGGAGGATGACAGCTTAAAAAAAATTTAAAAACTAATCCTTCCATGACCCTTATTGAAGACTGCACTAAAATTCCAACCGAGGAGGCCACGGATGACAATCATATTCCCTCCTTACACAGAACAACTCGCTTGTCTTGTTAGAACAGAAAGCAAAGAGAAATGTCCTGGATGTAGTGTAGGAAATTGTCTTTACTAAATCTAGCCCAGCATTTATGAGCACTGTATATATTATTTGATTTTGCCAGAATTACATAAACATGGGGGAAAATTGTTAATGTAAGTTGACTACCGGAGTAAATCACAGCCTAATTATTCTTTTTTTCCCTGGCTAAAATTAGAATTTGATATAGTGGTCAATAGACATTTTCTTTAATTTTTGAGACATAATTTCTAATAGCTAATCCAAATGAATTGGAGAAAGTTGCTGCAGAATTGAAAAAATAAATTATCTGAATTTTATGGTGACTTACTGGTAAATCCCCTTAGTTGGAAGCTTTAATTTACCTCGTATTTCATTTTTTTTCTCCTGTAACTGGCCTACGGGTGTATATTAGGTCAAAATGATTGTTACTTTCTTAGTGCCACTGGGGTGCTGGGAGCAGGAGTCAAAGTGAAGGCAGACCCCAGGCTGGCTGCAGGGGTAGCGTGTAGGGGCATGGTGGCACAGCTGCTCCCTGGCACTGCTGCCTGCAGCAAAGGCTAGCCCTTGGCACCCGTGTCAGTCCTTCTGGAGCTGTGTGACACTGTACTGGCATGATCGAGGCTCCAGCACTGCAACTCCCTGGGTGGCCATGTGTTTCCCATCTGGAGCTGGTGCCCCTGTAGAGGAACTACGTTGTTGGTCCTGTTCCTGGTTAAATGGGTAAATGCTGTGTTTTGTGTTGAGGCTACTGGTTTAAATATCCACTAACTCTTTATGGGGCTTTGCACAGTAAAACCATCTTTCCTCAGGGTCCATTAATGGGGCTGAGGCTTTGGAATTATACTTCGTTTTAGCCTGGGGTGAATTCCCTGTAGCCAGAGGAGATGATTTGAGTATAGTCTTCATATTTCTGAGAGAAACAAATGGGCACAGAACTGCAGGAGGAATGGCAAGAACGATGGATCCAAAGCCCATAGTGTAGAAGGTGACTGAGCTTGACTTCCTGCTAAGGTAGTATGTGCTTTTGTCCATTCTGATGAGTCCAGTATCCTTAGTTCCTGGTAATGTATATTCTCTTCAACTTCCCCACATAATATCCAAGTTACTTGGATGGCGGAGCGTTAGGTGGAGTATATTTCTTTGGAGAATATTTTGGAAGAAATGCATGTTTTGGAATATTTACCTGGTTTTGCTAAACCTAGGAATTGGCAGTTGTACATCACAAATGCAGTGACATGTTGTAACAGTGGGTTTGTCCACACACATTGTCTTGGTTAAGTCTTAGGTTTATTCCTAGAAGAAACACCTTTCAATTCTGTAAGTGGAGAGAGTAAGGGGCAAAAACATTTCATTTCTATCATGTGAGGTTTTTTTAATTCTCTCTTTTCACACTTGTGAGAGTATTTTTGTGAAAACACTTGGCATTCTTTGCTTCTAAATCATGAAGTAACTTTTTGCAAACAATTCACAAGAAACGGGGTTCCAACATTGTCATTATGGCTATTAAACCTGTCTGAACTGTTTCCCTTTGTGCTGCTTGCCATAGCAACGGTGATGTGTAATTTGCTGAATATCCATAACAGGATATTTGAATATATTCTTTACAGTTTTACTTCTGCATATAGCTCAGTATGCCAAATCATCACATTAACCAAATTAACCAACTCAGACCCACATCTGCCATGTATTGACAATTAAGAATTTTAAAAGAACTTGGTATTTCACCTCCCTTTTAATGAAACCAACCCAGACACCAATCACCAGCATAGCAGCAGCTTTTATCAGTGTGCTGATAAAAATTATTCATGATTCAGACTGCACAAACTCCTGGCACATCTCCTCTCTTGCTGCTTATCAGCTGGAGGTGGCTCTGTGCGTGTGCCCCTGGAAAGGTAAGAGTGAGCCAGTTTATCCCACACCATCCATGCACAGAATCTTGTGCAGTTCAGTACCTCTGTGCTTTAATAGCAATTGGACCGAGTTTTAAACAGTGGGATGGGAGCTGGAAAACTTCAAAGATACCAGCAGCAGTTCAATTCAAATGGCTTCTTTCTTATCATTTTATTGCAGAGGAATGAAATGAAAATATTTGGGGCTTTGCTGGCACTCTGGATGAAAAATCCCCATTTAGTATCTGTGGTATTACACAGGTCACACTGCTGTAGTAACCTGTGTGTACACATTACCTATGTAATGCTATAGTAACCTGTGTGTATAGAATCACACCTCACATTAGGTAATTTCAGGTGTGGGAGATTCAGTTCATTAGGGGTTTGTGTCTCCTGGTAGAAAACCTCATGTTGATGAGGAGAATGAATTCATTAGCTAGATGGAGCAGAGTTCATGCACTGCTTCAGTAACCCCTTAAAAATGCTTTATTTGTCCTCATCCACACAAATTCTTACTGTCTTTATGGACCAGGAAGGATCTAGAAAGCCAGGCAGTGCTCCCAAAGACACGTGATAGAGCAGGGTACACACTGCTGTGGAGTCAGGGTGGTTGTGTTAGTTGGGGCAGCAGAGCTGTTCCCAACTGGTGCAGTGGCAGTTCCTATGTTCCCAGGCTGTGCAGGCCAGGAGAAGGCAGTGTGTCCTGAACAACCTTGTCCTCAGAGCATGGACCTCGTTACTTTAATGAGCCATAGAAGTGCAGAAAGTACTACTCAAGCTTTGGAGGGAAGAGACACATGTACACTCGTGTGTGTGCGCGCAGAGCTGACCTGGCATTTCATTTAGTTTGTGGGTGATGTCAGGGTGATGTGACCCACGTAGAGTCCCCATGGTTACGTGTCCGTAGGATGTCAGTAAATACTGCAGCAAGGGCTGTGACTGGAATGAACGGTTGTGCCAGTCTCCCTGGCAAGAACAGGAAGGCTGTTTGTGGCAGCAGTTGCTGTGTGTTTGCAGGGAGCAGCCTGAGTTCCTGCCACGAGCATGGGAGGCTGCAAAAGCAAACCCAACAGCTCTCCAGCATCCCTGTCTTTGGTACCAGAGTGAGGAGCTGTGTCGGTTGGAGGAGCTGTATTGGCCCCATCGTGTCTCTCATCTCCTTTTCATTACTTGGTCTTGCCTGGATACCCACATGGAAACTCAAGTCGCCTGGGAATGCCGGCCTGACGTTACTGGGGCAGGAGAGCAACGTGGCTGGAGGTGAGCTGGCTCAGGGCAGAAGCACTGTGGGCTGTGCTCCTTGGCTAAGCCAGGTGCCCATTTCTTGGTGAAGAAGAGGTGGCAAGGCAGGTCTGTTCATCGGGACTCCAGCACTTGCCACCCTGAAGGGAGCGCTGGGGAGGAGTTCAGCATGGACTGGCCCTCCACACCTTAGTGAGGTGTCACCCAAAGGTTCGGGACTTGCATCAGGAAGTTGCTTCCTGTCCCTCAGCACCGAGAGATGCCTCTGTTAGTCTGATACTATCTTTTGCTATAATGCAAACTCTGAGGTACAACAACAGTATGGCTACCTCATGTCTCTGCTAAGCATATGGACCGCATTGGAAGAATAACCAAGGAGAGACTTAAATTCCCTAGAATTCATCAAGAAAATGGTAGCTCTTTGCCCATGTGGCAACTAGAAAGTTTCCATTTCCAGCATATTTTGAAGCGCTGAAGGAAATAACTGTCTTAGCTGATCCTGTGGCTGCATTAGTATTTGTGGGTATTTATAGGACACAGTACCAGATGAGCTTTCTGACCATCGGGAGTGAGCCTGTCATTCTGGAGCTTCTTCATCAATGTGCCTTTCACGCTCCACAAGATTAGCAGCTGCTGAAAATAGGAAAAAGGAATTTTCCTTTCTTCTGTCTTAGAAGAGGCCGATCACACCATCCTCCTTTCGTCTGGGCTTGGAAACGGCTTCGGTCCTTAGCAAAGCCAAAGCACCAACAGGTCTTTTTAAAGAAGTTCTGCTCCCAGGAGGCTCTAAAGGGAAAATATCCTTTTTGTGTGTTTAGTCACACACATCAAAGGAAACAACCGTTCCAGTCTTGGTTTGCATTGTGCAGGCATTAGCTGTGGTCCAGTTCCACAGGGCTCCGCTCGAGGAGGCTGAAGTGCTTGTGCTCATCAAGCTTTCATGGAGATGGGGCAGACTCAGCCAGGCCAGAACATGCCACTCCTTGGGGCACATCAGTTTTGACAAGGTCAGAGCGATTTCCTTGGTGTCGTGGGAGCCCCTTCACAGCCCCCCCGGCCCGCTGCAGTGGGTGCTGAGTGGGATCTGTGACACTGTCTCACAAACTGTGCCCAAGGGATGGGCAGGACTCTCTCAAACCTTTAGCATCTGGTTGGCCACCGTAACTTGGTTCTCTCTGCAAATCACAAATCCTCACCTCCGTGCACAGTGCCAAGAACGCCCGTTTCACCCGAGCATCGTGCTGTGCACCCCGGAACGCTGCGGCTGGGGAAGAGGGCCTACAGCACGCCGAGTGTTCAGCAGTACTGAAATACGGGGAAATAACCTTTGCAGCCTCGGGGCCGCCGGTCAGGGCAGGGAAACAGCTCCGGGCTTCGTCCGCCACTTAGAAAGGGCGTAGAGCCCGGGAGCCGCTCCACGCCCGGACGGTTCTTCTCCGCTCTGGGGGCTCGGCACCTCTCCCTCCCTCCCGGCAGCGCTGGGACCAGCCCAAACGGGCAGACCCTCTGACCAGGAGACGCCGGTTCGGCACCGGCGTTACCGAGGGCGGTGACAAACGCGGTTCGCAGGTGCCGCCTCTCACAAAACGGCCCCGTGGCGTCCCGGCGGGGGTAATTTCGCTCTCAGTGTAGCCTCAGCCCCGGTGCCCGGCGCGGGGCGGCCCCGCCGGGCGGAGACTGGCGGCCGCGCCAATCGCCGCCTTTGTTTGGGGTCACCGGGCGCGGGAGGGGGCGGTGCCCGCCGGGGCCGCGCGCAGCCAGTGGGCGGGGCAGGGGGCGCGGCCGGGCGGCCGGACCGCGCACCCCATTGGTGCCGCGCGCCGTCATTCTGGCGGACGGCGCTGTTCGTTGGCCGCCGGCGCGCGCGGAGCCGTGCGTCAGCGGCTTAGTCCCGCCTCCCCCGCGGGGC
>VXAZ01004833.1:885451-1071711 GCA_013399875.1 Gymnorhina tibicen
CCCGCCGGGGGCCCCGGGGCGCCCGACTCAGGCCGAAAGTTGCCGGCGCGGCGGGAGCGGGGCCGGCGCGTCCGCAAGGGGGAAGCGGCGCTCCGCCGCCGCTCCTGCCCCCGGGCCGGCGGGAGCCGGGCCGTGGCCCGGGTTCGGCGGGAGGCGGGTTGGCTATTTCGCGTTATTTGAGTTAAGTTTTTCTCGGCCGCCTCGGGCAGCGCTGCGACCCTGTACCCCGCCGGCCGGGTGGTCGCGGCCAGTACCGGTGTCTGCGCCTCCATTTTAACAGGGGCGGGAGGAGAGGGCGGAGGGCAGTTCACATCCCCTGCCTAAATCCGGCTGAACGTGCCAGCAACACCCCAGGGACTGGCCTGGTTGTAGTTGGGCACCTCAAGGAACGGTGTTTAGTAAGTAATAGGGATTTTTTTTTTTCCTGATCCGCCACAGCAGATGTACGTCCTCTCCTGGAACCTATTTGCATTCTTTAGTGGGAAACCCCTTCATGGAATACAAGGGTTCTTATCCCACCTTTTGTCTGGATTTTCTCTCAGATTGCTTTGGGAATATATTTTTAGTGGGTTGTTTCTTGTGACTTGGTGGCTGTAGAGCCCTCCTGGGCATAGGTTTGAGTTTTGCTTGTGCCGTGTCCAGCGCCATGAAATCCAAAGGCTCTGCAAAAATCTAAAATTTAAGTAGTAGACGTGATTTTGAGTGTCGTTGGCTTCATCTTTTACTAATCTCTTTGATACTTCCAAATCCATTAGTTCGACCTTTCCTTTGGTCTGGAAAACGTCGGGCTTCATTCTTTTCTCACTTGCGTTGAACTACATGATTAACTGCACTGAAGTAGTGAAATGCCACCTGGCTAAAACAGGGGTGTGAGCGAGGAGAGAGCGAGCGTTCACCTGGACTTCCTGGCTCAGATTGTGACGTTTTGGTTCTCTTGGGGGTGACAGTATTGTCACCAAAGCACAGTCGGGTTCGATTCACTTTTCGGGCTTCCTGTGCCAACGTTCGATGGATTTTTCCTGTGTAAAGCACAGGTTTCAGTGTGCTCAGCCCTGTGAGGCTGCGGCTCTACGGACCAGGCAGGTCACTGCTCCCTGACTGGGAAGGTAATTTGTCCTTTCCGCTTGTTATTTACTGCAACTTTTGTCATGTTTGGTCTTGGTAACTGGTTTCAAGGGGGCGGGTGAGGTGTGTCTTTGCTGAGGAGATGGGTCGGCAGCCGTGTTTGCTCTGTCGAGTAGGGCTGTGCAGGAGCTGCTAGTGAGACGCCCGCTGTGCCCGGCGCTGCCGTCCGGCGTCTCCACTGCTGGGCCGGCGCTGTCTCTGCTCTATGCCCGCGCAGAGCACGGCAGCGTCGCGGAGGTGGGAGCCGAGCAACCCCGGCTCGACACCGGTGCCCGGGGTGTTCTCTCTCGTAAGAAGTCACAGAGCTGCTCCCCCGCTGACCTACTTTTGCGGTGGATTTTCAAGGAGACGAGATATAAACCATTCATTCCTTAAACCTAAACTCCACCTGTCAGAAACTTAAATGAGAACGCTGTTAAGGCATGATTCAAGCAGAGTGTTCCACCAGTAGTGCAGCTGCTGGAGGAGAGAACACAAGTTGCTTTAGATTTTTGTTACTTCAATGAGTTAAAAGCGGATGTAGATGGCAGCTCGCGGGCCGACTGCGGAGCAGCGCTGCTTTCATTGGGGAGCCGCCTGCTCCATCCCCACAGCGCGGTGCAGCAGCAACGAGCCTCTGAGCAGCAGCACACGGCTCTGCAGACCTGCCTGGCCTTGGAGCTCCTTGCCGAGCTGCCGTCGGGGCTTCTTGTGCCCTGCAAGCAGCTGGAGATCCCCGGCGGGAGGTGAGGTTTGGAATGAGGCTGGCGCCGCTGTCGCCTGGCTGCAGGAGAGAGTTCCACGGCTTGGAGAACTCGGGTGAGTTCCCTCTTTTCTGGTTTCCTCGGGCAGGATGAGGCTGGTTCAATGACCGAGCAGCTCTTGCCATCCTGCAGCAGAGGGTTTGTGGGTTTTGTAGTTCTTGCTGTGTTCTGTGCATCTGAGCCGAGCCGGGAGGACTGACCCTCGGCGGTGCCATCTTGGCATCTGTGACAGCTCTGAACTTGATCGGGGGTACTAAGGGGGGGTGTCTTTAAAAACTTCTTTTTCTAATTTAAAGTTCAAAAGGGAAAGAACGTACATGGACAACCTTTTGAGTTCTGTGTTCTCACAGCTAGGTGCCTCTAACCAAGGGCTTTGCAAAGAGTAGTGCCTGTGTGTTTGGCGTGCAGCTGGCGCAGGGGCCTGGAATTTTGTTGTGCGCCGAGTTTGGTTACGTGCAGTTGTTGGATTTTCTGTCTGTTTGTTGAGGTAGGGTCATAGGTGGGATAGCAGGAGGAGGTGGTGTTTCTCCCTGCAGCTCCTGAGCTGAGGGTGCTGGTGGCATGGGCTGACCGAAGAGGGCAAGTGGAGCCTCAGATGTTACTGGCTTTGGAGGGACTGTTTGGGGCACAACAGCCTTTTGAAAACGAAACATTCTCGATTTGTTTTTTAAACAGCAAATATTTACTTCCCTCTGAGGAAGTGTTGCCTAAGGTTTTATTACTTAAACAAACCCGAACTTACAGTGTGCTGATGGCCGGGGTTGTGTGCTGCAGGATCAGACTGTTGCGGAGAGGAGGCAGCCTTTGATGCTCGGCTCAGTCCACTCCTTGTCCCAGAATTTTTGCTGAATCTCAGCGTTGGGATTTTACCAAAATTTCTGTTGTCAGAATTGAAAGCAAATTGTCTCCTGGTGAAGTTTCTAGACCCTCTTCGTGGGCTGTCAGCCAGCAAGACAGGTTCAGGGAGTGGGCTTTTTTTCCAAACGGTAGGAACTATATGTTTGTGAGGTCAGTTTTTTGAGTACTTTTGGTATTATAATCGTGTTATCCCTGATGTAAGGCTTAGGGCTTGTTTAAAACTCTGGTTTTTAAATTTAATTCTGCATCTCTTCTTGTTAATGATTTTCACAAGTACTTGGGCTTAAAGGTTTTTTGGTTTATTTGCGTCAGTTTTAAAGCTACATGTGTAGGAAACCTTCCTGGAGATGTATTAACTCAGATTCCATTTTCTGTATCAGAAAATGATGTAGTGAAACAATGATGTACAAGTACAGTTAAAACAGATAGCTTTAAATTTAGTATTTAAAGACTCAGTGCTGACTTTACATTACTAGTGGTCTTAAATGGCTCTTATAAAGACCTCCTTACAAAGGTGGATGTTGTTGGAAGAAGGGGCAGTAGCTATCCTCCCTCTGTCCAGACAGCCTTCAGAAAGAGGGAGCTGGAATGTGACCTTTCTTTTTCAGCTTCCCTCTGTCTCTGCTTCAATAAGCCACATGTATCTGAAGGGAAAAAAACCCTAACCAACAAACCCAAACATTGCCAGGGAGTGAAACAAGGCTGGGTGGAGTGCTTATGGAATGCCGGGCTGTTTAATTGAAATGCAGTGCTTCCAGCAGCTTCCTGCAGCTTCGGTGTTCCCTGGCTTCCGCTTCCACACCTTGCTGAGTTTTCGCTTTGTAGTTTTCTCCCCTCACTTTGTGTCCTGTTTTCACCTTCCATGGCTCCTGGCAGCCCTGTGTTGTGTTTGTGCCGTGTTAAACCCCATGGGTTTGGAAAGGCGGGTTTGCCTGTGGGTGCTGGTGCCTGTCTCAGCCCCAGTCCTTTGAGGTACAAGCACCCGCCCCATTCCCAGGGCAATGCTAAAGGGCCACTCCATGCTGAGGAGCAGTCACGGCACTGACCACGAGAGCAAACTATTCTCACTGGACATGGAGCGCTCGCTGTCCTTCTGCTCACATCGCACACTTTGGTTCAGGGGGCTAGGTTTTTCCAGCCAGCTCTCCAGGTAGGTTTCCAAACTCAAACTCTTTGTGGTGTAAAAAAAAAGAAATCTGTGACTGGTGGCTGCCAACATGTAGGGTCAGAGTAAGTGACTGTCCTTGCCTTAGCCAATACTTCGGGACTTCTGGGAAATGTATTGTAGTGTTGAGAACATCTGTAGTATTGGAAGCTGAATAAAGAGATGGTTTATTTTTTGCTAGACCTGGCCAATAATGTCCACCACTCCTTGGCTTCATTGCTATTGAAGTTGATGATGTAATTTTAGCGAAAACCAAGGGATGAAGGAATTGATGATATGTCTCAACCAAAGAGTTGTTGGTGATGGTGAGCAACGGTTTTGTCGTTCTGGTGCACTTGTCAGATTTAGCAGCCAAGCAGTGAAAGTCAGGCATGAACATGAGGAGCTGCAAGGAGAGGCTGAAGCGACAGTACTGTTTGAACACTTGCAGAGTTTGCTTTGAGAGGTACTTGCGTGCACCTTCTGACTGTAAAAGAATTCTCCTCTCACTCCATTAGCAAGTGCTTGGAATCTGCCAAGGTGGGAGAGGGAAAGAGGAGCTTGTTTTGCTGGTGGGGGAAAGTAGACTCGGAAGTGTTGTGCGGGGTGATAAGCGTATGGCACAAGAAATAAACAGCTGATTGTGTCACCCAGCCCTCAGCCAGTGTGTGGGCCTTTATTAGGGAAAATTTGGCTCTCAACTCTTCCCCAAAACGCACCATTTGCAGTTTTACCTAACTGGTGTTCACACTGAATTTAGTTACAAAATGTCAAGAAACTTTCTGCTATGTGGAAAGGACAAAGGACTTGGGAGTAGCGCGTTGCTGGTGGGGAGAACTGGGCCACTGATGCACAGCAGCAGCTTTAGCTATATTTGTGTTTCTCAAGGTTTTAGAATTGTTTTTAGAGCTTGTCATAGCAACAAAGCATTTATCACAAATATTCCAAGACACTAAAGCTAGATTCAGTAACGTCTAGAGGAAAATTGTTTTGTTGCTCATCTTTCATATTGCCACCATTCCCGTGATTCCCTCCTCATCCTTTTTGGGTTTTTTCCTTCCCCGCTTATTCCGTGTAGGCAGCAGTCATGGCTATACACATGTTGGTTTGTGTTGGCCTCTCTCTCCTGTTGTACATTTTTTACCTTTGCCTGAACTGCTAGGCTTTCCTTGTGTCCCCCCCTCAGCCCCAGGTTGCATCCCGTGCTGGAGGACTGGGAATGCCTTTGCTCAGCCAGCGTCTGACCGAGTGCTGGCATCCAGCAGAGCCCTGCTGAGACAGCAGCACTGCAGAGCTGGACCTGGTTATCTTCTCTTAGGCACCCTTGATTGATATTTAGAAATCTGCTTTTGTTGCCAAGAGATTTACAACTATAATCATACAAATATTTCTAGCAAACAGACCAAGAGCTGTTGGGTTTGCTTCTGTTGCTGCTTGTTTATGGATGGAAGATGCCAGGATTGAAGTTTAACTGTGAAAAATAGCATGGCAGTCCTGCAGTTGTTTGGATCTGGAGTCATTCTTTGCATTTATTTCTTCCAGATGGAGTTTGTTGGATTTGTCTGTGTCTGGAGGTCAGCAAGTGACCGGATGACTATGGCCTCTGTGTACTGTGTTTTTGTGGTGCCGCTTGTGCACTGTAGGGCTGTGGCTCTGCTACCTCAGTGGTTGGTCCGTGGTGGTGGGATCGGCTGGATGCTTGCCCCATTCCCAGATAAGGATGGCATTGGGATTTTAGTCACTTGTTTTGTACTGAAGTGCCCATATGTAATGTTTAAACACCTCTTCCCTCTCTTGAGGTAGTTAAGGAGATGGCCAGCCCTAAGTTATTATTTCATAATAATGGGTTTATAAAACTTGTATTTGTGAGTTTATAGCTTACTTGTGATATTTATTTCCAGTATAGACCTGTCTGCAGATCCGCAGCTGATCAACACCCTTTTGACCATTTCTGTATTCTCCAATTACGTGTTATACAGACAAACTGTGGTAGTTAATGGGGCTGCAGGTCTAAATTCACCTCCTGGATCACCAAAGATTTAAGAACCAGTTAAAGAAAAAAAAAAAGGGGGTAGGGGGTTGTTTGGAGAGTGGGGGTAGAGCACAGACTCTCTGTGATTTGCTGTTGTGCACTTTAAAAGTTTTATGGCCCATGGTGCATCCCTTGGGAGGATAAAGTGCAAGGAGCATGAAGAAACCCATAAAATGACGAAGGGTTTATGTGGTATAATTAATACGGAACTTTCCATGAACTTTATAATACTTACACTTTTTAAATTCTACACGAGTTTCTGGTTTGCTAATAAGTAATCTTGAAGATTGCTAATGGAACTTAAATTTTGCATTTTCATCCTGAATTATAACAGGACACATTGTAGGCTGCTATATTTTAGTCTGTAGCTTCCTTACTCGAGTTCTCAGCTGTGGCTCTGCCTGCCTTGGGAAACATTTTTGAGCTGTGGCCAGCTCTGCACTAAAAACCCCCGTGTCGATAGAGCTTTACCGGCAAATCCTCCCCGTGCCAGTGTGGCTCTGCTTGCACAGACACTTTTTATTGACACTGGATAGATTTGCAGATCTCAGTGGTGTTAGTTGCACCCGTGGCAAAAATAAACGAGGAGAAAGTTCAAGTAAAAATCTGGATTTGCACAGTAAAACCAAATCAGTGCTGGGAGGTTGCAGCTCCTGTTTTTAGCTACTGAGGAAATTTTAGTTGGCGATAAATGGAGGAGTTTGCCTGCTAGGTACTCTGGCTGTGCTGCTGGGTGAGTGGGGCTACAGAGCAATGTGGACTCTTGTTCCTCTGCCTTCACCAGGAGCTCCCATGGTGGTGGATGGGCTCGTCAGCTGCACAAGCAATGGCAGATTTGATTCAGGCCGAGGGATAGCATGAGAAGGGGTTTTCTCCACCTCCCTAAAGCTGTCATGGTGTCATTTGTGGGGAACAGGAGTAGGAAAATGGTGGTTCATTTGGAAGAACGGGAACTCTTGTTCCACCAGTACCCTCAGTGCCACTGGGTGAGCAATCCTCCTCTCCTCCTCTCCTGTTCCCAGCTTCCCCGGACTTTCCTCCCTGCGGGAATACATTGTGAGTGATTCCCGAGGGCCCAGAAGCAATTCTGAAGGCAAGTGTTTGTGCATCGTTTGGGGCTATGGGTTCTTCACTCTCATAGCTAGTTGGCTGATTTCATCCTTTTCCAAGGTCAAACCTGGTTTAGAGGTCACTGGATTTAGGATTTGCATCCCATATTGTGGTGGTTGCGTGTTGTTATGACCACATGGCTCGAGGAGTCCATAATGAAAAGCCTGTTGGATCGAGTCAGGAGCAGTTGTTTTCCACACTGGGGATTTTTTGGAGTGAAGAAATGCCATTGCTAAATGCAGAAAAGGGAGGCATCCGTGAGATGCAGTCGTGTTACAGGATGGTGAGAATGACCTTCCATTGCTGTAATAACAGAAGGTGGGAGATGCTAACAACAGGAGTTGGAAGGTTTAGCGTCAGCAAGTTCTGACAACTTCTACCAAAACATTTTAAAGGGCTCTATTATCCATAGGCACTTTCTGGATTAATAATACTGATAATTGATGACAATGGAAGAAAGTTAATAAAACGAGCTGAATAATTAGAGGTCTGCCAGCCCTGCAAAATAATGGAATGAATGATAGAGGGCTTGACTGATACGGAGGTAAGGGGAAGTAATACAATTAATGTCAATTAAAATGTGCCCATGGAAAATAAGCTGATGAGATGTAACTGGGATGTAGTTTGGCTGATAAAAGCAATAATGTGTGCTGTAAAATACTTTGCGCCTTAATGAATTGAATGTAGAGCAATGCAGTGTTTTGAATGAGAAATGGGAATGGTGTAAAATGAATGCAGGGAGTGTGAAGTGAGTATTGTCTGCATTGGGTGGTGGATCTGCAACTGGCTGGGGGCTGCTGGCACGACAGGCCTTGCCTGGCTCTGGTCTTTGCTGTGGGCAAGTTGTGTCTTTGTGGATAACCCCGGGTATCACAGCTTGGGTGTATGTGAGGCTTTGAGTGGCCCGAGCGTGGGGAAATAGTGGTGACAGTCACACGTTCAGACCGTTGGCTGGGGAAAGGATGTGGCCAAAAAGCCCTGTAGAGTAATGGTCTGAAATACTCAATATCCAAATAGAAATCCTGGAATGGCATAATGGAGAGCACCCTCTCCCTGATTTCTTTAGCAGTCCAGCAGAGATCGATCTGCCCAGCTGCTCCTTGCCCAGGAAGAACAGTGGCAGCCCTGTTGATTTAGTCTGACACAGTCGCACAGTAAAGTTCCCAATAACTCAGGGAGCGCGCAGGACTTGTAAATTACAGAGCAGCTCACGTTTATCATACACATCGCTGCTTATCTTGTAAACTCATCTGCTGGGCTTGCACGAGCAGTTGATTTAACAGCATGTATATTGTTGAACTTGACACATCCAAGAGTCTAATCAAGCTTTAAGAATACCAGGGATGTCTGGCTGCTGGTGTGAAGTCTCCGCAATTCCTAAGTCATTTCTAAGAATGATCATGGGCCGGGCTCTGTCGGGTTCACTGCAGGTCACAGGGAATGTCTGTGTCGTACGGAATTGCAGAGGAGTTTTATCATCGTGCTGGCATGTGTTTTATGACATAAAATGATTAGATGTGTAAAATGCAGAAGTTAATACCCTTTTCCTGTACATTTCCAAGTGGGAAATGACTATAAATTAATTTTGTAGGGTAAAATGCCAGTGAGTAACTGTACTGCTTGTGTAACGCTGCCCAGGATCTGTCATGGGATGCATGAGGCTGGTGGAAGACAACGGAGATATATGGTGTGTTTGGAGGGAGAACTGGTAAAGTTCTGCATTGTGGCTGGTCTCTCTTATCCTGCTGCTCCAGTTCCGTTTCCTGTGGGCACTGATTTGGTTGATAAACACGTGCATTTCATGGATGCTCTGATTCTTTAGGTGGTGTTAGAGGGTGATAGAGAGACATCTTCAAGGTGCTGCTGCTGGGACTGCTGCAGGCTGGTATAGGATTGTAGGGCTTTTTGAGACTCCGGTCTTTGAAGGGCAATTGATGCACCTTCTACATATTTAGCAAAAAAAAGTAATAATTTTGTATTACTTAGTATTTCTGCTTTTGAGACCCTTGGGTATGATGAGGTAGAAGATTTCCATCCCTCTTCCTCACTCTCATGTTGAGGTACTACATTCACTTCCTAACTAACAGAAACAGAAGTAACCTGGGTTTGATCATGTATGGCGTGTTTTAGTTTTAAATGAACTAATAGACCTTGAGTTGCATTTCTGCTGCAGCTTGACAAAATTATAGCAGGTGCTGGGGCTCTGTGCTTATTTACTTGCAAATCCTGTCAAGTGTGAACTTCATTTATGACTTCCCTGGCAGGTCGTGCCGCTGTGGTCACAGCTTCTACAGTGTTTTGTTGCTATTGCTTGTAAAATTTGCCACTGAGGGAAATAATGAGCTAAAATAGGCACAGGTAAGCACACGCAGGCTGCTTGTGCCCAAATCCATTAAAGCTCTTCTAAAACTTTGCAACCAGGAAGAATTAAACTGTATTTATATTTCTGAAATAAAGTTGCAGTTTCAACAGAAAGCTGTTATTTGTCATATTGACATGGCAAATTGCTCTTTTTGGACAGGGGAACTGGGGGGTTTCCAAGTCTTGTCCTCACTCAAGTCTCCTGGTTGCAACCACCCAGTCTCCCGTGTGTACATCATGTGTCTCCTCTTCTTTCTAGATGATCATGGGAACAGCAATGGCAGTCATGTAAAAATCTTTTTACCGAAGAAGCTGCTTGAATGTCTACCAAAATGTTCAAGTTTACCGAAAGAGAGGCACCGCTGGAACACTAACGAGGTAGTTAAATCTCTTATTTATTCTTAAATGTACCAGCTTACTTAATGCTTATAGATTGTTTTGTGAGAGTATGCCATGCAAGTTACAGGATATGAATTCCCTGGCTCTGGAACCTGTTCCATAAATAATAAGTCCTAGTACATGCTGAAAGTGAGCTTTAAGTGGGAGTTGAAGGCAAATGTGGAAGTTGACTGCTAGTACAGTAGGAGTCTATTGCTCATGTGTGTGTGACTTGTCTCAGAGTCAAATCTTATATCACCTTAATGACCCGTTTCAAAATGGTTTAAAATTAGATAGGTGTGTTTGTACTGTGCTGAATAAAGTGTTACCTTCCTGTGCATGAAGACTTTGGAACAAAAAAGCAGTGCATGTTCTTTCCGGCCACACAGGGTCTTGGGAAGTAACCAGCTTACCTCTGTCTGAGTAATCTCGTTAAGAACAAGAGAAACACAGAACTGGGTGTTTTTTACTGGAATCCAGTTACCCTGAGTATGCTGGTTCACAGGTTGCCTGTTAATGCTTTACGGTTGGGATCATTTAAATAAAAAAGAAGTATTTAAAATTCTGTGGGCCAAGGTGAAGTTAAAGAAAACCCAGGTAGCTCTACAATCCCTAGGCTGTATTCCTGCTGTGCAGCAATGCTGGATGTCCCATAGCAATACCCACAATGTATAGTTTTAGTTTTTAGTAGCTCTGTCTTAGTGTAGCTTTGCCATATTTGTGGGAATCACTTAATAATAGAGGCAATCCACTTGGAGAAGTGACTGTAAAACTCCAGTTAGTGTCTGCTTGTTGGGAGCTGACTGGTCCTGTTCCTCTGATCCCTCATTTGTAGATCTAAACTTGTTAACAGAACCTGTGCTCACGAGTTTAACACCTGCAAGTGGCAGCTGAGTGCAGGATCAAACACGGCTCACTTGTGTGTGTGTGTTTGCTGAGTGTAGAATCAATCACAGAGCAGTTCCTGTGCGTATTTTTCAAAATTGGAGTCCTTACCCCCCTTCCTTCTGGTATCTGGAAGTTACAATCAGGTATCTATTTTTAACATACCCAGTACTGTGATAGAATGAATCGGGTCTTTGGGGGAGTTGCTGGCCTTGGCTTTTTTGTGTAGATGTTTTTGTCTTGGGTCATTTGAATTGAAACGTAAATCGTAGAAAATGTGGGTTGCAGTTTATTCTGTGATAGTGTTTGTACTAATGGTACAGGGCATGGAGCAGTGGCAATTCCAGTGGCTCTGACAGATGATGTTTGGACAAAGACAGCTGGGGGAAAGCAAGCTCTGCAAAGGTTTGTGACAGAATGATGCTCTTCCCTCTTACTGGAAAGAGCTGCTTGGGGTGGGGTTTAGTCGCTTTAATATTGCTGCTGTCCCCAGTGCTTTGTGCACACACTTGCACACATGGCTTTGGGCAGGGTTGGTGTGTGGTGCCTCCTGTGGGTACAGGATGTGGCAAAGTTCATCATGCAGCTGAAAACTGTTATTATTCATGAGCAGAAGCAGGAAGGTGCAGGTGCTTGGTGTGGTGTATTAGGATGGGAGAAGAATTTGGGAGTGTGGCCGTTCTCCTAAGGATTGTGTCAGTGTTCTGGGGAGCGGGGAGTGAGTGGCTCTGCCGGTGCTCGCCAGCGTATTGCTGGGGTGGGTTTGTCTGGTGCTGTAATTCTGGATGGATTGTTTGCTAATAAGACACAGGTCATCAGCTGGGACATTAAAACCAGCCCCAGCCTCTGTCTTTTTGAATTGTCAGGTTCCTCACTCTCATTTGTATCCCCTCTTCACAAATCTCTCACTGTGGCTGTTACGCCACAGGGATGTGGGGCTGGGTCTGTCCATGGGTTATAGCTGATGCTGACTCTGCTGACCTGTGTGGTGTGGCTGGTGCAGTATCCCTGTTGCATGATTTAAATGAAAGAGCTTTTCTTGTGGCCAGAGATTTTTTGGCCTCATTAGCTCAGAGGGGGGGAAAAAATAGAAAAAGCCAGAGTCTTATGCCTAGATGAAGTCTTGGAAATTTGTGTTAATTATGGGGGAGGAAGGAGCTGAGCTTCCAGATTTTATTGCCTTCCCCACCCCCAATCTGAAAGTTTAATTTTGTGCACTATTATAAAACTTGAATTTTTCTTAGGGTATAATTGAATAATAATGTTGGACTACCTTCCTGAGGCATCCCTAAGGGAATAAATTTTTTCATCTGAGTACACAGGTGTTCTGCCTGTGCTAGCGAAGACACAAATTGTAAAGTAGAGAAGAAGAAGATGTGTTTTATACAGTGGTATTTCCAGAATTTTTGTAGTGATTTCAGAATCCCTGGTCCTATGTGTGAGGTGTCTCCTGGACAGGGAGGTTTAGTAAAAGATGGAAAAGAAATGAAACGCCTAAACAGCTTACATATCTGAACGTGTGTGACAATGCTGTCCTCCCTCAAATGGTGTGCGTTGGGCAGTCACGGGTGTCAAGCCTTGCCATGAGCTGCAGAGTGTCAGCGTAGCAGGCATTGGTATGGGATTCCTCCCCAGGGGTCGTGGGGGCCAAACTCCCTAACCCAGCTGTGACCCGACTCCTTTCCAAAACCCTTAAGCATTCCCTTTTGTGTTCTTTGCATGGGCATGGTTCAAGGAGACTTGGAACATGGCTCTTGCCTGTCTCTCCGGGCCCTGAAGCCCAGCACACAGATGTTCCCAGCTTTGGGGGTGGTGGGTGGTGGGATGGGCACGTGCAGTCACTGGGCCTCGACTCCATCGGGTCCTTGGTGCTGCCAGCGCAGAGGTCAGGGAGCAGCCAGGGTAGAGTATCGCCATGGGAACACCGCAAATAACTTTTTCTGTGCACTTACGTCTGCAGCTTGAGAATAATGGTCATATGTTACTCTGGATTGGGTAGTTGGGATGGAGAAACTGTGTCCTCTGAGAGCCGGGTGAGTTGTGGTTGACTTTACACGTAGTAAAATCACGTGATGAGCAGCAAGAGAAATGGAGCGCTTAAAAATGGTTCAAACATGTTATTGAGGTGCTTGCTTTCCATCAGATCTATGCATTTGCAACTGAAGTGTTTGATGGAAATACATTTCCATACCAAGATGTCATCTTGTCTTAAATCAAGTTTATAGCGGTTTTATATTTCCTACTGAAGGAAGTGTTCCTTCTAATTCAATTTTTTTTTTACCAGAGATAGAAAATCTTAAGTTAAGCCTAGCAATTTAATTACAGATTTACATTTTTGAAATGTTTGTAAAGGTGCATTGTGCTTATTTCTCCAGCTCTGGGAGAGTATAGAGACGGGGCTTTCATACAATTTCTCACATTAAGACAAATGAGTTAGTTGCCAGAAAATTCTGCACTGCTTTGTGCTTGTGAGTTCCTCACTCTAAGGGTTTAGTTGTTGTTCGCTATGAACCATTTTAGGGTTTGTGAAATGCAGATCCTGTTTGGTTTCAGTGAGTGGATGGAGCAAAGACTTCTGGCTTGGTGTGCTGGCAGCGCACCTCGAGCGAGAATTTCGGGAGCACTGGATCTCGGCTCCCTTCCATAGGAGCGGGGCCGGGCTCCCAAAGCAGGGCTGCACAGAGCCACCCTCCGGGTCCCCCAGCTGAACTCCCGTGTCCCCTGGCAGAGGTGGCAAAGGTGGGGCCTCATTACTCGCTAGTCACTTTGGGCAGCAAGATGCATTGTCTGCAGGAGATGCATCCCACTGCTTTCTGTCTGGGAAGTGGGAGCTTCCCGGGGTGCTGGGGCTCAAGGATGTTGGAGTAACCTTGTCTCTGCACAGAGCTTGCCAGGCACCGGATTGCAGCTCTGAACAGAGATGCCATTCGTTAACAGTTGGCAGCCGCAGTCATTAATCATCCTTGTAAACACTTAATGACACGGTGCGAGAAAGAAGAAAAAGTTAAACATTGGAAATGTAAAATGCTGTCTTGGGCTTTGGTTCCAACAGGATTCTCTGTTTACAGTCTGTTGGGAGAAGCCCAGAACTTCCATGGTAGAAAAAGCCAGCAGTAATTGCTCCATGTGTTTGGGCTTGTCTGGAGGGGCATGGCAGAACTGCTCTGCTCTCTAGAGTCAGCCAGCATCCACAGTTTGCAGATTCCAGAGGCTCAGGTACTGCTTGGGAGAGTATTCAAATAATGGAGTTATGGAACTCTGTATTTGAGCGTTATTTAGCATAGGAAGAAACTCTTTGCCTCTGCAGCCTGGGGGCCCGAGTCGCGTGTTCACTGACATCTCGATGTGCTCTGGCGTTCTTGCTTTGCTCGCATGACACTGACATTCTCCTTTTCGCTTGACAATGAGGTACTTGCCGTCTTTTCTCTAAAGCGAAGAGAAGATCTTGAAGGTTTGGAGAATTGCCTGGGGGACGTGAGGAACCCAGACTGATAGGGGGAGCGAGTCTGGAGCCTTTGGGCTGGCTGTGATGCTTTGAAACGCTGGCAGGGCAGAAGTGAAAGCAATAGGTCCTTGCCGCCTGCTCCTCTAGCTCCCCTCGGCCGCCGGCAGCTGAGTGTCAGGCAGCTGGTCACCGCATGGCTCCTGTCGCCACACGTTTGTTCATCAAAGCCCTGCTCTGCTACAGACCCGGCAGCATGGCTACTGCTACTGCTTTTTTTCTTTTTCTTTTAATGTTTCTAACTGCCTTTTAGAATTGACACTTACATCAGAAAACTTTAAAAACCTCCTTGTTTTAAGGCTGCCCGGGATGGTGCGGTGTATTGTAACCCTGCACTGCATTTTCCAGTTCATTCCTTATTCACCAAAGTAGCTGAATGTGTTATAAATTTGTAGTGTTGAGCAAGTGTATGGGACCAGTTTGTGTCAGCAGCACAGCTGGAGCAGGGAAGGGGTGTTGGTCCAGGTCACAGTGTCCCCTCAAGATGGCAAAACTCTGTGGAAAAGGAGCAGTGCTCAGTACAGTTCCCTGTGGACTCTAAAGTCCATCATATTTTTTTAAATGCTCTACATCAATTCATTTGTGTGTGTTCAGCTGGAGCGCAGGGTTCCTGAAGCCAGAGGCCACCGGTAGCTGTTGCGAGAGCCCTGTGCCTGCTTAGGAGCACTCGCAGGGCTGGGACATCCTTGCGGTGTGTGTCAGCTCTGGGGTTTCTCAAAAGCAATAAGAACATTGAATTTAGACTAACTGCCTGCTGCCCACGTGATCACAGTATAAAATACTCCGACGGTAATGGCAAATGCTGTTACTAGAAGTGCTGTTGGTTTCTGTTCCGCCTGATGATCCCCCGCTGGAGAAGCAGCAAGGAAGTGGTTGCAGACCAGCTCGTGTGCGCTCCCACATAGCGGCTCCTCCTGCCCTCCCTGCTCTGGCACCTGGGGGTGTCCTTAGTGGGGTGCTGAGCTGGGGATTGAGAAATGTTATGACACGAGTTTGGGAATGGCAGGCGGTACCATGTTGGAGGCAAAGTGTTTGCTAAGTGCTGGAGCAGCCAGAGCATCCATAAAATCCAGAGTGCCAGTGTCGATTCTCACCCTTCATTTCAGTGGTGGTGGTCTGCGAGGCCCTGTGCCTCGGAGAGACCTGTCCCACCTGGCTTTTGTCACCAGTGAGCTGGGTGCCTGCGCTGCCAGCTGGTGGTACCGTGCGTCCAGAGCCTGCCCCTCCTCTTGGCCACCAGCAGGAATGTGAGGAACCCCACTTGCTTTAGAGAAGAAAGAGCTCAGCAAGTGAAATGCAGGGGAAACAGTGTTTGTAGCATGAGGAGAGCAGAGTGGTAGCGAAGTGTTCGTACACCTGACTGGGGCTGTCTGGCACATGGGGGTGGCTCCTCCTGCTGCGCATGTGGTTGGGGTTTGAGGCTGATCGGTGAACGAGACGGCAATTTCTCTAACAGAAGCACTTAATTGTGGGTTTATTTTGTGAAATTAATGAAATTCTGTGCTTTGCTTAATGTGCAAAGCAGGAATGTGGTGCTGGCATTGTGTTTGCAGTTCTTCAGTTGTGTTTACAGCCCTAGTGACTGCTGTGAGCGAGATGGGGATTGAGCAAAATTGGAAGGTTACCTACCAGTCCTGGTAATTTTGAACAAGGGCAGTAATACCTGCTATGCTGTCATGCTCAGACACAGAGAGGATCCTCATCTTCCTCTTAGGAAAACCTAGCTTTTTTCCCTTCCCTTTGGTTCATGTTAGGGTCAGTGAAAAAGGGCTGATCTGGTAGTGCTGTGCAGTTAGTATGTCAGAGTGCTGGAACTGGAATGGTTTCTGTAAAGCAGAGCAAACAGATGGAGGGGTTGGGAGTAATGCACTGCCCTCCTGATTTTTTTTTTTAAAACTCTGAGCGAACTCTTTTGAATAAATTAACAAATTAACTTTTTTACACTTAATGATAGCCTAAAGAAAAAAATTACTTCATCATTAGTTTTAGCTTATTGTACACAAACTATGAAATGGTGATGGTATTTAACCGCCTGTTTGTCCTTAGTAACCTGTCAAAGTACTGCTGAATATTGGTCAGTGGTATTAGGATTTTTTGCTGTTTGACACTTCCAGGTTCCTCTGCAGAGAGTGGGTGTTACAGATGACCGTAGTTCAGCAGCAATAAATGTGTGTCCAGACACCTGGACAGTGGCTGTACTGTGGCTCCAAATCCTTCGTCTGTCTTGTGGGAAAATGAGATGGAATATTATTTCCTCCAGTTGATGGACCTGATGTGCTTTTCCTAATCTGTGTAATCTGTTGTGGCTCGTCCTTGTTAACTGTACATGGTTATCCTGAAGTGTAGTATCAAAAAACAAAAGTGGAATCCGGTGTGTGGGGAATAAAAAGTTGGAGTTACCAGTTACAGAAACTCTTCTCGAAACATGAGGGAGTCAGGAGAGTGGATTAATTCAGTTAGTATTTACCTGTTTATCTGCAGGAATGCCAGCAGTAGTGATAGGTACCACTGCATTGTGTATCTGGGTCTCTGGCTTGTGCAGCACTAAAATACTCACTGGTGTTACACAATTTGTACTTCCAAGTTTTGCAAGGAAAATGTTACAACAAAGTCAATTTAGAAAGTCAGCCTCTCTGCCAGGGCCTGGCATGTACACACACAAAGGAGTTGGTTTACTTGGCAAACGAATGGGAACTGAGGAGATTATATTTTGTAAGGGATTGCAATCATGTCATCTTGGTCTCAGGTTTGCTGCTTTTAAGGGTGGCTGTTCCATTTGGAAGAGAAAAATCAGAGAATTTAGATGGGAAAGAAAAACTAGATATGAAGGAAAAATTAGTGCCAATGAAAGCAAAGGTTTTCTGCAGAGGCAGTGCCTAAAGAAAAGAGGGAAAGAAGCAGTGATCTTTGCAGGGAACAGTGACCTGGGAAGAGCAGGAGAGGGCATAATCTGCTGCAATAGGAGGGGAAAGAAAAACCAAGTCTCCGTGCTCATTCCTTTGTATCTGGTGTCTGTGTCCCGTTGTTGACAGACCGCAGGAGCTGGGAGCTGTTTGCAGCACACAGCCCTGGGCCGAGCCAGGCACTGGAGAGCCCTGTGGAGCTGCCCCACCTTGGGGTTGTGCCCCACCATTGTTGTCCCAGAGCTAAAATGTTCCTGAAGTTACCTAAAACTTCTCTTTGTGCAAACTTTTTCTTACCTGAGAAGTTGTGAGGGAGCCCCACGATGTTGGCGTGTCCTGCAGGCGTGTCCCTGTCATGCACCTCTGAGATTCCTGAGCTCTGGGGTCTTCCTGGTTGCACAACTCATGCTGATGCCTTCAGACTTAATTATCTGATGAGTCACTGCAAGTCTGTGTCCGTGCTGTTGAGTTATTGCAAAGTTTCTGGGTTCCCAAACTGCTTTCTTTCATATCGAGGTCGTCCGGCAGTATGAACTGTGGTGAGAGGAGGCAGCCCAGCACACCACCGAGGGAACAGCGGAAACGTGGACTTAATGGTTTGGCTCACAGAAATTGGAATTCATAAATGTTGGAAATAATGGCAGGAACCGAGTTTTAAGGTCAACAAGCAATAGCTTTAGCAGGAGGGTTTGCCAGACACTGTTGCTGAAGGGGAATATGGACCTTCTTGCATTCTCCAGCAGGTTCCTGACTGTGACACGCATGAAGCAGGAATGACATGGAAAGATGAGACATGTTTTCTGGAAAAACATCCAGGCAGACTAGATCCTTGTGCTACATGTCATTGTTACATACAGTGATTCTCTGACACTGGGGGCTTCATTGCCTTAAAAAGGCAAGGTTTTGTGCAGGGAGTTTGTTTCTTGGCTTCAAGCACAGGGCTGGTTTGATCCAGATAAGAGTCTCCCAAAACTTAATGCCTTGCCAGGCAGGGGGAGGGATGCTGGAATGAAGAGAGATGCAATGCCCTTGGTGGTTGTCTTTCTCCAAAAGTTATCTGATGTAAATATTACATTCTCTGCATAAATTTAGTATAGATAATTGACTGCATCTTGCTTGGAAATGGGTACCAAAGGTTGTTTTATAGCTTCTGTGTAATTGAAATTCCAGGAGGAGAGGCCTTTGTCTTGGAAACCACATTTGAATTACTTTTTTATTGGAGTGTTAAAGCAATACGTTATGATGTGAGGGGTTCAGTGTGCGTATGTGTCAATAATTACCAGATTTCCACAGTTACAGTGAATAAAGCAAACTGTTGAAAAAGCATGTAGGCTTTCCCTGAAAAGCAATGGTCTGACAGTTGTGTTGACAGCCAAGAGTGTTCTGACCTAAGCAGAGCCTCCCTGGCACGGAGCGGTCAGTGCCAATGCAGGACCTGCAGCCGATGTTTGGGCTGTGCTGCCTCGTACCTTCGGCGCTGAAAGCAGTTTGTGAAACAAGAAACCAGTGCTCCAGCATGGAAATGGGAAAACGTGTAGGAGCCTGTCTACAGGGAAGTTATCAATAACAACAAGCCAAAGTGACTGGAAACAGGAGTTGCCCAGCGTGGCCAGGGCAGTGTGGCCACAGGAATGGTCGGTGTCTGCAGGAGGGTCAGTGGCTGAAGGAGGGTCAGCAGCCACCAGCACAGGAGAGCGGCTGAGTGTGCTGCTGCGGGCTGGGTGTGGAGTGCGAGAGCTTTGATGTGCTTCCATAGAAGGTTCTAGTTTTACTCACTGAAGCTCCTTTGTTTTGCAGAGATCTTGATGCAGACGCCCTTTTGGATTTCTTTTTAATAGTGTGTGACCCTTCACCTTTGATCCCTTGACCTGCATTACTTTGGTAACCATTTCATTTTTTAATTTCATTTCATTTTTAATTTTGGTGTGTAAGCTGTAACATTTCATCATTTTAAACTGTAGCGTTCTTTGACCTCCCCAGATGTCTTTTTTCTTTTCTATGAGGATGCGCAATGTTGATTTTTCTTGAATAAACATTATTTCAGTTGTTAATAAAATATGTAATTTTCGTTGTTTTTTGTTTCTTTTAGCTGTGTGTATGTTGCCTGTAAAATACTTTACTTTTTTTGATCTGTGTTCTCCCACCTAATCTATTTTGATATTTATGTACATCTTTGCTTTTAATTTACATTTTTTCTACAGTTCTTTTGTTCAGTAAAACTCATGCTTGTGGCCTGTCCATGGCCCATCTGTGTCCCCTTCTAGTCAACTTTCATAGCTTAAAGTAACCTTGGGAGCATTTCAGATACACTTATGAATAAGAACTATTCTTTGCTGTTAAAATTTTGTTCCCTGTCCTGAAGTTAACTTTTCCTAATCATGAGCTCCAAACTGATAGCTGTTTTAATAAAAGATTAGGCTTTAGACCAAAATGAAAATCTCACTTGAAACTCAATTTGCATTTATTTTTCTGTTATCATTGGAGCCCAAAGGGAAGCTATCGATGCTTGGAGCTGTGCTTTAGGCACGGCTGTGCTTAGGGAAGCAGCGTTGTGTGTACGTGGGATAGCAAAGCCCCCAAAGCTTAGTTGGTTCTTTCCATTTTCCTGTTGAAAGGGAAGCAGTGGATAAGACAGATTTTGGCCAGATTCTATTTTTATCTGGTAAATGATCATATGAAATCCACTGAGCACAACACACTGAAGTACAGATTACTTTTTAAGTGTCTCATTATTTTATTCTCTACATTTAATGCTGAGGTTTTAATTGCACACAGATGAAGCTGCTAAATGAGCACTGAAATGGATTTAGGTCTTCTTAGAGCCTTGTTGATGCTTATAAAACTTTATATCATTCATTAGGACTACAGATTAAAACTGTAGCGAGCTGTTCACATAGTGCCACTGGGCTCTGCCAGTGCCTGGTCTCTGGAGGAGCCTGAAACTCACCTGAACACCCTCCTGCTGACCCTTTCCCCAGGGAAACTGGACTGCATCAGGCTCTCCTCCCCTGTCTGGGGGTCCTCCTGACCTCCAGGCCTGAGCCTGAGTTGTCTCCTTCCCCCGAGTCCTCTGTGAGTCCTGAGGGATTCAACCCTAGCAGGTTCTACCTGAACCATGGGGATGCACCGTCAACATCAGAACGTGGTTCAGGAAACAGCTGGTTTGAATTGGCATCCCTGCTTGAGAAAGGTATTTCCAGCACTGATCTCTGTACTTAACCACAAGATCCCTGTTTTTAAACTGCCCTTGTGTGGCAGAATTGCCTGTTAAAATAATGGCAGATCCAGTGTTCACAGAACTCCCTGCCCAGCACCTCTGTGTTACTGTGTGAGTTTCTCTGACCCTGTGGCTATGAGCTGTGCTGGACTGTCACAGTCTCCATCAGTGCTTGAAGCATTCAGGTGGATTTTCCTTTCCCTTCTGTTCCAAATTTTAGCTGTAATAGGTTTTGTAGACCTGGAGTTGTCAGTTCTGGTACACAGACTGCTGCTCCTCACCAAGCCTGTTTGGGATAGCTGGGATTTGGCTTTGGCTTGGGTTTAATGCTACCTGTCAGCCTGAGAAGAAGAATCCTCCAGAAACCATCATACGCCATTTCTCCAGTCTGCAGAACAGGGTTTTTAAAACTCAGTGGGGAAAAATACTTATTTTGCCCAAGAAGACTCCTTGAAGACTCTTTTTCTCCTTGTAACACATATTTTATGTTGGCAGCAGTTAGATGTGAATGCCTTGACTTTCCAGGGCAGCAGTTCTTAAAAACCTTTATTTAAATGTCTGGAAACTGAAAGGAATCTCCCTCCCTGTGCAGAGGACTGACTGTTGGCTGCCTCCTGCTAGAACGAATAGCAGGGGAAAAGAAGAAATGGAATGAAAACGTCTGATGTTGGGAATTGGAGTCAATAATATAAAAACAGAGCTTAAAAGATGGTTAGAATGTCTTGTTTTCTTTTTTTTTTTGGTCTCATTTCATGTTTTGTCATGTCCATCCTGCCTTCTTTCATAAGGTAAGCGCTCTGACCCATGGTACTCTCTGGGTGTAGCTCCCAGGGTGGTGGGATGACAGAGTGGTGCATGCTTTGTTGTGGTATTTCCATGTATTGTGTTAGATGCAGATGGTTATTCACAGAAATCAGTGTAAATAATATGGGTTATGCCTGTTCAGCTATTGCATGGGCTTCCAGGATGCTAGAGCTGCTGAGGGAGGAGGAGGTACAGCCCTTGGGAAAGGAGGAGATAGGAATTTTTCAGTATAAAACCCAGTAAATACTGGCAAGAAAAGCTGCTTTGTTGACCCAGCAGTAGCACTGTCATTTGCCCCAGTGTAAAATCTGTCCCCAAGTTTTTGCTGCAGTGCTGCTGGATACAGCAGGAACAGCAACAGCTGACCCTTGGATGGCAAGAGATTATGGAACTTAATTCACTTTACTGAGCTTGTTTTTCACTGAGCAGGAACTCAAATACATGTTTTCGTCAAACACTTAATCAAAGAACTACACAAATGCTGCAAAATGTTTGCAAAGCAAAACATTTGTCTATTTAAATATTGAGAGAATACTCTATTGAGAGATTTGTTCCTGCTTACAAGGTTTTTCTGTTACTCAAAGCCAGAATGTTGATAAGATCCACTCCTGAAACAAGTCTTAATTTTGAAATCTGTGCAATATCTTCTGCTGCTGAAGGCTTTTATGTATTAACCTTAACAGAAGGCTGAAGGGCTGAAATGAAATCCTTGGCACAGGTACAAGATTCAGAGCATTGCATGTCTTGCAGTTCAGGTAATGCAGCTGGGGTTGGATTAACCTAATCTGCTTTATTCAACCTAATAGACACCTGTGTGTCATCTGCATTGCTGCTCATTTAATAAAACATAGGCAGCAGCAAATCGCTCACTTTGGTCTGACTACTTTTGAAAATCAGATGAATTGGTCAGCACAAACACACCATTTTCTGTTAACACTGAAACTCATCCAGAGGTGCAGGATGAAAGTACAGGACAGGTCTGTATCCCTTGCCCAAGACTGTACCTGGGAAAAACAGATTTCCATGCAGCACCTGACCGTATGCAATAAACTGAGCAAGTGCCAGCTAACCCTACTCATGTTTTGGGGCTGGTGGGTTCTAGGCATGGATCCTGCTGCTCCCACTGCTCTTGTGCTCAGAGGGGAAGGGAATTCCCCCTTTCCAGAGCAGAGCCTGAGCGCTGCTCTGGCCTCACACTGGGGCACCGGCTGTTGGGGCAGGACTGGGATCCTTGGCAGCCACTCTGCAGGGAGGTTGTCTTCAGGGTGGGGGTGAATTTCTCAGGCTTGTCACCCTGCTTGCTGCTCTGGGTGTGCATTGGTTTGCAAAGTCCTTAAATAATTTAATTATTCCTCCTGCTTTAATCTCTAACTTCTCGACTTGTGTTAAGGACTCTGATGGCTGAGGGGTTGAGTCGGTGCCATTGGGCAGCCAGCCCTGATCCTCTCCTGTGCTTCTGCTTTTCCTCTGCTTCAGAAGTAGAACTGTAGCCCTTGACACCCCGCACTGGCTTTGTGTCTGCTAGAGCAGGGTCCCCGCTCGTAGCTGCACATTCAGCTCAGAAAATGCTCAGTGATAAACATGTGTTTTTATTTCTCCTTCAGGTTTGGCTTGTCTGCTTTTCAGCTCTTCTAGACATTGGAAATTCCAGTTTGTGTTTATTTTCTCTGGATTCCTTCCCACAAGACACAAGTGAATTCAGCATGGATTATTGGGGAGAGCCTTGGCTGGGAATAAGGATAATTGCAGCCTCTGGCTGTGCCACAGTTTCACTGATGATTTCTTTTAAGTTACTCACCTGCACTGTATCTGTTTCCTCAGCTGTAAAATGTGGGTAATTACCTCCATTGTAAAATGTTACAGGGTCTGCTGGTAATTATATGAACGAAGTGCTAATTACAGTGATTATCCCTTGGACCTAGTCTAGATCTGGCTGATGTTCCTGTTGTGATGAACGTATGAAACAAATACTACAACTTGCCTTTCTCCATTCTTTGCGAGGGGCCTGGAAGTGCCACATCATGCGATGTGTTCCCAGTGAGAAGCTCTGCTGCCCTGTCACCCAGGTCCCTCTGTTCATTTCTCATCCCCCTCCGCCCTCCTGTGTTCCAGGGCCGTGGGCTGAGGAGGGGCTGAGGAATTATTGATTCAGTAGTTGGATCCACATATGATCTGATAGCCAGGGTTCATGCTGTGGGTTCACTTTTCCTCTTGGCATATGTAGAAGGCAGTAGCCAGGGAACGGTGCTCCTGAGGTACCGGTTGGGTTGGGGCCAGTCTGTGCTGCCTTGTGGCCTCTTCCTTAAGTTCTGACCTTGATGCCAGGAGAGGTGTCCTTCCAGCTAGGGAAATTATTTCCCTCCTGTAAAAGCCTACAGCTTGCAAGACTTTATTATCAAACATTTTATTTGCCTTTCTCTTCTCCGTTTATTTAGGACACATTTTCTTTGTAGCTGGGAATAGCTCTGCTATCCCCTGAGCAGGGCTGGGTAGTGGAGGAAGAATTTATATTCTTCAAGGTAGAAATGGAGTGTTCTCATCCAGAAAATCCTGCTGCTGCCGCTGGGAAGGCGCTGTAGTTTTTGATGGTAGTAATAAGTCACGTCCTACATCTGGTAACAATAAGAGTCTCCTCTCCTACCCAATCCCTGCCTTCCCTGGACACAGACCTCATGGCACAGCAACAACAAAAGTCATGTGCTTGGTTCATCTTGCTGCAGCTCTGCCTGCTCTGTTCTGCCACATCTGATTCCCTGCCTTCCTGGGTTCTGCTGGATGGATTTTCAGCCTTTGCCTCCAGCCTTCATATACCTGCTTCCCATCAGCCTCAGTCTTTGTTTGCCCTGGAAGAGCAGGCTCAGTTACATCTTCAGAATTTGGTAGCTGAGCAGCTCTTCCTCTCTCAGAGTTTGATGAGTGCAATGAATTTTTAACTTTCCAGCGATGGTTTTAGTTACTGTTTGGGATGATGGTTTGGAAAGGCTTTGTGGCAATAGAAAGGCAGTCCTTAATTGCAGTTTCGCACCTGAATTTTCCAGACTAGATGCTCTTCTCTGACAGCTTCTGTCTGATTGATCCTACGGCCTGTTCTTTTCCATGACAGGATACTTGAATGCTCCGGGGATGGGAGCAACGCGCCACTCCTGATAGGTGAAAGCGGTCATTGCCAGGCAATTGAGGGTATGGAAAGAACTTCCCTTGTTAGGTGGAGGAAAAAGTAAATGAGAGATTATCATCCCTCCCGTGATTTTCTCTTGCCTTGCTTTAGAGCATCTAGAGATGCATATCTGTAATGTGTCTGCGCTTCACGTAATGCTCATCTGCCAGACTTGTTTAAAAATCTTTCATTTGGGAAGCAAAGAATTTGGTTTGTTCCTGCAGAAGTATCATCTATTAAGATGAATTAATTTGGTGTGAGGGGCTTCAAAAGTGAATGATGCCATATCCATGTTCTTAGTGCCCGTTGCACAAGTGAACTGATTTGTGTGCTCTCTGCAAGTCACATGCTGAAGGATGTTAAATTACTGTGTAACCTGGAGGGTAATCAGTGATTCAGATTTGGGATTTATCCAAGTCTAATTTTGCAGCATTCTTGCAAAAAGTGGGAAGGTGTACAATATCTGGGATTTCTGTATCTTGGCACCACTCTGAATGCTGTACATTAACAGTGTAGATAACACACAAATTTTTTTTTAAACTTAATTGTTTAGTAACATAATAATTACAAACTTTCTCAAGTCCTCCTCTTAAAAATGAGTGCACTGTTTGGTTTTCATTGAGGTGCAAAGTGTTGCGTAAAATCACTGCAACTTGTGACAAAAATGCTTTCAAGTATCTGAATGAAATGCAGCATCACCATGAAAACAAAAGTGTTAATGCGAAAGCGGTTCCAAAGGAGTTGCTGCTAAATGAAGGTTTTCCTGGTTTTGAGAGCTGGTTTTAAGCACTGATATACCCCGTGGGGGGCAACTGCACACCCCAGGGAAGGAGTTGAGCACTTTGTCAGAGGTACTGCAAAGAAATCTATTCATTTTTACTTCTTTTTGCCTGTCACTGCTTAGCTTTGTGAGTCAGTAGGTAATAGACAAACACGCTGGCTGCTTGCGCGCTGAGCGGAGCAGCGCAGCAGTGCCACTGGCCGCAGCCCCCACGGTTGCCTGTTCTGTCCGGGCTGTGCCAGTGGCCGTGGTGCTTCTGCCATCGCCTCATCACCCAGCCCCGCTCGGTACCGGGCACGTGGCGCGTGCCGGCGGCACGGCCTGGTGCCCCGGAGCCGCCGGCCGAGGAGGCTGGAGCTGCTTGTCCCCGCGGCCTCGCCGGAGGAGGAGGAAGAGGAGGGTTTCCATCGCGCCCCGTTTCCAGCTGCCCCCGTGTCTGTACGGACGCGGAATCCCCACAGGAGGGTGCTGCGAAGGCACTGAATGTGCAGGTTTGCAGGGAAGATCAGGGCTTGGAGGAGACTGTGATTGTAGGGCAGCCAACGCCGTGGCTCTGGCAAGGGCAGCACCTCAGCCGTCCCCGGGGAGGGGCGCGGGGGGAGGTCGGCGCTGGGGCCCGCAGCACCCCGCTGCCGTGCTGGTGGGCTCCCGTGTCTGGGTGTCGGAGTGCGAGCGACGGCAGCGAGAACACTGACGCTCGGGTGCTGCTGGGTCAAGGGCTTGGTAGCTTCAAAGCGTCCCAGGGCTGTTCCCCTGCCTCCTGCTCGTGGCTGGTGCAGGGACCCTTCCCCTGTGAGCATTGTCCGTGGCCAGCGGGTCGTGTGGCTTCTCTCCAGCGAGCCTTGGGGCCACCCAGCTACTTTCCTGTCTGCACGTAGTATGTCTACTCTGCACAAGTGGCAAAATGCATTTGCTTACAAGTAGAGACAGTCTCCAAGTTCTGTCCTAAAATACTTTGTAAGTTGGACCACTTTATTCAGCGCGATCAGATGAGAAATAACAGCAAAACCTCCCTTTGGTTCCTGGCTGTGTAACCCTCTTCCAAATATTTTAGTTAAAGGGATTATTCCTTTTGCATAATATATGCTCATGCCAAAAAACTTGTCTGACAAGGCCAGTTAAGCAGCACTTTCACATGATTCTCCCTTTAGCTGTGTGCTGCTTCACCCTGAAATAGTGTGATCATTTAAAAGTAAACAACCCTCCACCCCAGAGGCTGCACACATCTGCTCTGCCTCTCACTTCCTTCTGCTGCTTTTCACTTTTAAAATAAATTTTTGAAACTGAAGATTATATAACTGAAGTAGAGACTTCTCTTTGGGATGACCTCTAGGACGTGCAGGGGGATTCAGTCTAATTCTGTTATATGGGGTGTGGGAGATCTGATTCCTTCTCTTTAATGGCAGCAGGATCAACTGATGGAGCTGTGTTAGAGAGGGGGTGTAAAATCAGCTACTCATTGCATCAGAGCACCTCACTTGGAAACCTGGGACTGAGATCCGTGTGTGAGTCCCTGTGAGGTTCCCTGCTGGCACGGGGGCATCACGGCATGTGCCCGTTCAGTACCTGGGTTTGGATCCCAGGTGTTTGGATGGAAGACAGTGTCCAGCAGTGACGGTGCTTTGTGTTACTCTGTGGGTTTGGCACTCATCTGAAACTGCATCACCAAAAATCCCTTTTGGTGGGATGGGTGAGCCCGAAGTTTAGCTAATACACACTGTGGAAGAGGTGCGTGGCAGCAGCGGGGGCTTTGCCTCAGCACCCGCATGGCAGGACAGAGCTGGTCTCATGTCCAAACGCTGTTAGATCAGCTGCAGGCGAATACAAATAGACTTGGATTTTGGCCCTGTAAAGGGAGACTTTCAGCTTCCCCCGGGAATTCTGCCTTGGCAGAAACCAGCTGTAGTTCAGTGGTTTCTGTTACCAGGCAGAGTCTGTTTGGATGTTAGAAAATTAGAGCAGAAATTCCTGCAGCAGTCAGCTGTGTCTGCGTCACCTCTGTGACCTCTAACTGCTACTCCTGCAAACAGTTGCCATTAAACACAGTCAATAACCCCCTTCTGCATTCCATCGGATCGTCTCTTCCTGCCATCTCAAATGAAAAATAAACAAAAGAGCTTAAGCGTGCAACGTGCTAAATAGACTAATCAGCTGTGAAAATATTTTATGGGGGAATCTGGGGCAAGAGCTGTCAGTGGGAGCGAGCTGATTGGAGCTGCAGCAAAACAGCTCCGGGAGGCGGGCATAGGGACAGAGAAGGGAAAGATTTGTTCAAATGTATGTGTGCTATTTTTTTTTACCCCTTTCTGTGTAGTTTTAGGAAATCCCTCCCTCTGTAAATTGATTACCTCTGCACATCAGAAGGCCTTGGCTCTAAGTATGCGCTAAGCTGCTCCTGTGCTGATTTGACTTTGCCTGTTAAATGTAAAACAGGTTTTAATCTTCTCATTTAGATGTTTTAATAGAAAGTAAATGTTTAACTTGCTTTGCTGTGGCCTCCAAATCTTTAATCCGTGGGAACGTTTTTAATGAAAGGAAAACGTGCTTTTGTTTAAAGCATGGGGTGATGCTGTGGGCAGCAGTGCTGGTGGGAGGAATTGCAAACCCACATCACGTATTTTTGGCACTGGTGGATCCTGGATTTGAGGATTATGGGTTTAGGAATATGCCGGAGAGAGTGGCAAGGACTCCGTCTTGGGACAGTCTGTGGCTGGGACGGGGTCTGTAACCATGCTGTAAGTTCAGTGTTAGTGATTCCTGCCCCCGAGTTCAGAATTGTCCCTGTGTTCTGATGGTGTTACAGGGCTGTTGCTGCTCCAGGGAGAGCTGAGCAGAGCCGTGCGCTTGCCAAGGAAACCGCAAAGCAGGCAGCAGTGGGTTTTGTTCTGCACACAAAAGGGGGGGTTTCTGCTCTTCTGTAGCCACTCAGCTTATTTATGATTTAATTTAATGTAATTTGTTAAAAAAAAGGTGTGTGGCTCCAGGACACATATACGGCTGGCAAAGTACCGTGACAAAGTCAAAACTGAGCAAGGAGTGGAGCATGCAGTGAATATGGATAGAAACCACCTGGGGCAAGCACAGACACCTGTGCCCACTTTGGGGCAGGACCCACGGCTGTTTGCCCCTTCAGATGCATCTTCTACCTCAAATTAGAATTGGGACTGTGTTAGGTGCAGCAAGTCCTGGAAGATGGAGAGTGCTGCCAAAAGATTTACCTGCTTGTTTCCCACCAGCCTGTGCTGCCAGAATGGAGACGCTGTTCAGGGCTGCTGAAGGCAGATGGGCACCTACACGGAAGGGCTTCAAAAATACCACTTCTCTCATTGGAAAGCCTACTGCACTGATAAAGCTTTGGCTGGGTAAATAAAGTGTTCTGCTTTCCAGGCCTGTATTTTAAGTTGTCGAACTGTAATTGTGTAAGTGCCAGGGTTATAAATAGCCGGTGCAGCTGGCAAGCCCCAGCCATGGCACACCGAGGCACCGGTGCTCCGTAGTGAGAATTGGGAGGATTGTTCTCGTTGGGGTTTTGGCTTCTCCCTTCGCATTCCATGCTTTTCCCACCTGGGCTTGCGGGGGACTGGTTCCTGTAGCCAGGCCTGGCTATCCTTCCTGGGACAGAGGCCAGCTTGGAGGCAGGAGCATCCTGCGGCACCTGGATTTGTACCTGATCTGTGCATCAACTGGGCCATGTGCAGAAGGCAAGGAGAAGAAAATGATTGGTAAAATAATAAATCGACTTCAAACTAAAACAGTTCATTACTGCAGCGTCAGTACACTTAAGAGGCTGGTGCTGCGTCACTGGTGTGTGGATGCCTGTGGAAAATGGTGTCATATGGCGTGTCCCAGCAGTATCTGCAGTGAAGGATTCACTGTTCTCCACAAGATGACTGGGAGCAGTTTGCATACATCCATGGGGAAACAGAGCTGCTCCTTTACTGTGCACCAGAGGGATGAGTTAGGTTTACAACATAGTAACTTAAATGTTTAATTTTCTGAGTTGTCGTTGTTCTAATTAAATTAATTTGCAATTTTTTTTCTGTTTGTGTTTTTCCTTTGACTTTTTTCCTCTTTGACCAAAATCCTAATAACCCTAACAAGTCACAGGCACACCAAGATGCTGGGACAGCGCTAGGGGCTGAGGAGAGCAGAGCCGGGGCTATGTGTGGAGGGTTGGGGTGTGGCAGGAAGACGGTGGTGGAAATGTTTGCCTTCCCTGTGGGAGTGGGTTGAAACACTACATCAGACACGTGTCACCGAAATAATAAAAGTACTATGAAAGCAATCAAGTATGCGTTACCCACTTGGCGTGTTATAGGCGGCTCCTCCCCGTGCAAGGCCAAGCCATTCTGAATTCATCCCCCGGGATTTGGAGTTAAAACATGTTCACTGCCAGCTGACAGAAGAGTCAAGCTCGGATTTATTACACCGGCACCTGCAGTAAAAAATGACAGATGATGCGAATGTATTTAATTATCATTCAGCGCCACGTCTCTGCCTGCTCCGGTCGCGGGGCTGCAGCTGGCACACACTTTAACTAAAGTCAGTGTGCTTATCTGGAGAGGGGCCCGGAGGAAGCGGCCGGGGGAGCCGGGAGCTCCTCCGGGGCCCGGCTGAGCAAACGCGGGTCTCGCTACACGCTCGCTCAGCCGCGTTGCCCCATCCCTGGCCCTCCCGCAGCTCCCGCTCCGCCAGGGAACGCGCTCTCCGAGCCCAGCGCTGGAATTCCCCGGAGCGCCGGCCAGATTCTCTGCCTCGCCGGTCCCTGCGATGGAGGGTCCCCGGTGGCATCCCCCGTCCTAGCGTGCGGGCACGTCCGCTCCCCCAGCCGTGCGGCTGCGATCCCGCGTCCCAAAGGCCACTGCGGTTTGCAGCAAGGTCAGGGGGACACGCCGGGACTGCCGCAGCGGCGCCGGGAACGAACCGCGGCTCCGCCAGCGTTCACGTGTGCCGGTGTTACACGGAGCTGCGGTGCTCCGGGCAGCTCTGCCGCGTGTGTGTGTCATGCGTGCAGTTACATGGACATGCAGGCATAGAGATACGTGCCAGGACATAGATACACACGTGCATGCACAGATAAACACATGCATACACACGTACACACGTGCACAGGCAGATACACTCATGCATGCACGCATACACACGTGCATACGCAGATACACACGTGCGTATCGGCGTGTGGGAGGTGGCCCAGGTGCTGCTGCCCAGCTGCCTCAGCCCCAGGTGCCGCGGCCTCTCCCAGCTGCTGTCAGTGAGCACTGATGAGGCTGTCGGGGGAACTGGGACAAGCCAGGAGCCTGCCCAGGATGCTCTCCCTTTCCTGGGGCGTCCCTGTGGTGCAAGCCTGGTGTCCCCTCAGCCCTCGGTCCCCTGCCATCACCCTAATGTCCCCCTGGATGCCAGTGAGTGCTCCTGGTCAGGCAGACCTGTGGGCTGCCACCAGCTGGACCAGTTTTTTGGGAGGGAGGGAAAGGCAATCCAAGGGTGAGCTGGGCAACTCCCGCCTCCTGAGGGATGAGGATTTGGGGTTGTGGGGGGAGGGGGTGTCCTGCTTGCCTCCCTGCTTTGTAAGAGAAAAAGCTGCTGTTGAGGTTTTGTTATCACTTGTTTGTTGCCTGTGCTCACCAAACCGTGCAGGGAAAAGGGGATTTGGGGAGGATTAAAATATCTGATTCTTGCTGGTTACTGAGCCTTTTGGATGTGAGCTCCAGCAGCTTTGTGCTGCATGGAGGAAACAGCAGTCCATGAGGAGAGGCGGTCAAAGGAATTGACCAAAAAGGAACAGAATAATCTAATTTTTTGCAAAGCTTACGAGGAAAACTGAAGAATTTTGATCTTGCCAAAATGCTTTTGACATTGGAGTTTTCTTTGTTTTTAATAATGATTTTTAAAAACCACTTAGTTGAAAGCAAAAAATAGAAGCCATCTGGAAGTGAGGGGTTTTCCTCAGTGCCCTGTCACAGGGTGTCCTCACTGCTGTGAAGAACAGGGAGATGTTTGCTTTTGGGGGACACTTCTGGCATGAGTATCTTGCACACCAAAACTCATTTGTTTTGGTGGATGGGGTTTCCCCTGGGGGTTTTGGCCGGAGGAGCTGGGCAGGCGCGTAGAGCTGTGCTTGTGGATGCTGCTCTCTCTTAGCCACACCAAACCCCACATTCAGAAGTGGAGATATCAGCTGGGGGTACTTTGGAGCGGGTGGTGAAACGAGGAAGTTTTTAGTATTCATGAAAAATGCTTGTGACAGCCTTACTCCAAGTAATGAGCAGCCACCTGCAGTTCGGAGCAGTGCTTGATAATGCTGTAATTAGATTGGAGATGCAAAAAAGCTCATTAAAATTAAATAACATATTTGTCACTGTTTTAAGAGGTGCAGATTGCCTCGAACCATGCTGGTCTCTTGACCTTGAGCATTTTGGCATAGTCCTCGCTGTCGAGTGCATGAAAATAACGTTGGAGCATCCCACGGGCAGGTTCGTGGTGGGGGTTTTGGCGCGGGGTTGCAGGTGCTCACCTGCCCTGGTCACATTGTTTGGCACCTCAGCATACGGGGCCATGCTGCCAGCACCGGGATGGCACAGGGGAACACAGGCTTCCGAAAGCATGGGTATCTACCTCTTCAGTTTTTGAAATACAGTAAAATGTGTTTTGAGTCCCCTTCCTCCCTCCTGCCTGAAAAGGAACATGCAAAGTCACGACAATGTCTATTAGCAAGACTGTAATTTTCCAAGATTAATTTTTAATGACTAATTTGTCTTGTTTTCAGATGTTTTATACAACACCTATTGTTTAAACTTCTTTTGTTTCTCCACTTGTCACCACAGCGGAGGCAGGTGTTGGGTCAGGATCTCCAGCCGGGACATCTACTGCTGACTTGGCTCTGCCCTCGGGAGGGCTGCATCTGCCAAGGAAAGGCAGCTCTGGGGAAAGGCAGAGGTCATCCTTTACAGAAGGGATTTTCCTTTCTCCTGCCCCAAAATGGCACTGCTGTCAAAACACTGTTGTCCTTAGTCCAGCTGTTGTGGCCACATGCTGCTCTTCCCCTCCAGAGATGCTGGCTGGCCGGGGCTTCTCTTGCCATAGCTTCTATACACAGAGAAGAGAATTAAAAACAAAAAGTGGGTTTTTCTTCCTCCTCCTCACTTGTCGTGAGTAATTACACGTAGGTGTCTCGGAACGGGACTGTTTACAGACGCTCCGTATTTTCAGCATGTGGGATTTTCCCACTCTAGCACTTTTGTTGTGAGCAGCAGCAAAAGCAGCGCTCAGCCTGGATCACCATTGGTTTGTTTGGGAACTGGGGAAGAGGAGGGAGTGCGCCTGAGCACGGGGTATCCTTGTGGGATCGTGGCCCTTCGGTGCCCACAGGAAGGGAGTTTGTAGCACAACTTCTGGCACCTTACAGAGAAACTTTTTTTTTTTATCATGCTTTTTTACCCTGCTTATGAATGATCTTGGAAGAGCTCAGGTTTGGGTGGTGGCAGCTTGTGCTGCCTTGCAGCTGGGCACACTGCTTGGCTTTGCTTGCTGCCATTCATGTCAATGTTTTCTGTTATATTCCTGGCACCAAATGGGAATTTTCTCAGAGCTTGTTCTGACTAATGTTGATGAAAGGGCAGAAATTCATTATTAGAGTGGAATAGCTGGTGATAGACTGGGGTTCCCAGGTGGATGAGTGAATATCAGCAAATGCCTGTAGTGAAATTTTTTCCACAGATCCTCGCCTGTGACTGCCCCTGCTCTGGTTGCGTGGGCTGAGCTGCGAATGCCACACAGCCCCAGGAGTTGGGAACAGCACCTGTACGGCTGCCCGGGTCTGTGCCAAGGGGCTCCCCACAGCCTGGGCACCCACAGCTTCTCTGGGCAGAGGTGGCTGCATGAGGTCCCCAAAACCAGTGCGAGAGCCCCTGATGGGCAGACAGAGCCTAACCTTAAAAAAATAAAATCAAATAAAGTGTTTTCAAGGCCCAGATTGAGATGGGACCCCTCCACCTCTTCCTCTCATCTGGGTACTTGATTATTGGCAGAGTAATCTTTGTTCTTTGTCCGGGGTGAGGTGGTTGGGAGGGAGTGAGCTGTGAGTGAACAGTTTCATCACCAATAAGTATTTCCACGTAAAACAGAATGCGCAATTCCCATTGTGTTTGGAGCAGAGTGAAGGGCTGTGGCCTGGGCTTCTCGTCAGATCCAGGTGGGTCCTTTAGGCTAGTCTTAGGTAACTTCAGAGGAGAAGAACCCCCCAAAAACATTTGGCCTTTGTGATTATGCTGAGGAATCTGCTGGCAGAGTAAACCCCGGGTAAACATCCTCAATTTGCTGCCTCCTGAAATGGAGCGGCTTTTGGAGTTTGGAGCCACAATTTGTATTCAAATGAAGGTCATTTGAAAGGTGTAACACAGTAAACAGCCATTATTTCATTTTGATAGTGGTACTAAAATTATAGTGTTGGTTGAATTATTTTAGTATAGGACCATTACCATTTCCCTAAAACACTTAGAGGGGTTTTATATCAGTGCTGCAGTCCTGAAATTAGAGGAAAATTAAAAATCACACGACTGTGGTAGAAAAGTAATTTATTTGCGAGGATGCCTTCATTTTATCGTGGAGTCTCTTCCCCTTCTGCTCTGCCAGGAGAGAGATGTGCTCCCGACACCCAGACAGGCTCCCAGGGTTTGCCTTGCTGAACCAGGAAGGCATCAGCTTCCCACGAGCCACGGCTGCCATAAGCCACCCCCAAAACTTAAATTTTAAATTTTTTTTTCTTTTTCAGTAAAAGTGGCTGCCATGGTATTGCCTGACTCAGTGCTGTCAGCGTGTTATATTTCAAACATACTCGTGTAGGGGGGTAGGTACACACTTAAAATCTCTCTGCATTCATTTTCTTCTAGGAATACATCCAATAGAAGTTGGAGTTAATAGAGTGGCAGTGATTTCCCTCATCGGGGTGGCCAGGTGAGGGTGCCTGGATGGAGCCCAGCAATTATGGCTGCTGTTGGGTGGAAGGGGGGATGCTCAAGGACTGCGCTGGAGCGGGAGCTGGCGGACGTGAACAAAATCTTAATTGGGAAATTCCCGTAGATTATTACAGCTGCCTTCATTAACATTTTCACACTTGGCTGGTAACAAATGAGGAGAAGGGCTGTGTGTGCCACTGGATTTATAGTGTTCTGAATCTGCTCCGTACCTGGGGTGTGCCTTTGAGCAGAAGGGATCGTAGCTTTTTGTGGAGGGGTGTTCTGTGAGGATTTCTGTGAAAATCTTTACTGGCAAGGAGCTGGTTTTCAATGAAAGGAACAAATACCGTGCAAATAAAATTCCTATCTGCATCTCTGGCAAAGTTCAGTTTGGGTTTGGATCTCGTCTTTACGGGGTTTTTGATGTTTGTGCTTAAACTCCAGGGTTTATTAGTTGCACAAGGAGGATATCAAGTGTATATCCACTGGAAAAGAGCATAAACTCCTAAGCATTGTAAGTTGAGCTGCTTTAACAGTACCAGAGCTGACATAAATGAAGCACCAGCCATGAAAGATGTTGGCCATGGAAGGCCACCACATCATGTTGCAGGAAAAAGACATGCCTTGTGTCCCTTCCCCAGCCTCGGCAGGCCCTGGCTTGCTCCTGCTCACACTTTACTGCTGGAGCACGCGATGCTGGCAGTGCCAAAATATATTTTCATTATGAAATCACAGGGTGCTCACGCGCTGGGCAATGTTGGGGTGGATGGTCCCATCCTTGGGTGAAGGCTGCTCTCACAGAGGAGCTCCTCGGGAGCTCCTTCAAATTGAGGGGAAAACCTACAGCTGGATTAGGATGCCCTCGGAGATGAGCGTAGCAACCTGTTCCATATTTATTACGGGCAACAATTTGACTAAGGGAGAATTTAGATTAATAACATTCAGCCCAGAGAAGTAATTTCCTTTGAGAAAGCGATTTACATGCACTCTGCCAAAAAGAGCCGTCACCATGTGCTCTCCCTGTGTCAGCTCCAATAATGAAGTTGGAAATAACATGGGAGGTTAATAGGTCCTACTTATCTCCTTAGCGCCGCAAAGGAAGATTTACAGTGCGGAGCCTGGTTTGCATATTCCCGTTGGAAATGGAAAGGTTTTTCCCAGCCGAGATTGATGAGACATTGCAGGGTGTCTGCTCAGCTGAGGCTGTAAACCTCCGTCCCAGGGACACGCTCCTGCCAGAGGGAGCTGCCTTTCCCGGGTCACTGGCCAGGGACTGACTTAGATGCTGGAGCCACCATTCCAGTGATAATTATTTTTATCCATCTGTCTCCTCTAAGCCTGGAAGTTCATAGAGACGTGGCTGCCACACCGTGTTAGGAGCTGGGCTGAAGCCCAGTGGGTTTTCCCTGGGAGCCGCCCATGGCGTGCGAAAGGGAAAGTCGTCTGGAGATGTGGTGGGAGGCGATGCCATGGAGGGTGGTGGAGGATGCCTGTGTTACTCCTCAGGCCACCGCCTGTGTGATGCCAGTCTTCTGGGCATATGTTTGGGTATGTTGTGTCCTGCCCTCGCCCCAAGAAGGGGGGTCTGTGTGCTGGGCCATGGGGCTGGGAACTGCTGGAACATGCTGGTGGGTTAATCAGGACCTGCTCCCCTAACTGGAACTGGTGATGACCTTGCCACCATGGGGGAGGATGCTGCTGCCTGGGCTGTTGGTGAGGCTGGAAGCAGCTGAAGCTGCCTGTAGTGGCCTCTTCCCCCTTGTCTGGCTGGCCTGGGGATGGTGGGAAGCGGGGACGGCGGGAGCCAGAGCCCTGTCACTTCACATTACTCGTATGAAATCCCAGAGGACCCGTGGCACGTTATGGGCTATTGCGGGAGCTGTTTCCCTGCGAACAGTGGAGCTGTCTGGGCTTAGAGTAAGGAAAATTCCCAGATTCTGTGGCTGCTTTTCTCTACCCCAGCTCCCCCCACTGACTTTTGGGAAAGAGCTCTGTGGCTGTTCCTCTCTCCCAGCAAGGTTGTGTTTGGGTCCTCCCAGGTTGTTGGGCTCTTCCAAACTGGGAATAAACCAAACTTTTAAAAATAAACCAAAATTCATTCCCTCTGGATAATTTAAGTCCCACGGTGCCTGAAACCTGCTTAGGAGTGGGACTCTGAGAAGGAAAGAATTGTTAATAAATGTTCTGTCTGCACAAACTGTAAAATATTCATTTCAGTCAGTTATTTCACGTTACTGAGCAAGTGCAAGAAGAATGAACTTTCTGAACAGCTTAAGGTACAATTCAGTAATAACCTGAGCCATTTAATGAATGAAATATTTAACATAATTTGCATACATTAAGTGATGGGATGACGTTTTTCTACTTCTGTGTACTCTTTGTGTATCTGGAACAGCGCAGCCTTTCCTCTTCACCACTCCTCGCAGTGCTCCAGGGTAGGCACTGAGGAAATGGCATTTTCCTCCCCATTTGGAGCCAAGCAAACGGGAGCCACACCAGCTGAAGGCAAGGGCATGTGCAGGCACAGCCGAAGTGTTTTCAGCTTGGCAGCGTGGGTCGGGCAAGCGTCGCTTCTGCTGCCATTTCTGCTCTTGATGCTCCCAGTCCCACAAAACGCGATTTGTTTCCTTTTTCTTTTTTCTTTTTTTTTTTAATCAAATAGTATTTTAAGTGCAGACAAGAAGCTGTCTGCACATGCCAGAGACTCCTCTTGGCGGCACGATGCGCAGGGCCTGGGAGCTGCCCTGTTCTGAAATACTCCCAGAGCATAGCTGGCACTGGCACAAAGCCCATCTGTGGGATGGGCCTGCCAGGCTGTCCCTTGTGGCATGCTGGCACCTGGATGCCATCCCTGTGCGCCCGGCGTGTTCGGCACTGCTGGCCCCTCCGGAGTTGTGGCTGGGCTGCCCTCGGGGAGGCTGTGGTGTCCTCGAGCTGGCACTGCTGTCGGATGGTTGCTGGGTAAATCAGGGCCAAGTAAGGCAGTGAAAACCTCAGAAATGGGAAATAGAGGGGGAACCTTGGTGCTTTCCCCCTTAGAAACAGAGAGAGCTGTAACAGGTGTTGGGTGACCAGCACTTCATTCTCAGCAGGTTGCTCCGGGAGGAGGTAGCTGCTAATTTCCATGTGACCAGAAATTGCAGTTCATAATCCAAACAGTGGCAGCGCTGGATTCTCAATTATACCCAATTAAGGTGTGACTTCATTAGTGTTCCGTAACTTAAGTGCACTTTAATTCATTAAACTCTTTTTCTTCTGCTCTGTAAGTGGTCACCCTTCAGGAAACTGTAGAGGGAAATGAAGTGTCCCAAGGAGTGTGTGTTTGAGTATCTGTATATAGATTTATAGATTTACAGATATATAGGTCTTTCTGTATCCTAGAAAGAAACCTAGGTGGGGTTTGGGTGGTTGCCCAGAGCAGGAGCCCTGGGGAGCATAGAGTGGATCTGGGGTGACCAGTGTGGCTCACGGTGATGCAGGTACATCCACGGTGTCCATCATGCTATGCCCTGATGCCCTCACTTACCCAATGGTGATGCCATTAACGCCGACCCTCACAGGCTGGATGAATAATGCATCTTGCTCTTCCAGTCCCCGTTACTTTGTGGTTTTTTGCGTCCCACACACTCTGTGTCATGTCAATCACTTGCCCAGTTTGCAGTTTGTTCAGGGCTCTGGGCTGGTTTTCCAGCCTGTCTGAGCCTCGCTCAGAAATGCCTTCTGTCATGTTTAAGTGGCACCTTCACACTGCTCGCTTCCAGGTTGTTGGTAAATATGAAGCAATAAAGGAAACATAAAAGGAGTTCGACCAGGAATCCCCATCTGTCTGGGGCTGCAGAGCTCTTGGATGTCAAAATTGCCTCTCCAGAACTTTAAAGCCTTAAAACAAGAGAAGAGCAGAGTAATTCTGAAACACATCCCTTTCTCTGAGTAGCAAGATTTTAATTTTTTTAAAGATATATATTTTTAAACTAATATGAAATGAGCCCACTCCTAGGGATGTGAAGCACAGCCTGGCACGAATGTTCAGGGTCCCCTCTCAGCAGCCGGTTTTGGGCTGCCTGAGCAGAGGGAGGGCTGTTTTCATCCTTCTGTCAATGTGCCTTGACAGAGCGTTAAAGTCAATATTACCCCAAAAATGTTCTGCTTTCATAACAGGCAATTTTGTTGGTGTTGAAAATGCTTTGTTTGATTTCGGGAGCCATTCATTACAGGATCAGGGCTTCAAAGTGAAGCCAATTAGTTATAAAAGCTGCTTTTAAAAAGCTTTTTCCAAACACCAGCTTGAAGGTTAGAATGTGGTGAATGGGGAGCGTGTACTGGGGAGGCCCCACCACGGTGTCAGGTACCACTGGGGCCACATCGCCCTCGCTGAGGCCACATCCCGGCGGGAGCGGGAAGCTGCAGCCACGCTGCGTGTGGTGGCTCGCCCCCTTTTCTATATTTAGTAAGAAATGCATCAGCATCCCTTTTACTCCCTGGATTCCCTCTGGGAATGGAGCTGGTAAATAGCTGTCGCACTAAAAATAACACCTGCAGCAGCCACTGGCAGCCACGTTCCCTTCCCTGGCTGAGCACAGAGCCAAAGGGCTCCCACCCTGGGAGCAGATGTTGGGATTTATGATTATTTAAAAAAAAAAAAAAAAACAAAAATCAACCACTTAGAAATATAAAGAGCATGAAATCGCCTGTGATGCTTAACCTTTGGAAAGCAGCATCCATGCTCTCTGTTGGCTCTTCTCTGTGAGAAAGGACACCGCAGCCCCAGCATAGCCTGCAGCGATGTTCCATGTTGCTGGCAGTCCAGAGGTCACAGGAGTGACATGGCATTGGCTCTGCCTTTCACCAGCCTTCTGGTCAACCCCTTTCCAAGGAGAAATGCAGGGAATCCGGGGCAGTTTGCTAGTCTGGCACTGCTCAGAATGGAAAACGGCTCTTTCACACAAACAACATCCTTTTTTCTGGTCATTTTTTTCCCTTGTCCTTTTTTTCTTATATATTTTCTCAAAAGTGAGGATTAACTAAACTTTTAGAAGTCTGAAAATAACTCGCAAAGGATTTGCAGTTCCCTGATGCTGCTCTGGTTTTATGGTTGTTTCCTTTCAGTGCCAACACATACGATAATTCCAGGTCAGAGGGGCAGTTTCCACAATGGGAGCCAGCTGGCAACTGCCAGCTGCTCTGGGGGCAGACCTGCTGTGCCCCCCGGGCCATGGGCCCTGGTTAATCGTCCTCACTGGATCCTGACGTGGGGCAGAAGTATTTCCCCTTTCATGCCTCCACGCAAAGGAGGATGGTTTGGTGACAGCTGTGAGCGTCATGAGTTCGCTGGAGCTGATCAGCACTTGGGAGCTGACTCCAGAAACTGGACTTGTTGTTCCCAATTTTGTGAAGAATCCATCAAAGTGACCCTGAAATCAGCTCATTTGTTTAAAGCATGGTGTGAATAATGCCAAGGTCACAGGCTCAGTCCCCATATGGGTCATTCAGTTATGAGTTTGACTTGATGATCCATGTGGGTCTCCTCCAACTCAGAATATTCTGATTCTGAATTTACCAGGGAAGATCTGGGGAGAAAAACCCCCAAACAAAAAACCTCACCAAAACTGACCAACCCAGCAGTACCAGCCAGGAGCTGGGGACATCAGAGCGACTGACTTAGGCCTGAGCTGGGCCTGGGACAGAACCACTCTCTGAGGTGTCGGAGGCATCTCCCGCAGTACAGTGCAGAGCACCCTGGCTTTCTGCTAATGGCTCTATGGCTTCTGAATAATGAACAATTAATTATATAAATAGCTGAATAATGCTTTTTCTGGCTGCTTCTACTTGTTTACTCTTGTATTTGATATTGGTCCTTCCATTTAGATTTTTTATTTCAGTGGAGAAGCATGAGATTAGGGACTCCTGCACAGGTCGGGCGATGCGCCTCCAGGAAGGACAGCCAGAAGCCATGAGCCTCTCACAGACTGTGGTTCTTTTGGCATCTTGAATGCTTAAAACCCCTTTGTGAATTGTACTGGTGCTGCACAGGTTCATTCCAAACATTGAGTTTTCATCAGCCTGCCCATGCTTGGGTATAGGGCTGTACTGTGCGACTCAAGGCTCTACCATGTTCTCTGTTCATGAATGCAAAACATGAACAATTCTTACAGGAATGATGATAATGAGTAGCATTGGTAATTTTTTTTAACACTAAATGTTGTTTGCACAATGATACAGGACACTTGTGTGGTATTGACAGAGCTGGGAGAGCCTTCAGTGTAAACAATGGAAAATGAATAAACCCATTCAGTAATGACTTCAGGTGCAGCAGCTCCTCTGTTCAACTGGATCTTCAGGAAAAGAGATTCTTGTGCTTGGGCCAGAGTGGGATAGATGGAGTGTGAAAGCAGCAGCATCCAGGACTCCCTTCTGCACTAATTAAGATGTGAGGCTGAGGTGGTGGCATGACAGCAGAGCATTGGTCAAACCAGTAAAATGTCCCAGTCCCTGCTGTTCCTGGATTCCCCTGCTGTTCCCAGATTTCTGTGCTTTGTGGCTCTCAGTCTGACCAGCAGCATCATTTGAATGTAGCTTTTACCGTGATTGAATATGTATCTTTTAAGAAGGATTTTAATTCTGTTTGAAATAAGAAAATGCCATAAATCAGCAACAGAATCTTTTAACATTTACAGTTTTAAATGAATTCCTGGTGAGAGTCTCTTAAGCCAGATTTATATCTGACTCTGCATTGAGCTGTCGTTACGTGGGACTGAAAAACTCTGACAGAATTAGGCATAATGCAAAAACATGCTGAAAAGACAATTCTGCAGGACTGTGGCACATTATTATGTCAGGGCATATGGGAGCGAGGAATATGCAGAAAGGGGCAATTTCTAGGGATATTTCCCTTTTAATGATTCTTACACTGGAAGGGCTTTGGAAGGGCTTGCTGCTGTCTGCTGCAAGAGAAGGGGAATGGAGCAGGCACTGGTGTTCTCACCTCATTGGGTACAATGGCCCCGCTGCTGAGAGCGGGACTGGTGTGTCCCCCCCATGGTGGGAGGGACCGGCCAGGCTGGGGGGAGGCCACGGCATGGGCAGGTTCACAGGGGATCTGCTCCATCCCCCATCACGTTGGACTTTGCCACTTGGTGGAGGAGAGCAGAAAATTCCATGTTCCTCTTGGTTTCTGTGGGAGTTGAGAGCAGGGCAGCATCTATGATGGCGCATGCCCACTCTGGAGCAGGGGAATGCACTTTGGCATCTTCGAGCCACGTGACTGTTCAAATTGTGTAAAATAATTGAGGTCTTTGCTATTACGCTGTAATTAATGCATTGTAAACACAGGGATCTTAGTAAATTTTCTTTTTTTTCCCCACTGCATATTTTACTCTTTCAGGCTGGAGAGGACAAGTGAACTGAACCAGCAGTGCCAGCAGGATGCCAGTGTTCATGGTTCTTTAAATCATAGGGTTTAGTCCAAGGTCATTTAAAAGAAAAAAAAATCACATAATGACCTGTGGGTGTTTTCCAGTAACTCAAGATTGGGCGTTATTTGTTACTGCTCTGTTTTACTAACTGTCCCTGAGCGTGGGGCCTAAATGGAAGATAAAATCCATTCTAATCCTATTAGGCACAGGCTGATGCAAGGGCTGACTTTGCTCTTACTTGTGACTAACGGAGCTTCCGAGTGGTTCAGGGCAGCCATGGCTGGGGCGGTTGTGCCCAATTATGCTCTTGCTGTTTTAAAGACCCACTGTGTGTCTCACTTTGCTCTTGTCTGTGTGTTTGGCAGGTGAAGGAGCTGAGCAGGTCTCGTTCAGCTCCGGTGCCTGTTAGTCACTACTTGTGCTCTTGATTGGGGTTTTTTTCCTTCTCCTTTTCATGTGTTTTAGAGAAAATTATTTCTTGTTCAAATCTAGTTTTTTCATATCAGGTTTAACCCTGAAAATAAAGTGTTTGACTTGGCCATTTGCTACTTTTCTTTTTTTCCCTTTGTTTCTTTTTTCCCTTTCTTCTGCCCCTCTCCATAACTTTTCTTTGGGACTGTGTCCCCTCTGATTTGCAGCTGTTTTTTTGTTGAGCCAAGGCTGCCATGGGTTCCACCCCTGTGCTTCTTTAACCCCAGGAGTGTGTCTGAGCTGCTCCAGCACTGGAATCTGAGGACAGACAGCTCTCCTGACGGTGCTGGGTGCACGAGGCCCCAGCAGTGCTGCGGAACACCGTCGCAGTCAGATGACTTGATCAGCCATCACAGCTCAGGATTCCTAAATGTCACCCTGTAATATCTAATTAAGGTTGCAGTTTGAAGACATCATGTACTTTAATTGAAAACTGTAGAGTAATCTATTCCATTTTTTTCCTGTTAAATTAATAGTGTGGACCTTTAGCAGATGGTTGGCAAGACACCATTATTAATGAAAACATCCCCCCTCCTGCGATCCCACCACGTACTGCCATGCAGGGAACCACGGCGAGCATCTCCCAAACCACAGGCATTTCCCACACGGTGGCTTTACTGTCCTGTGGCACCAGACAGTGCTGCCGGGCTGCCCTCAGGCCTTTTCTTGCAGAGATGAGCTCAGCCAGTCTGGCTGGGCCAGGGGGACAGCAACAGCCAGTGGGCTGTGGGCTGTCTCCTGCTCTCTGCAAACCAAGGGAAGGCAACACTTTGGGCCCCAAAATGGTGGGTTTTTCATCCACTAGGGTAACAGACCAGGGGTCTGGCTTAAGCTAGTCCGTGGTATTTTCATAGGTATGAATAAATGCCTCTTCACTTGGCAGGAAATTCATGGCATGAGTTGGAAAACCAAATTTGTGCAAGTCCGTCCTGACATGTGCTCTGGCTGGGCAGCCCTGCGCAACGTCTCACCCCCAGCCACAGCTTGTGCTGCTGACACAGATTGTCAGCAAAACACCAGAAATATTTGAGCTTTATCCTCTTCTCAGCCTCAGCATAGTTAGATCAATGTTTCTGCTTTGAGAAGTTGCAGATAAGTAACGCCTCAAGACCAAACCAAGTCCTGCCTGCAATGGCAGTGAAACATTTTGGTGTAGGAGTGTTTTGTCGCTGACAGGTGGTGTCAGCCCACAGTCACCTGACCCTCCTGTCCCTGCTGGACACTTGCAGGCTCGCTTTGCCCTTCTCCTGCTCCTTGTTTCACCCAGCTCGAGCAATATCCCTCTGATAGTGTTGCTGGTTTAGGCCAAACAACTGGACAAATGCAATGGGATTGGGATTTTTGTTCCCATGATGCTGAACAAGGTGGTGTGAGCCCACTCTGTATGGCGTTCGGAGCAGTTTGTAGTTGCAATATTCAGAATATTAATGGCTTTGAGAGCAGGGATGGGTAGAAAATGAAAATGGCTCAATCCCAGCTGAGAAGATGGTCCATAGTCAACATGAATTTTCATTTTCATTTCAGAGCAGAAGGATGATAAGGAAGTGATGGGCTGGAATTTGTCTTTATAGCAGAGAGGACATGGTGAATTCCTAAGAGAATAAACGTGCTTGCTTAAAGAGATCGCAGCTTTATTAGCTCTGTGGTCTAAATCTATGGATGAGTACAAACTCTTCTGCTTTCTCCTAACACATGCATAGATTCAGGCTTATTAATTCGGGTGTGTATAATTCATACAAAGTAATAACTTGAAATTCAGACTCGTTTTTTTTAAATGAATTACATGTTGCTTTGAGACCAGATGGTGACCAGAGCTGCCTGGCCCAGGGAATCCTGCAGTCCTTCTCCCTCGCAGTTTCTCTTTTTCTTCTGAGAGGTCAGGTGGGAATTGGCGATACCTTGTGATGATCAGGATGACCTGGAGGGGGTTGAGCTGGGAGGAAGGAGCCAACGCTCAATCTGTGGCTTTAGGGAACCCTCTGATTGTCAGTTTTGGAGCTTTTTATTACTTAACTCTTTTTCTTCCAAAAAATGTGTGTGTTCACTGGAAACCCTTCAGCTCAGAGCAGAGTTGGCAGCTTTCCTATGTGCATGATGGGTCATGGGCCTCTCTGACACCGCCGGCACGAGATCCCTGCCCGTCGGTCTGTTCTGTGCTTTGTGGCCATGTCCTCTCTGGCTCCTGTGCATGAAGATGAGCAGCTTTGCAGCAGCTGCTGGGCAGCACTGAGTACTCCGAGGGAGCTTCTTCTGCCCTACTGTCCCTGTCCCTGCGCCACTGGCTGCGGCGCTGCCACTCGTCCTCACCGCGGCAGCTGGGACATGGTGGGTGAGATCAGGTCGCCCACGTGCCACAGCTCTGGGCCATTACATGCTGACATTAAATATTGAAGTGTCTGAGGAGCTGCAGTCACGTAGCATTGGGTGGGGAGTGTGTGGCGGCTCTGCCACGGTGCCTGAGCCGGGAACCGCAGGCCGAGCGGTGCCACACTGGCACGAGGCTGAGGGAGCAATGGGAACATCCTTGGTGGCAGTTGTGGTGGAGCTGCGTGTGTCCTGTCTCACGCAGCTCGCTGGGCTTCCCAGCTGGTGTCTCCCTGGTGCATTCGAACTAATAATCTAAACAAACAGGGAAGTGCAAAATAAAAATAAATGCGCACTTAGATAAAATGCTTTCAGCCTGAGCAACCAAGTCAAAACTAAACCACAAAATTATCTGACCAAGTTTAGGATAAAACATAACTCGAGTGATTTGAATGTTCAACAATCTCATTGCCTTATGGGGTGATTCCCTGAGCTGGTCAATCAAGCCTGTTTTCCTCAGCAGTGTCCTGTGAGTGTTGGGCTCAGTCCCGCAGGCACTCACAGAGAGGGAAAGCCACGTGCTGAGCATTGCCCTGGGATTGGCCGACACACTCAGAAGTGGAGCTGGATCCACACAGCTTTCAGTGGTTCACCCTTTCCCAGCAATGCTCACTCATTTTATGCTGGCACTAATTTCAAAGCTGTGATAGAGGGAATGTGGATCTGGGTGGGATATCCTGGCTCAGGGGCTGCTGCCCGAGGTGTCTGGTGCCCTTGCCCATGGAGATTACCTTGGGTGGCCTTGGGGTCTACCCAGTGCCACCTGGCCTGAGTGGTGCTGCAGGGGGACTCGCTGGTGACGAGACTGAGCGTCTGTGTCGTGTGCACGCGTCCCTTGATTTCCGTCGCTTGCTGTGCAATCACAGAGGAGCCAGGACCAGCCAGGGTTTCAGAGCCGGCTCTGTCTTGTCTGACCTTGCTGGTGCCATGCTGCCTTTTGTTTGTAGTCTCGGGCAAGAAGCAATGGGAAAAGGGTTTGATAGTAGACAAAAGCAAACAATAGCCTTGCTCCAAAGATAGGATGAATGGGATGTAATTGGATTTTTTTGTGAGGACATTGATTTGACCCTGTGAGACACAGAAAGAATCATTAGGGGAATTAACACGCATTAAAACGCAGGGTTTTATCAGAGGGCTTTTATTGTGCCCATAGTTTTGTTTTTAATTATTTAATGACTTTGTGTCTTCTGGTGATAAATCTATTTCTTCCCTCTTTTTTCAAAGGGAAAAAGGGTGTTGGTGTGACAGCAGGGTGCTCAGTCCATGCAGCTGCTGAACCCCAGCCGTGCCTCAGCAGCCCTGCCCGTGCCCCACCATGCAGACAGGGAGCCACTGGGCAGAGGCATCTCCTGCAAACCTCTGATCAACCACCAGTGCTGGGCTGAGCACTTTCCTCTGCACAGCTGACACACAGTTGTAGTTACAGAAAACAGAACATATAAGGAATGGGGTTTAAGTGGGTTTGCCAGCAGAGAAGCTCATCCTCCTTCCCCAGCGTATATCTGTGTCACTGACTGACAGCTTGGCCTCTCACTGCCCAAACATGAGTGGGCCAGGCCAGCAGTGTGGAAACCCATGTTCTGCCTCACATGGGAGCCTCTCACTGCATCTCCTCCAGTTGGTGTTGGTTTGGGATTAGGATTTCACATGTGCCTGGCATGGGCTGGCAGGAAGGAGCAGAGTGAATGAGCTGTGGGTAAGGCTGAGTTCCTTCACCTGAAATACTTCGGGCTTCTGTGCCATAGCAATGTCTTTGTTCAGCCACAAAAGTTAAAAATGGCTTAATTCTCCTTACAGCAGTTGATTTTTAGTAGGAATAGGCAAAATCCCAGACTAATCTGAACCCCCCAAACCATCTCGGCATTGAAGGGGTTTGTTTCTGTAAATGCCTCCTTGCCTGGTGCTGGGGAGGATGTGCAGGGAGCTCCCGAGTGTTCCTCGGTCTCTCCAGAGCTCATCTCACTGTACAGCATGAGGTAAACCTGGTTTGTGGCGTAGTGAGCTGAGGACACATAACGTGGGATGGGTTGGGAATAGAGCTCTGCTGATTGCAGCACTTTTGGTGGAATTACTGCACTGGCTTAAAAAAACCCCAGAGATCTTTTTTTGTATTTTCTGAGGAATTTTAGTTACAGAGTTCTTTGGTGGTTTTGGCCTGTTGGGAATCTGCGGTCAGACCTTTTTGGCCACGCAGCGTCCAGATTTCAGCACTTGCATCTGATTCAGCTGCAGCTGCTATGAAAGTGTGAGGATTGGGAAGGTCATCAGTGTTGGTGGTGGATGTCTGCGCTGGATTACTTTGACTGAAGTTTATTCAGCTGTTAGCCATCAGCCAGAAATTAAAAAGAGGAGGTTTTGGAGCTTCATACCACTGCTTCGTCATCTGCTTGTATGGGGATCCCTTAAACCTGCAGAGACTGGCTTGGGAAACAAGGGGTGTGTTGATGGATTCCAGGAGAATTTATTTGCAGTGTAAACATGTTGGTCAGGAGTCATTAATATGACATTCACACAGCTCTAATAAAGTACATAACACGGAGATCTGGCACCGCTGCAATGCCCAGAGGACATTAAGTATGAGTCTTAAAACCAAGAGTATTGGAAACAAGATATTTTTACGTCTCGTTTGGGAGTAATATAATTGCATTTTGTGGCTCTAGCAGATGCTTGGGCCAGCTGGTTGGAGAGCATTGTGGGGGTTTTTAGCTTTGGTACTGTAAGCGACAGCCCTTATATAGAGCTAGCTAAAAAAAAAAGTAATAAAAACCCCTCTCCTGGTGGAAAGCCCTGGTGCTGGCGTGCGTTCGGCTGTTGGGAGGTACAGCCTGGGGACACTTCTGCTGCAGTGGCTCTGGAGATGATACTGCACGTGGTGTGGGGGTCTGATTTGAGGCATTTGTACATTGAAGGCAGCTTCACTGACCTCACTTGCGCAGCTTTTGCTATTCAGGTCCCTCTGAGAGGGCTGGGAGGCAATTTTTGGAAGACAACCATCAAAACCGTACCTTTTTCTGAGTATATCGGGGGGGCTTATTTTCAGCACAGTCCCAGGAATCTGTGGCCATCTCTAGATGTCGGGACACTGCTGGTATGGTGACAGTTGCCACCTTGCGACCACCCCGGCTTTGTACCCAGGAAATGGATGAACGTCTGTCCCGTGTTCCTCAGGCCTGTTTACAGGCACTGTCGTGAATTATCTCGCCGGCACCGATAATTTCCTGCAAACAAATCAGTTCTGATCTGGAAGTAATCGCCCGTATCATTCCTGCAAGTGGGAGCAATGACTTACGTTGATGTCACCCGCTGGCTTTTTATGGCAACGATTAATAATTCAGTAATTCTCTCTGCAGTGATGCTGTTCTATTTATAAATATTTTATTTAGCTCCCTGTGTCCATATTGTCGCTACCCTCCCCTTTGCTTCCTGACGTCACGCCGGGCTTGCGGCGATGCCGTGGTCACCACAGTTACCAGCAAATTCTCTGTGCTGGAAAATGTTAATGCCTTTCCTCATTTGCATCTCTTCATTGTCCTGTTTAAGCCTGGCCTTGGTGGCGTGGATGTGAACGTTTACCGAGCGCGCTCTGTCAGTCAAAACCCGATTTCAGCTGCAGCCTGGCCTGGGGTAGGCGGCTCCGTGTCTCTGTTATAAAACTTTCCAGTTCCCAGCACAGCCATGCAAGTAACTCTGTTTTCTTTCTGCGTTTCTCTTTCAGGAAATTGCAGCTTATTTAATAACGTTTGAAAAGCATGAGGAGTGGCTAACAACCTCCCCCAAAACCAGGTAATGTTCTCCTGCTCAGCACACTGACTCTCTCGCGCTGATGACTTGACTCACTGATCAATGTCTTGACCACCAAGTGGAAACTCCCAGTCATGTTTGATGGCTTGTGACACCAAACTCTCATTAATTGCCTTAATGAGCATTTTATTGAATGAAATCAGATTGATTAAAAATGGAACAGCTACAGTCTTGGCAGGTTAGATTGCTCAGGATTTAATTGTATCCCTTCAGATGAGCAGATCTGAAGCCTCTGAGCAAGGTCGCGGGCTGTTTATCTTGACAGAGCTCCCTTGCCTCTAACTTTAAATAAATAAAGCCCCACCATGTGCCTCTCGTTCACAGGCAGGCACAGGGATTGTTTGTGTTCTGGTGTTTCCCTTGCTGGGGTTAAGTGTTTGATGGTGAGGAGGTCCCAAAAAGCTGCATTAACAGACATGTTTGCAGTTTATTATTCAGTAAATGTCATGTCTTCTTCGTGCTGCCATAAATGTTTAACTTCTCGCTCCCCTGGGAACCCAGACGTGGAGTTTTGGCTGTGGATATTTTCCTGCTGTTTCAGCTATGTTCTGGCTCCATACGTCTCACTAACGCAGAGAACGACTCTTGCTTTCTGGTCTTGCTGGGCTTTCGCTGTTTTTCTTTTTCCCAGTCCCCCCCTTTCCTATTGCAGAGGGCTGGGCCATTGGAGGGAGCCTGCTGGGACCCAGGTGAGAGAAAAGCTTATTCTGGCATCCTGCATCCCAGCACCATCCGTTGCAGGGGCCGGTGCCGCAGGCGCTCGGAGCAGCGTGCTCCAGGTTTGGCATCACCTCCTGCTGCCATGAGCAGGGACAGAGGTCACAGTGGGACACTAAGAGCAGTGCCACCCTAACAAACAGCACAGATTGATTCCAGGTGTTCCACAGCACCCAGCTGAGGAGAGGATGGACGTGGAGGCCTTCTCTGCACCTCTGCAGTGCAGCTGCAGGTGGGGCGCACAGAGGACGTGCTTTCCATGAAACATGGGGAAAAAAGAGCTGTGTTGTTTTACTTTTGTGGGCTTTTTTTCCCCCCAGACTGTATATTTTTGTGACACCTGTAAGCAATGCATTTGCTTCTCGTATTAAAACGTGTAGCACCTGGGAAGGAGATGTGGCAAACCCAATTGCTTTCTCAGTGGTTCTCCAAGACCTGGAGCTGCCACGGTGGTGGAGGGGGCCTGAATGGATCTTCCCTGCCGGTGGCAGCTGTGAGGCTCTCCTTGGCTGCAGAACAGCAGGTAATTCAGTTAATAATAGAGAAGTTTTTTTCCGGGTTGGTAATCTCAGTTTCAGAATTAATTCAAAACAATTTCTGGCTGAGCCTTTGCCAGAGAAGCCTTTTAAGGGGTCAGAAAACACATTAACTAGTCTGGCTCTACATCGTATCATTAAAGATGTGAGATTATAAATATTTTTGTAGCAGCATCTTATGATCTTAAGAGTTTGGTTTGCTAAAGGCAATGCATGAAAACAATTTTCTGATGAACATTTCCTTACCTTCCTCTTGTGTGTTTACACTTGGAAGAAAGAATGTCCCAGGAGAAGGAAAGTTGTGACAGGAGTTCAAGGTCCTTCTGAAATTGTTGAGTTAGTTTTCTATTTTTTTTTTTTTTAATATAAAAATTAATTGGAGGAGTTAAATGCTGAGTTGCTACAATCAGGGCTCCTGGTATTACAGAATTAATGACATCGATTTGGCACTGAACTGGAACACTCCCCGTTCTTTGTTTGCTGCTGTGGGTGCTACTAATTTCATCTCACAAAATTAATAAAAATTAATTGCACCACTGACACACACGGAGTTTCCTAATACGATGATGTATAGTGTGCTCTGAGGAGCCACTGCTGGATGGATGCCGTGGGGGCTCCGGGCGTGGCTGGACAGTGCCTGTGGGAGCTGGTGCTGCTGCAGGTATCAGCAGAGGGTTGATTTTGGTGCCGGGGTTTTGGTGCCGTCCAGCTCAGCACCGGCGAAGGAACTGCTGCAGAGGGTCAGGCCAGGCTGGGCCGTGATGCCTCACAGGTCACGCAGAGGGTGGCAGTGAGGGACAAGCTGGTTTGGAGCTGGTTTAGAGCCAAGCTGGCTGTTCTGAATGTTTTCATCTCTTTCCCGAACAGAGGTTCCCACGTTTATGGCACGGTTGGGTATTGCTTTAGTCGTGGACATGGAGGGGGAGCCCTCTTGCCATTGTGATGGCATTGAAGGAGCTATGAAAAACCTTTGGAAGGTCCCCAAAATTACTTTTTTATGAAACTTCTTGTTGAATGACTCCAATTGATTGAATACACTGATATAAATGTACGGGAGCATTATTACAATAGTCTTTTGAGCACTCCAGTTGATCAACATAAATTAGCGAGTACACCTCGCAAGCATCGACCTTGAGGCTCCCTTGGAATGGTGTTTGGTTACTTGATGATGTGCTGGGTAATCCGCAGCGGGTGTTCCATCAGCGGGGCGGGGGGAAGCGTTCTGCTAATGCAGCAGGGCCAAGTGTCTGACATTTCCAAGTTTAAATGCAAATCATGATGACAAAAAAAAAAATTACTTGACATTTATATATGAAGTAGAACTTAATTGTTATTTACTTTGGAATTTCAATGACAAAGTTAATTTTCTGAGTCCAGAAACATTCTGCCAGAGGAAGTTACTTTGCTTCTCTGTTTCCAGGTGCCTTCTGTCATTAGCATTTGCACAGTATTTTAAAGATATTCTTGAGCGATCCGAGGTGGCTTCACTATTTCACAAGTGGGCCTCAGGCAATGGGAGAGCCTTGGCTGTGCCCAGAAGCTGCAAGGTCAGTTTTCCAGATGGGAATGTAGTTCAGATGTGTTCCTGCCCCTTCCTGCTTCATGTCTTGGAAAGGACACGGGAGGATTGCTGGGGGGACCAGCCCTACTCCATGGTGAGAGCACGATGGGTGCAGTCCCTGGAGTCTCCCCACGGCCTGTGCAGCTGCCCGTCGCCCAGGAAGCACACCCTGTGCCTTACCTGTCCATCATTCCAGCATAAGGAACATCCCCTATCTGGGATATCTTTATCAGTGGCATCTTAAAGAAGAGTTAGGATCTTGCAGTATATTAATTCTGTATTAAATAATTAATAGTAAAATTAATTGAATCACTCCATTTTCAGGTAAAAAATAGGGTAATAAATATTCATAACTTATATTATTAAGGGAATTTCCATTTCCTATGTCGTTAAAGTGAGATTAGCTAAGGTTGGGTTTAAATGAAGATTGAAAACAATTGTGCTTTGAAATTAATTCACTGTGTTAGGCCATTACCTTGCGAGCCTTCTTTCCAGTGTGCTTTGTGTGAGAGCTGTCCCACTGCATGGGGTGGATGCTTCTGCCAGGATGTCCTGGGAATGGCCCTTGGGAAATGAGGTAGAGGCTCCCTGTGGAGGAGAAGCTCATGGGAGCTGGAGGCTGTGAAAAAGCAACTGCCCAGAGCTGTGATTGGTGGCGAAAGTTCTGTCCGTCTCCCCTTGTGCTTGTTGCAAATAAAAGTCCTCTCGAGACCTTGTTTAGACTTTCAAGGCACGTTTTAAAGGTCCTGCTCTCTCACGTGGCTCGTACTCTCCGTAGGATCCAGGACCATTAACCTTGCCCGTGGGCAGTGCTGAAATTTGGGTTTTCTGCTCGTGCTGCTGGAAGCTCTGCCGGCATGTTTGGGGTCGTGTACGACCTATTTTCCTCTGTCGAAGGCAGTGTGTATGTGCTGTCAGCACTCCTGGCTCGGGATGCTGCTTGACATAATCCCTGCTAAATGTGGCACATCTCTCTTTACACTTTATAGATTTCATGACTCTCAACACTTTCTTCTCACTGCTTTCTGTATTTCCTTCTCTTTATTTTCCCTGCAGAGAATAAACAGTGAAGAGATGGTTTTAAGAGCCCCTAGTTCATATAGATTTTTAGCTGCTTTGGTCCAGGGGTGTTGAGACACCAATAATGAATTCTTTTAACAGCTCACCATGTTGATTGTAAAGTGACCTAAGGGCAGAGTTGCTGGGAGCCATCCAGATGCCTGGCCTGACTCAGTGATGGTCTTCAAGTATTCTTTCCAAATTCTTCCCATGACAAATCCAGCCTGGTGTGTGCTGGTGCTCTGGGAGAGCTGGTTTCCCTCTGTATTTAGCTGGCAGCTCAGAAGAGCTGTGTCGCAGCAGAAGATGTCACTTGCCAACCTGGACAACCAAGGCAAGAGGTCTGTGTTTCTGTTGTGGATTCACCTGGCACAGAGGCTGAAGGTTGGCTCTTCCAGCCCACCAGTGACTCTGCAGCCCCTGTTCGTGGTCGCCAGGCTCGGGCTTTCCCACATGTTGGAGGGATACGTGTCAGAGATAGTGGCTCCACAGCTGGTCCATTCATGCAAACACCTGCCCCCACTGCCCGGCTTTGCAGGCACACAGGGCTGGGGTGCAAAGGCTCCTTCTCCTCTTCATGTGGACTCATGAGAGTCCTGCAGCATTTCCCCTTGGAGGAGAAGAGAACTCTGGAAAACATGGAATCATGAGAAAAAGCAATTATCTGATAACAAAGCAGTGAAATTATTCAACAAACCCATCTGCCTGCAGCGAGGCTTGGTAGGTTTTTCTGTCAATGGATATGGCCAAGGAGAACAACGTGGCTTTAGACAACACTGACATTCAGTATTTGGCAGGCTCTGACTGTTCTTGATCCCACGTTACGGGGTGGGAAGATGCTCAGGGTTGAGGAGGTGTGTGTGACCTCCCTGTACTGGCCCTGTGATTGGGGGTTAACAGGCTATGAGGCAGATGAGTGAGGAGCTACCGTTGTCCTGGGTAGAACAGAGGAAAGGGAAGAGTGTGCTGGAAGAGGTGTTGGGCTGGGGCTTCTGATGGTCACACCCAGACCTGGCAGACCATTCCATATTGTCCAGCATTCTGTGCTTCCCATCGAAGGGGACCGTGAAGGATGGGGCTTAATGGCCATTGTGGAACCACCTTGGACTGCCCTTTACTACATCATATGTGCAGGCTGCAGATGGGCAAGAGACCTGCTATTTGTTCTTCAGGCAAAATGAAAGTCTTTGTCGCATTTTAAAGACTTATGCAACTTAATTTATATTCTTGTATGGCACTGAAGAATCATCTTTTGTCCAGGAGGTGAGATATGCAAAAATAACCTTTAAGTTGCTCCTAATTGACCCTTAATGATATTCTCTTGTTTCTCCCAATACATTCTCTGTGTCAAAAACACCATCCAGCAACTGCTTGTTGCATCTTAATGGCTGCAAATAGCAACTGATGAAAAAGAAACTATTTATTTGAGTTCTTTATTTATTGACAAGGAGTTCTTTATTTATTGACAAGGAATTTTGCCTCCAGAAAACTTGGCCCTGAGGTTGGAGTGCAGGACTGAAGCAAGGCACTGTGACCATCTTGGGCTGGCAGGGATTGGGGCACCTGAGCCCAGGGGAGAGGGGTGCTCTGTGCTCAGGGGGTGGATGCTTTGATTTCCAGATGAGGACAGTGTCTTACGTATGACAAGCACAGTGTGATTTAAGTTGCCCATTGGAATGTTAGCCAGCATGTGCTGGTGTGGGATTCTGTTTTGAATTCCACCTGTTGATCTTGCTGTGCCTTAAATCATTCCTCCCCTGCTGGGGGAGGACTTCTGAGTCCTTGCCTGGATTCTTGTTAATTAATGGACATTCAGCCTTCTCTGCTCTCAGATAGTTTATTAAGTCTTATCAGAAAAGTTAGAAGTACAGCAGAAGGACGTGCACACTAAGGAAAATGCGCAGAATGCCGCCGAAATCAAGATAACACGGCGTTTTTAAAGCTAAACAATCCAATCAGTGTTTGAAACGACAGGTATTTTTACTTTTCTACCAATATTCAACAAATGTTTTTAAAACGTCCACAGGAACTGCGGAATTTTCTATCCAATCACTTTAAGCAATTTTGCCGCATTAAATGGAGTAGCATGAAGAACAAGAAGGAGGTTATAAAACAACAACAATCCTCCATTTTGGAGTTTTTTGCTTTTTACCTATTTGCTACTTTAACAAACCCAACACCTTTATATTTTCACCCTGTGTAACCTTACATAATATTCTATCATCTGGTTCACACCGCAGTACGTTCAAGTTCTTCCCAGAGAGTTGGCAGCTTTCTCCATGGACGAAGGTCAAAAACAGTGCTGTCCAGGGGGGTAAAACTCCTTAAAACAGGCAGAGAAATATTCCCCGCACTCTGGACTCCCACATGCTGGTAACATGGCACTGGGGGGAGGATGTTTGTGCCGGTGTGTATGCAAAGCAGCTGGAAGCATCCCAGAGGACCTGCTGCTCAGCCTGCAGAGGACAGATTGATTTGTGTCATGGTTGTTGGAAGATGAGGAGCTGCCTGCAGAGGTTGGGGTTTTTCTTTTGGTGCTGAATAAGTGTGTGTAGGCAGTGAGCAGGCTTTGCTTTCACTGTGGTGTGAGGAGTAATTGCTTGGCAGGCACAGGTACTGTAGGTGTGCATTGACATTGTAGTGAAACACTGGACAAGTGTGTGATCCTGCTCAGCCCAAATGTGGAGCAGTTGGTGGGTGAGCGGTAATGAAGCTGAGAGCACCGATACAGGTGCTCAGGTTTGAATGTTTCTTTTTTTTTCTTCCTAGTTCTGAAAACACAGATTTACAACAATCTGGCAAAGATTCTCCTCAAGTTACACTTGGTTGGCGTTCTTGCTACGCGCACTGTAACAATACTTTAATATAATTAAATTTTAAATTCCGTGTAGAATCTGGTGGGTAGGCAGATGTACCGGTATGTTAAACTTTATGTCACTTAAAAATGGTTCTCAAGTACATCAGAGGGAGCCCAGCCAGCTGTAAAATGATCTGCTTTATGGCGCTGCTTCGCAGCTTTGGTGTCTGTGTTTTAATTACAGATGTACCTAAAGTCTCACACCCTCGGATAACTCCGCCGGGCCGTTTTGTTTCCTGTAAGTCACTGACAGGATGTAAAGCGACATGAGGGAAGGTGCTGCTGGGGTTTTCCAGTGCTGCTGTTTGTGGGAGCGTTGAGTTTCTGACGCGTGCTGCAGCAGCTTTGTTTCCCGTAAACAGACAGTGCAGTCTCCTGCCTGGGGCTGCTGCACCTGAAGCGGCATCACCGGTATGACAAGTGGTAAAAGGGCTTTTAGGAGCCACTTTGCAGCCCTGGGCAGGCAGGCGTGCGTTGGGACTGGTGTGAGAAGTGGCTTTGTGGCCCTAGGCAGGCGGGCACATGTCAGCACTGGTGTCAGGGCAGGTGGGCATCTGTCCCTCTGCAGCCCGTCTGCCTCCCTGGTTCGTTCCCAGCACCAACACCCACCAGCCACCCACCAGCAGAGATGAACTTTGCCCATATTTGCTCCACAGTAAGTGGAGCCAGTGGCTGGGCTCAGTGCAAGATGGAGGTTTCCAGTGCTGTGAAGTGGGAATCTTGTTGCTTGGCAGGCAGAAACCATTAACGGTGCTGTTTCTGGAAATAAAGAAGTGGCCTCGTCCCGAGGCGTCCCACGTGATGATTTGCTGAGTTGTGCAACGTGATTTATGCCTAGATGTGGGATTATTGTTTTCTATTGATTCTGAGGGAGATGAAGCATCAGTAAAAGCCCATCAGAAGCCTCCCGGTGGAATGTGAAAGCTTGAAGCTTTCCTGACAGAAATCCTGTTGCCTCTTTGGTGGTGACTCGAAACCTGCTGCTCAGCCAATCTCAAAGCATCACCTTGCAGTCCTCCCTTTTCTCCTTTCAGCATTGCCTGTCTCTGCCCAGCCAGGATGTGCTTGGTGCTGCAAGGAGGTGTTGAGATGAGAGGTACTGGTGGGTCCCTTGGGGATCCTCTGGCATCCTCTGCTCTGCTTCCAGCAGGCAGCAGCCATGTCACTCCCTGTCCTTTGTCAGAGCACGTGTGATTCCTGCTGCCATCAGTGAGAGTGAATTGTGCCCATAGTATTATTCCTGTATTTATTTTGTAAATGTCAAGGATGAACTAAATTAAGATAAATAAGGCTGTTCTGTCTCACTGTTCAATTTACAAAATTTTGATGAGACCAATAACATCTGTCCTGGTTCCATCTTTTGGCCAGCTGAAGGCAGGGGCAGGTCTGACAGCTCTGCTCCGCCTGTCCCCCAGCAGTGTTTACAGACAGGGGATGTACAAGTGAGGCATTAAGCCATTTGGTTCTGTCTCTGCTCTGTCTGACTCTGGTGGAGAAGCTGAGAGGGTGATGCGGCTGACAAAGAGCTCCACCCTCACAAGTGGAATTGTTGTGTTGCTTTAAGTGCTGTTGTAAAAGGTGAGTGATGGGTGAACACATTGCTGTGAGTCGCAGCAATGAAGCTGGGTGGAAGTCAAGCCTTAGTGGGGGTGCCTTATCTGCAGCCTTCCCTTCTCCTGTTCGTCCTGGAAAAGGGAACTGTGGTCTCCTGGTTTCCTCTGGAGAACCTGGACACCAACAATCACCCTGCTTATGTGGTGTTAGGTTAGGGGTGCATTCCTCTCCTTGGATGTGGGTCTGAGGACCAGAGCAGCATATGGAACGTCCCTGCTGTCACTCCGTGCCCTCTGGAAGGTGACCATTTATTTCTCATCAGTCGAGCCTCTTGCACAGCAAATGGGTCATGCAGGGGAGATCTTCTTGCTGGATAAGCAATTAGCTAAAATAAACTACTCAGAGGACAAATTATGCAGGACTCTTGCTCTATAACAAATGAATTAATTGACTTTGGTATTTGTGGGATGTTCCCACTATTTTATTTCATTCTCTCTGGCTAAAGGGCTCCTGTGTTTCCCCCTGCTCTTATGCTGCTGCAGTGACCAAACAGGGTATTAGGAGTTGATTTACACGGTTACAAGCAAAGGAAGCAAAGTGATAATTGTGGGAACCTTTCCACATTTCCTTAAGAGAGACAAAACCTCTTTTAGCAGCGTGTCCAAGAGCCTCTGTTTGACCTGTTTCTCTGGTGTGCCATCAGTTCTCTCTGCAGCCTCATGAAGCCCATTCACAGCAGCAGGGCAGCGCGGCATGGGCTGGAATCGTGATCCGCACACACTTGCAAGGGCTTTGGAAGCACCAGCGCTGCAGGGCGCTGATGGGGCTGCTCCTGGAACCACAGTACAGTCAGGAGCCAAAGTGGGCTGGTGCAGGGATGGGGACAGCCATCTCTGTGGCAGTAACCCCAAGTTGTTTTGAGGCTTTGTCTGGATCTTTGCAAGCGGCGGATGCTGTAGCAGTGCGTTACCTGGGATATTGCACAGAGCAGCACTGCAAAAAGATTACAGCTCCTGGCCCTCAGCTGGGCCGGTAACTCATGAAACCATTTGGCCAAGTTGCTGGGTTTATTTACAGTAATTAAATTAAAACGCTGGTACAAATCTTTGCTGTGTAACAAGATTTGTCAACAGCTAAGAAAGGGTGACACTCTTGGACCAGTTGCCAAGAAAATACTCCATGCATAAGGGGACGTTGGGTTCACCAAGTAGTGCACAGTCCCAACTCCCAGTGCCAAGATGAAACATGGCTCTTCCACTGTTCAGCTTCTTATTTCTACTTTGCAGTATTCAGGCAAGATGCCTAAGGCCAAGGATGGTGACACCGGCGGTGCTGTGGGGACCCGTCTCCCTGCTCAATGGCATTTGTAATCCCAGACAGCTTTAGAAGACCCAACCAGTGCTAAACTGTGCAGCAAACTTTTTTTGATAAACTGTGCCCTTTGAGAACAGCGTTAGCCAAGAGCAGGGCAGTATTTTGTGCTCTGCTTTAAATTTAGGATATGAAAGATTTGGAGGATTTTATAATCACAGCTTTGTGTGCTTGCTCTGCCTCCTCTTCTCCCTCTGGTTTTACTCCCAGGCTTTTCTAACTGCTGCTCTGTCTGGTTTCTTTTCCTCTTCAATCCTTCCTCTCATCTCTTCAACTCCTGAAATTTATAAAAAAGTCACTTCTAATCCTGCACAGATCCCAGATCTGGAGGGACTGTTATATCTATTATGGCTTCCTTTAGTCTGCCCACCTGCCTCTACCAAAATCCCTAATATTGGGTGAGATGTCACAGCCAGAGGCATGTGCAGGTGGGAAATCAACCAAAGCGGGTGATGTGTGATGTGTGGGCACAGTCCCACTGTTGTAGTGTTGATGTGCCAGAGTGGGCAGTGGTTAGAGAGGAGGTTCTGCCCTTAGGAAGGACAGGAGGGCACTCTAGGTAACGTATCAACGGATCAAATGAGTAGGGTTTGAGTTTTTTCTTCAGATTGTATTGTTCATAGGCAAGCAAACATTTAATCTTAGTTTCTTGCAGATATTAAAAATTTGGCGAAGTTCTGGAAAGTGAAAGTCTTGCATGGCGTTAACACAATTGCAGCATCTGACTCGTTGCAGGGATTAGATGAGTCTCCGCTTGGTGCCTGAACAAGTAGGTTTCAAACATGCTGAGGATTTGACAGTTGCATCAGATCACAACTGGTGGGAGGGAGGTGAGAGGAAAGCTGTGGAGGCCGTGCTTGGATTCAGGCAGCCTGGGGAGAGGCCGGGATTCCCGGCACGATGCTGGCTGGGCGATCCCGTGGGAAGCATCAGGTGTCCGTCAGAGAATGCTTCATGTCCTGGCAGGGTCCTGCTGAGCAGAGTGGGATTTGGTTTGGGGGAAGCCGAGTGCCGAGCCTGCTTTGGGCTCGTGTTCCCATCTTGTGCTTCTTGTGCCGAGCTGTGACAGCCGAGCTGAAACGTCCTTGTGAGAACATCGCCCTTGGATTTTAACTAAACAGAAAAGGTCGTGCCTTCCCTGCACCAGTGTGTAGGGAACAGTCACCCCTTGACTGATCTCTGTCAACCTGAGCTCGGAAAATAACAGAGGTAAGAAGAAAAGGAGGGTTTTGATCAAAGGAAATTGGGCAAACATTGACCCAGCGATGCTGGGTGCTGTGCTGGGTTTGGGGACAATAAGTGTGGCTTTATGGTGGGGTGACATGAGGTTTAAAAGAGCAATTCATGCTGACTTGTAGGGTCGCAAATTAGGGCACAATAGAAAAAGGATGGGCTGTTATCAAAAGTCGGTTCAGGCTAAATTAATCTGAAAATGTGTAATTTCATCTGAACTCAGAATACTGGAATGTAATTAAATTCCAAAGTAGGATGAGCTGAGAGGGTGTAAGAAAAGATAAGCATCGGAATAAGACAATAATTGAGTTTGTATTGTAAACACATTCCTGTAGGAATTTGGGATTTTTAAAGCTGCTTCATTAGAAATTTTAAGTCGAGAGTACTTAACAGCTTGGGCATATTTTGGAGAAGTGGTTGACTACTTCTGTATTTGTCTGTGTTCTTTGTTTGCAGGATTTTCTGTATTTGGGGTTTATTCTCCCTTATCATCTACTAGTTTATTAATAAGTTTGAAGGAGAATAAGGCTTGAAACTGGAAAATGTGTATTTCCATGTGAAGCTGATTGTTTTGTGGACTCATGTTTTTCATCTAATTTTCCCTAAAAATTGAATCTTTAATATATGCAATTGATAAATTAGGTTAGTACCATTAAAACACTGTTAATTCTGAAGTGCCTCACATGAAATACTGAAGCAAATGTGTTGTCTTTGTTCTGTGCACAAGTTACTTGCTCAGTCTGTCAGGTAGGAAGGAGCCAGGTCAGGTCACGCCATGCCATTCTCCTGTCGCTCATGGCAGTTGTGGAGCCAATGTGTGAAGGAGAGCTCATGGCTAGGATGAGTGGTGTATTGCATCGTCATTTAAATAGAGCTGTGAACACTGATTTGAACACTGATCAGCCCAAAACCTGCTTGTCAGGGTGTTTGAAGACCACTACAATTGGTGGTTTGAGACTCCTTTCTCTGGTGCCAGCACCTGTGCAGCGAGTGTTGGATGAGGGATGGAAAAAATGGGCCCTGCCACACTCTCAGCTTGATCCAGACCCCAAACGGTGTGGGGAAGGGAGGTGATGATGGGAATTTAGTGCCTTTTTGGTGATCCTGCACAGCCTGCTTGATACCGGTACCTTACATTATGGAGTTGGGTAGTTTTTTGCAAAAAAGTTTTTTGCAGAAAAAATGCGGACAGGTTTTCTTCCTATTTCTTCCTAAAGATACCCTTAATTCTGAAAAATTACTTTGCGGATCTTCATATTTCACAGACTATAACTAGATTACAACCTTTTACTGGAATACTTTGTGTTAATGAAGACCGATTGGAATTACATAATAGATTTCCTCTAAAGAAGGCATTATGTGGTTATTTTTTACTGTCTGGCATTCTAGTTAATTGCCTTGTCATCATTAATTGATGGGACTAAATTGATATAAATAAACAGATTATATTTGTGAGGTTCATTTGAAAGAGAGGAAGGGCTGAGAACAGGCTGCCGCGGGGCGTTCCAGCATGTGCCTTGTCAGTGACTCTTGAAGAGAGCTCAGGCTTGGTCAGTGCCACCACTTGTGAACCCATTTGGAGGGCTCACCCACCGTGAGCTCTGCCCTCCTGCCTTGGGGGTGCTCACTTTGCCCAGACAGGGCTGGGGTTGCTTGCATTGCCCCATCTTAAAACCAGCCTCAACAGCTGGCTCAGTCCTAAGCTTCAGCCCTACAAAGAGCCGATGGTCCTGGCTGAGGGCTGGGGACAGGCAGCCCAATCAGCCCAGCTTCCGGGACAGTTTGAGCATCTCTGGTTTCCAGGTTAATCCAGATTTATATACATGGTTACTATTAATCAGCAATCAGTGGAGTCCCAGGAATCAACAGAGTCCAAGGCAAATCGACATTTTTAATTCAGTTGCAATATTGCATACAATGCTTTTGCCTGGACAGAGCGAGCCGGTGGTGGCTGTCTCCAGCCCTTTCCATAGTGCTCTGCCCATCTTCTGTTGGGCCTGGCTGTGCTGATGGGGGACAGGTGTGATGCTGGAGCACAGCTGGGGAGCTGCTCCCTCCCATACCAGCATCGCCAGTTCCTCCAGCCTTTGCTGTTTCGCTGCCTGCAGTGTTGGAAGTTCATCAGCTGTTGAACTGTGTTTATGATTTGAAGTGGTTCTCAATTGAAATTTATAATTAATTTATTATTACTCAATTTTCAAATATTTACAGATTTTTATAGTGTCTCAAGTCATGAGTCAAGCTGCATGCTACTAGCAGAGGGAGAACCCTTTTTCTTCCTTAGACCTCTGCTCTCCTCCTGTCCCCAGTGAGATTTTTCCCAATCCCCAGCAAAGCCGGCGTGGCTCCCACCAGCCGGCTGGGGAGGTAGCACCTGCTGGGAGGTTTCCTCCGTGCTGGGGAGGTGGCACCTGCCAGAGCCCAAGGACATGGTTCACGTGCATCCTGGCAAATTTCCCTGGTACATGGTGTTTCGGACAAAACCAAGATACGGCCCCACTTTGACACAGTTGTGAAAACCTTGTTAGCCTGGAGCTGGTGGTTGTTACAAGTGGGGAAGTTGAACAGGAAGTAAGTTAACTAAATAAATAGAATTTTTCTTCCATTTTCTTCCTTCCCCATAAGAATGCAGCAGTGTGTGCACACACGTCTTGCTGCTGCTCTGGGAAGTGACCAGATCCAGAACTGAAGTGCCACCAGCAGGAGGAGGCCATCTCCAAATAAGTCTTTTAAAAGTTAATTGGAGCCCTTGGTCCTCACTGTACCAATCTGTGTTCACAGAGAGAGCAATTGATAAGGCAGAATGACTGCTGGCACCTGGGGGCTGAAGCCCTTTGGTCTATGTGAGCACAGAGAGGGAACGGGGCTCTCCTCGGTGCACCAGTGGAGATGGTGGTGATTAATCTGAAAATAGTTTAAAGCATTCATGAATTGTAAGAATTAATTCCCAATAAATCAAATGGTATCCTCATGGGAGTAGGGAAGAGAAATAAATGAGGGCTAAAGAAATTGATAAAAATCCTTGAGCAATAAAGAGATGAATGCCAGTTCTTTTAAAATTATATTTAAATGAACAAAGTTGATTTAACTGTCTTTTTTCATACCTTGTACTAAGATTTAGTTCTACAGCATGACATTATATCAAGAAATAATTTGCAGAAAGACTTTTTAGCATTTCATGTGCATTCCACTTAATGACAATTTTAATATTCTGTCTTTGGTCCTACATCGTTATGAGGAAGCTTCAATTGCTTGGTGTGCTGAGGAGTTCATAAAGATTGTTTCTAATTTCTTTTTCAAGTCTGTTACAGAGTTCAGAGCCATCAACACGTGAATTATCATGTTGCTGAGTAAAATGTAACTGTTGTTAACTTGAACTAAATATGCAGCTTTGGGACAGTGCTGTTTCCAGAAGGATCTTCCTGCCTAGGGAAGTCCAGACAAGGTGCTGAACTGAGTTCTGACTTGCTGTGTCTCTGGGAGAGCAGAGCTTACCCACCCAATTGTGCTTATGAATGACACATATCTTCTTTGTTTTTAATCTGGTTTTTGGTGTTTTTTTTTTTTCAGTTGACTCTAAAAAGAAAATTGTAATGGTGGAATTCATCAGTCTGAGTAGCCATGATAGGCAGAGATGCTGTGTGAGTCTTCTGTGGAGTTCACACTTTGGGGATGGCTGCAATACAGTTAAACATAAATGGCAGCAGAGTAAATGGCTACTGAGAAGTCAGATCCTGTTGTTAGTTGTATCACTGTTCTTAGTGCTGGTAGCACTGTTACCTATGTCGTAGTTGTGTCAAGAGCAAGGACACAGAGCAAAGACATTCATTTCCGACGCGTTGGTGAGTACAGGTCTGAGCACAGGAGGAGCGGTGCTGGGCGGAGTTGTTGTTGTACAGGGGTGCCCTGTTGCTCTCGGCCTCTGCAGCCTGACGGGGACACCCACGGGGGCACGGGCAAGGCTCTGCTTCCCCGTCACTTGCAGCTGAAGCTGCTGTGCTTGGCACCTGCCTGCATTGTGCTGCAGGGACATGGCTGCTGGGAGGACAGTTGGGTCCTGCTTCCATCAGCAGAGCCCCAGATGTTCCAGGCATGAACTTCTGTACCAATGCACCATGCAAACAGATTATCTTCACGATGTGTTTTTCTGGCACCAACATCCTTAAATAGCCCCGGAGCTGCTTTTGGGGTAGGACTTGTCTATGGGTATCCCAGCCCACACCAAAGAGATGCCCAGCAGCTGTGTAGTGGTCTGCAGCTTGTGTTGCAGCCATCAGCATTTATCCTGGTCTTGCAGAAAGGCTTTCCTTGGCAGCCCCTGACAGTCCTGTGCGACGGCACAAAAGCCAACTTGGCACTGGCGTGGCTCGTTCAGTCCTGTTTGTTGGAGCTGCAGGTAATTACTCCCATACTTAATGAATCACATTACTTTTATTGATGAACACGGAGGCTACATGCTGGAAAGAGGAGGTAAGGATTAAGTTTTATGGCCTACTGCTGCTATGAGAAGGAGCATCTAGACACCAGTTAATGCCCCCTTGATGGGATTAGCCATTGCGTTAACTGCAACTCCGGATAAAATTGCTAAGTCTGTGACTTTAGACTTTAATTTCTTAAATATTGTAGATATGAAGTAAGTTCACTTACATCTTAAATGCAAATGACATTTAATTCTAGTTACAAAAAACTTGCAGCGTATTTATATTTCCTTGTGATTTATACCTCCTACTACATGGATAAGAAGACTTTTCTGAAGTCCTTATTTCATCCTTGCAGAGTTCAAAGATCAGACAAATTTCAAACACATAATCTGTGATTCCTTCAGTTGCTGTGCCAATAATCCCAACTTGCAGTGAAGAGAACGGAGGTTGTAACGGCAGCAGCGTCTCCCCATGACGTGCCACAGTGCTGGCTTTCCAGCAGTTATGGTGAAGTCTGAACGTCTACATTAAGTTCTCGAGGGGCTTTTCTTAGTTTCTGGTCCCACTGGTGCAGGCTGGGCACATGCTGGGGTTTCTTTTCTTTCAGGGCAAATGTGAGTCATTCCCTGAGGGTCACAGCCAAGCGTTTATTTAGGAGGGGGGGAAAAAGTGTTTGTCAAATTTTTTGTGTGGTCTGCCAGTGTTACAGCTATGATGGACAAAGTCCCCACAGTCTTGAAAATATTTGCCCATGTAAATATTATTCTAAAACTTTCTGTCAGTATGGAAGAGAGCTGCCTGTTACAGGATCCTCCAGGTGTGTCCCTGCGCCAGTAGGGTGATGCCCTGGACACAGGGGTTATGGATCTGCCTTGGCCTTGGGTGACTCCATCCTTAATGAGCCTGGGTGACCTCCTGAACCAACAGTGAGTGTCCAGGTATCTGTGTGGGCAAGGGCAGGTGAGATGTCCAGGGCTGCAACTGCTTGAGATTCCTCTTTTGGTTTTCCACTTGGGCTTTAATCTTCCGATAAGCCACAGGTACAGTGGGGGGAAATGTCAAGGTAAATGAAGAGTTGAAGAGCAGCATTCCTCAGAGGGGAAATAACTTCAGTCATCAGATTTTTTTCTTGGGCAGAAACAAGAAATAAGAGATGAGGTGTTTCTGAGAGCATGATGACAGTCAGGAGGCACTCCTGACTGACAGTCCCTGTCCATCACTGCTGCAGTGTGAGGGCTGTGCAGCTGCACACAGTGCAGAGAGGAAGGAGAGAGGAATAGATGGTTACTTGGAGTTCATCACCTGCAGTGTTTGCTAGCCCCAGAGCTCTGCCTGCTCTGCTGCATGGCAGGGCATTAGCTGAGTGGGAGGCACCTTGTCACGCTCACTCTTGGCACTTCTCCCCATTCCCAAACTGGCCTGGATGAAGACAGATTCACGGACTTGGTCTTCTTTGTATTCCTAAGGAAATGAGGACAGGGATTTGGTGCAATATTTTCTTGAAAGGCTGTCTCTTTTCATGGCTTCCTCCAGGACTCCAGCTTTTCCCAGCCAGTTTCTGCATCAGTAGGTTGCTCCTTTGGGAAAGTGGAAGTTAATTTCTCATTATTATCATGCATAGATGCAGAAGGTAGAAGATAGTCCCCTCCTGTTGTCCCTTGGCTCCATGATAACTTCATAGCCAGAGAAAATACCGTGTAGGTGAAAAACAGCATCATCCAGGCTGTTTGCAGAAGCCATTTTTCAGTGTGGTGGGTGGCAGGGATGGAGGGGGCTTGTCACCCAGGCACTGGGGGCAGCTTCTGCTTGTGCACTGGTGAGGTACAGGAAGGGTCCGGTGTGTGGGACCTCTGCTTTATGGCAGTTGCATTAAACATCCATATTCCTGTATTAAATATCCTTCTTGGATTGGAATTGGAATAAATGCAGATGATAAAATAAAAAAAAACTCTTTAGAGCCATGGGCCTTCTCAAGGAGTGGTTCTGGCTGATCTTGCTCGGTTATCCCGAAAAAGACTCTTTTGGATTTGCAGTATTTGCAATTCCCTTTTGGCACCCCCAACTCCTGAGGCAGTAAAACGTAGTTTTCATTAACTGATATGTCTGACATTTACCACATCTTGATGTGACAATTTAGAAAGAACTGGTTAAACTGAACAGCATTTTTAATATTGCAGTAATGTGATTAGGGGGAAATCTCAGTCCTTCAGGCCAGAGGAACCTAAATTTGTGCACAAGTGAAGAGGCAAATATGAAGCATCAGTTGACCAAAATATCGTAATCTTAACTTGCTTTCTGTTTATTCCCTCTTTGCATCTGGTTCCTATTAACAAGAAGATAAGTAGGTTTAGATTCCTATGACCCAGGTAAGGGACTTAATCCAAAAGAAACAAAACCTCCACAGAGCAGCACTTAGAGCCAGAGGTCAGTGTGCGCAGCTGAGCTGGGTGTCAGATCCAAAATGGCATCTCTGGAAAATCTTCCCTGGAAATCCCATTTCCTCCGTTCCCCCTCTCCTTTTCTTACTGAGGGACACTCCTGTCTATCCAGTGGCTTGGATTGCTCCTGAGCACTGTTCGGAGCCCTGGGTCGCCCCAAGCAACGAGCAGGTTCCCAGACCCATCAGCCGCAGGGGATGATTGTTCGCGTTAAAAATAAGTAGGAAAATAGAATTTAGGATTTTCTTCCTGGCTGTAGCAGGAACAATTTGGGCAAAAGTAGCTCTTAGGCTGTTGTGGCAATTTGTGGGAGACTTGGTGGTGAATAGCAGGGTAAGAGGGAGGAAAGCATCCAGATCTCATCAATACTTGAGACAAAAGGCTTTCTGCTTTGCAATTACTCTTCCTGTCCTTCCCCCTTCTTCCCTCAGGCCACAGGCAAGAAACCAAAATAGAGATTAGGCAGCTTTTAAATGCCACAGGCTCATAAAGGAGAGGAAATCCAGAGCTGATCAAGAATTGCAGCCCATGCTCAGGCTTGTGACTTTGTCCCTCTCATCTGCAAAGGGAAAAAGGAAATCCCCAAATTCAGGCTGAGTGGCAAAACCCCCAGAGATTTGGGCTGGAGTCGCATCTGTCACATGCCCTGGGAATCCCCGGCAGGCCTCGCCTGCTGCGTCTTCCCACACCATCAATTGGCTGCTCTGGGCTATGTCTGGATGCTGAGGGATGAGCAGGGCAGAGCTTTCCTCTTTTCTTCCTTACAGCGGGTGAAATACAGCAGCAATGTAGATCAAGTTAAAATTGCGTCTCATCTCATCAAGTTATCTTTAAAAACCAGCTGCTTTCTGTGAGCCTTAAAGCAGCTCAATACCCTCTTATCAAAATCGAAAACCGCTCCAGAGATCCTTAAGAGATTTTGTTTCATTGGGCTCTATTTTCTATAAATCTCGTTAACTGCTTTGCCAGTGCCCTCTCACTGTGTCCTCTCACCGTGTTCCTTTTTCATTGCAGAAATCAACCAACAAACCTGGTTCCAGCCCTGCAGAGCAACAGCGAGGCTGCAGAGCTCAGCTCTGCCCTCCCTGTGCCCGTGTGGTGCTGGGGGCGAGGGAAGCAGGATTTCCCTGGCATCAGAAACCTCCAGGTCCTTTGAGCGCGTGTTTTGCCAAGTGCCGTGTGTGAGTGCAGAGGCACCAGGCAGGAGATCAGCTCGCGCTGCTTTCTCATTGCCTGCCCTGACCACGCGGGTGACGCGTCAGCCACGGGGCACAGCCCGACAGTGGCTGGGGGATCTCTGCTGTTGCGAGAAGGCTTTGAGCTGACACGTGCAGTGACTGGGGGTTTATAGAATAAACATTGAAACGAGATACATAATACCTCCACTGAATTAATGCACTATCTACAGTGCTGTCAAACAGATGCTGTGGCTGCGCTGACACCCGAGTGTTTATTTTCAGGGTGATGTGTAGGAGGAAGAGAGGAGGAGCAGCCTCCCTGAGCCCCTGGGTCCAGGCTGCTGGGACCTGGGGGACAGGAGGAGGTGTAGTTTGGGAGGATGGGGCTTGGGTCACAAGCAGTAAATAGTTGTGTGTATGTGGAAAAAATGCTCACTGCCCCTGCTGCCGGTACGGGATGCTCACTGCCTCCCAGCTAGGAGGGTATTTGTTATTTCTCAGTGTTACAACAAGACCTGCCTTGGTTGTGATTCAGCTCAGCAAACAGCAAAATCTCTCTACACCCAAACTACGCTGGCTCCTGTCTGCTGGGCATCACCGTGCCTTTAAGGACATTTCAAATTGCCATCGTAGTTTTAAAGTGGAAAATGTTTTCCTGTGTCTTTGAAGTTGAGAAGGTGCTCAGAAAGGAGCAGGTTACTCCCTGTCTGGCACTGATCTAAGCAGAACAGTGAAACCATTGTATAAGCTCGTGCTTTTATCCTTCCCTTCTTTTTTGCTTGTTTATTGTCATTTTAAGCCAACATGCATGTCCTAGTGCAGCCTTAGAGGTGGTTGGAATCTCATTCTGCTGATGTGTTAGCCAAAGAGAGAGATTGTCTGTAATTAAATAACAACAATCCTTTTTTTCCTAAATTTTCTTTCCTTCTAATTTTCAGCATGTAGCAGTCAAAATACATCCAGTGAAAATGTTGGCTATTTTATCAGACTTCCCCTTTTTTTTCTTCAACCTATCACTAGCACTTCCTGCATTAGGTACAAGATCCTCAATGGAAGAGTTTGCAGATTGCAGACATCACTTCAGCCAGGTAACAGCAGCAAAAGGGGAACACTGATGCCAAATCCTGACTGTTGCTGTTCTGTGGAGCCTTTTGCTGGTCTGTGGGACATGGTTCCGTAGACACTTTCAGTCTGGTTTTGTTGCTTTATGTAATCCAAACCTGTTTCTTGCTTTCAGACCACAGAATGGTTCTATGATCCTGTACAACAGAAAGAAAGTGAAATACAGGAAAGATGGATATTGCTGGAAAAAAAGGAAAGACGGGAAGACCACCAGAGAGGATCACATGAAGCTGAAGGTGCAAGGAGTGGAGGTAGGAGTGTGGCCGGGTTTGCTGTGGGCTGTGCTGGGCTGGGAGGTGATGGCTCCCCAAGACACCTCAACCCAAGGCTGTCCACACCTTCAGAAAATTACTCCTATTTACTGAATTCATCTGGTCCCCCTGGCCTGGGGCTTAGTTGCTGGCTGGGGTTAAACCACAACTCCCCCCACCCCCAGCAAATACACTTGTTCTTTATTCCTCCTTTGAGCAGACTGTGAGTACAGCTTCACCATCCGCCTGTGTGGCTGCTGGCTGGGCTGTGTGACTGTGGAGTGTGTCCACACTGAGCCTCTTCTGCTAGACTCCATGGTTTTGTTTTTGTAACAGGCACTGCCCAAGGGCAACCTGACACCTCAGGTTGGGCTGCACAGCACTCTGTTAACCGTGGTAGCTTGAACGGGTCTGGTTTGATTCTCACAAATCTTGGCTAGGTTTTGGTAGCAATTGCTGTAATTTCTGTGTGCTGATGGAGTGTTGGTCTTGCAGTATGCAGGGGTAGAATTTCTGTTGAATTTGGCCCAAATCCATGTGTGTTTTGAGAGAACCTTTGCTCTGCTGATGGTATTCAACCACTCAGACACATTCAGACAAATGGTTTCACCTGAGGCCTTATTTCTGGAATAAGCCCGTTTGTTCTAAAATATGTAATTGTTTGACACCACTTTTCTTTCTTAACCTCTATCTGCATGACGAAAGAGCTATTTTGATCACCCTGGTCACTTCTGGTGTTAAAGGTTTGCACAGGTGTGGATAACAAGTACATTTATCCAAGTTTTATATTTATTAAATGGCAATTACTTGTTCTGGTAGCAGAAGCCCAACCTCAGGGTTGTGCCCAGCTCATTCCTAAGGCAGCAGGGCTATATTCCTGACATTAGATACCAGACTTGGGGCCAAAGTGGTCAAAGGCTGTTAAAATGTGTAATTTCAGCATTCAGCTGTCTCATTTTGGCCAAGGAGCGTGAGGCTGCCGGGTGTGTGTTTGTGTAGGCCGGGTTGATTTTACAGCTGACAGCCTGTGAGCCCAGCCGGGGTCGGGCTAATTGGGGTGTCCATGACAGGCAGTGCTTCACCTGTGTCTCCAGGCCTGTCTGGCAGCTTCCAGGCTGGACTTCAGGCTAAGCTGACCTTTCCAGCTTCACCCCCAGGCCTGCCTTGGCAGATGCTTTGCAAGGCACTCACCTCCCTCCTGTTGGGGTGGCGGGCACCCTGTGCTCCCCACGTGGTGCTGGTGGTTGACACTCCCCCGGCATCCCCGAAGTCAGTGCCAGCAAAGGGAAAGGGACGAGTGCCCAGAATTCATCTCGTGCTCCAGCTTCCTCCTAGCCCATTTGTCATTCTTACATTCTGTCTGCTCTAATGAGGTTTTGGGGTTTAAAATAGTATTAAATGGATTGCATTATATTACACCAGAGAGGCATAACTTTGTTCCATAATTTTTACATCCAATAACAATGTTTTATTATGACAAGCGCAAAAAAGAAAAAAATCATCATCACAGAAATGGTGCCTTGTTTTTCTTTCGGGTTTGCAGAGTGTGATTTAATTAACTTCTGTAAACTTTCACGATGCAGAACACCAGACCCTGTGCGGTCCCTTTACCTGTAGCAAGAGGTTGTTGATGACCCTTGGCTGCCACATGAGCACATGAGGAAATAAATTGGACTTTCTGGAGGGCTATTCCAAAGATGGAGCTATCCAGCCCTTTAGTGCCTGACTGCATAGATGTGATGGTGATCGTGTTTAGCTCAAAGAGCCCTGCACTGAACCCATTAATTTGTGTTTTACTGAAGTGTGTCTTCTGGAAAGTAACAAATACAGATGGGCACATCATGGGAGCTGGAGGAAGCGGAGCTTTCAGGGTTTCTCCTTGTGGCTGATCACATTTGCTACTCAGGAAAATAAGTGTTAAACTATTTGCTTTGTGATTTGGATGTACCAGGGTTTGGCCATTCATTCCCACATCCTTCTCCAGCTTGAGAGGCCTTTAGTACCTGATTTTCTATCTTCAAGAAGGTACTTGTGCCCTCTCATCCACAGGCAGCACCTGGGTGGTCACTGCCAAGACTGGCAGAGACCTGTTCTGAACGATGCAGAAAAAGTCTGTTTTCTTGACCTCCAGGTGTTTCCTGGGCAGAATGATGTAGTTTTAACCTTATTAATTACTCGATCAGTACACCATTGTACTTCACAGCAGCGTTTTGGGTTTAGGTTTCTGATACCATTCTAAAAGGAAGCAATGTTCTCAACTAGGACACGTAGGCAGCAGATTTAAAATAACAAAAAAAGGCTTTTTTCAAATTTGGAGTGATACCGTAGTTAGCCGCATTAGGGTTTAACAGGGCATGAAATAACTGTCTGCCTTGTGGCACTGCCAGATCATCTCAGCGACTCTTGCAGCCAGAAGATAAATAGGGATCATTGTCGCACTGATGGAAAAGTACTTGCAGAGCCGACAGCCAAGAGCATCAATAGCATCCAAACATTGCTCTGGAAATGGCAGCTTGGAGGCAGGGAGGAGGAACACGCTGGCCTGTGAAACTACTGACCAGCCAGTTCTGAACAGGGATTTGTATTAGAAGATTTAATAATTAATTCCTTCTTGAGTGTTGTCCGTGTGATGGCTCCTTTGTCTCTCCAAGTTCTGGGTAAAGAGAAAAATGCATTTTGAAACAAAAAGTCTACACCAGATGCTCAGGGATGTTGATATCTATCAGAACCATACAGAAGGCTTTGGTGAAGCATGGGTGAGGCAGCTAAAGCAAATTTAGGACATAAATAAGGAACAAACTAATTTGAGTAGGAATATGCTTATTTAAATAAACAAGGATTAGGAGGAATAAACTATTTAACCAAGCGTATGTTAAATGAAAACAGCCTGAAATCCTCACGCTGTTGCCTTGGTTAGCATTGCTGTGCAGGAGGGGTTTGGGTATTACTTGGTTAATCTGATCACAGTCCTGTTAGAAAAGGCTGGATAAACCAGAAAGGAGAAGTTAATTTGGCCTTTCCCTTAATACACCTCTTTGTGCAATTCTTTGTGGAATCTCTGGTCTGTGATCCTTTTTAAAATTCTAATTAATTAGGATCCCTGGTGATGTCTTCCTAATCAATTCCCATAATTAAAAATTTTAACTAATAAATAATAGTAAGGGGAGTGTTGGAATAGCTTTGCTATGATTCCGGATGGTGCTGCTCCGTGTCGCAGGCAGCTGGCTCAGCAGATGCATTCCTGCCTTTTCTTGTGTGTGAACTTTTCCAGGAGAGTGTAACTGCACCTTCACGTGAATTCATAGTAAACTGCTGCTAAAATTAAAACGAGGTCATGTTTTTATAGCGAATTTCCCTCTTGTCATCTGCGTTTTGGAAGGTCGACACTGATCCTGCTGCTCTTTATCCTGTGTTGAGGATATTTTAGTCTCCAGTGCCTGAGAAGTGGTTATGGAGAAGGGCTGTCCCACAGCTGGGGCAGAGCTGTGCCCACAGTCCCACTCCAAGCACCAGAGCTTCTGTAAGACCTTGTTCTCTTGTAGATTGGGGGTATGTTATCTTGGTACAATAGAAAAATCTTTATGAATTCCTTAAAAAAAATAAAAAAACCCCAAAAAAGTAAAACTTGATTTCAGTCTTATTAAGAGAGAAACTCCCTTGTGGAGATGGAGATGCGAAGTATCAATTTTGCATGCAGGACTTGTATTTAATTAATATCATAACAGTCCCTTAACGCTATTGCAGATTAGTCCATGAGGACAGGAATGAAAATTTTAGATTATTCAATTACTGTGTAAACCCTGGGACATCACCATCAAAACTTCACACAGGTTTCTGTAGCATTTGGGTTTTGGCAGTGTCCCTGTGCCCGCCCTGGGTCACCGGAGTGGGGATGGCGTCAGTGGCCTCTGCAGCCTGGAGCTGGGGGCACCTGTGAAGGACCAGACTTTTCCTTTTGGTAAATGACCAAATGGGCTCCTCTGCATTGTGCAGAATAACCCACCATGGAATACTGAATTGCAAAGCGGTTTTACATCTCTCCATTCCCTGCTATCATGGGTGGAATCTACTCGGTTGTCACAGGAGGGTGGGAGCAGCCTTGGAGGAGGCACGTTGGAGCAGCCCTAATCTGGAGAGGGATTCCTTGGGCAGCCTGAGCCAATTCGCTCCAATTCACTTTAATTTACACGGGCTTTGCTCGCCCTCAGAGGTGATCTGTGTAGTTTGCAAACTAATTAGGATCACATTGTTCAGTCAGTCTGCTTAATGCATTCCAGAGAAATACTGGAATGGCTTTGGAGGAGAAAGGAGAGTTTTATGTGAGAGGCTTTCTGGAAATATGACACACACGTTGCCTGCATTAACACAAACAAGTGGCTCTGAACAAGGGAGAAAGTGCTCACAAGGAGGGGCAGTTTTCTGTTCTTCATCATTGCCGAAAATAGCATTGTCCTGACACCTCTCCTGAGATTTGACTGATTCCCTTTATAACCAGCCTCTCCGTTAACCCCCTGTAGCTCATTAGAGACCATGGAGTCCAACAGCATCTCCCTGCTTTTGCTGTGGCACACTCACCTTCCCCACGGCACACTCAGTTTTGCTGTGGCACACTCACCTTTGCAGTGTGCACATCTCCACAGTGGGAACCACAGGCAGATGCTGGTGCAGAAATGTGGAGGTGTTGACTGCTCATGAGCTGTGGTTGGGATTTATTCCTGTTCCAGCTGGTGTTTACGGCACCTGGAATGCAGAGTTGTGACGGCATCTTAACGATTCCTGTGTTGGAAGCAGTCCTGGGAAATGGGAGCACTGTTTTGCTGTTTCTGAAGGGGAGTATGGATTATTGTTAAATCCGGAATGGATCTCTTGGGGGTCTCTTCAGAAGGGAACATACATATCAATAATCCTTTTGTATATCAGGGTCCTGATGTATTCTCCTGCAGTAACATAAAGTCACAGCAAATTCTCCTGAGTTTTGGCATCTTTTCCTAACGCCCTGTACATGTCCAGGAGATTTTATTCTTCACGAGACCCATAACGTTCCTAATCCTTTAATTGTCATGGCTTATTTAATGTCATCATTAAAAGTTTTCCTAGTATCTGGGTGTTTCAGAACAAAGGTTCAGCTGAGATCAGGACCTTGGGGGATGCTCTGCCTGGCAGGTGCCCTGTAGGCAAGTTCTGCCCAAGTCAAGGGCAACCACCGTCCCTGCAGTGCAAGGCAACAGGTTTGCAGCAGCGCTCAGGTAATTGCTCTGTAATTGACTGCATCACTGTTTTTTCCCCTGTTTAATAAATAGCATGAATAAAGCTGAGCCACATGTGGTAGGGTTGTAATTCAAATCCCATTCACTGAAATCTGGGCACTTTTCATTTAGCATGTAAAAAGACAGTTTCGATGTAAATGATTCCGAAAGGATCTCTGTGGACTAATGACATTAACATCAGGCTAGGTTGGAATTGTTGAGTAATTGGTGCTGCAACTACACCCTGTGCTGGGGGGAGAGAGGGAACCGGGACCTGCAGTAGTGGAAGTATCCCTGCCTGTGGCAGGGTGTCCTTGAGGTCCCTTCCAATCCAGACCATTCTGTTATGGGTCTGTGGGGATGTCAGTTTGCAGAATCCTCTGGTGATAGGGAATCTTGCCTCTTGACTTACCTGCAAAGCAGTGCTAGACATCATACTGCTTTTTGCACCCCCAAAACAAAACAGCGAAACAAAAATTTCAATAAATGTATATACACTTTTAGGCATCCTTATGAAAGAAAGCATTAGAACAAGTACACAGACACAAAACAAGCTGGCAGGCCCCCGTACCCCTCTGAAATGTGAGGCTTGTGTCGCCTCATGGGCTGCACGGCACAAACACACATTGACATTTATATTGACTATTTCAGTTTAGAGAAATTCGAAATTAAATCTATTTTCTGCCAGCTCTGTGGGAAAATCCATTTACGAAAACAAAATCCAATAGGAGATCTAAAGATCGGTGGCCAGAAATGAAATATATTGAGAATAAAATATATGGAAATTGGATTGCTGGCTCTGTGGTCTGGGTTTAACGTGCCAGGAACTGGGATGGGAATGGAGGGGTACTGGTACAGACTTAATCCCTGGGTTTGCAATGTAGATGAGACAGTTTACAGCAAAACAAAATAAACATCAATGCATTTTGGACCAGAATTGGTGGTCAGCATTTACCTTTTTGACCACACAGTTCCTTTCTGTGGCTGTGTGGACAAATATGAGCTCCAGACAATGTCTGTCCCTGGAGGTGGCCCCTGGAGAGGGGTCAGTGGGAGCCGTGCTGCGAGGAGAATCCGTGCCGTTCCTCACAAGATTAAGAGGTTTCCTGGTTCTGTAGGGATCCCCGTGATTGCACGGAGGATCCAGATGCTGGAGCAGCATGTGCCTTGTAATCTTGTAATTGCATTGTGGGCTGTGACGGAGATAAGGGCTTCCGCGGGAAGCGAGGAGCCTCGGTGGCTCTGCCTTCCCTGCCCGGCTTTTAGCGAGCTCTTCTTTATTTATTTATTTCACTGTGTGTTGGGCAGGAAGGCAAACCTCGTTTGCTTTACTGCTGCTAGTCTGTATGCGTCAGGGGTGCCTGAAACATTTTAATTTCCCGAGTTCCCGTTGGAAAGTGGGATATTGCTCGCCAAGGTGTGTGTGAGGAGGGGGAGCAGGGAGAGCAGAGTCTTGTTTGAAGGTTTGAAGGTGCTGGAATTCCTAAACACAATCTGGTGTTGTCTCCAGCAAGCAACACAGACACAAAACCTGGCAAAAGGGGATTTTAGAGTGTGGACACATCTGGCATGCTTGGATGGCCACCCCTTTGCAGGATGTTATTTACTTCCCTTTTTCATAGGGAAGGGATAAGGATTAATTAGATGCTGTTTAGATACTCTTTGGACATAAAAAGCATAATTGCCCCCTAGTACCCTGGAGGGGAACGGAGAAGGGCTTGGCAGTGCCAGCAGCAAGGTGTTCTTTTGGTTCCCAGCCGGGATCTGACCCAGGAATTGGTGTGAAGCAGGAGCTGTGCTCTGAATCTTGCTGTGCCTGCTGTAGGTCAGGTTGAAGTTGCCGGGGGAGACGGCTGTACTGTGTCGGTGCTACAGCAGGGAAGCCCGAGTGACCCTGTTGGCAATATCAGGAACGCAGAAAGTGTGAATCATTGTATTTCGGGGAGAGAAACTGTTTTTCTACTCTGTGCTCGTTCCTAAAACCATCGTTGTTGGCTTACACGTAGCAGTTGCCTCGTCTTTGCGGAATACCTTTTCCTTGGAGCGGTGGGATAAGGTGTTCGCCGCTCCGGTGTTCCCATATTTCTGCTGCCATCGCGTGGCTGCCGGGGATCAGCAGCGTGCTCCGTGCGGGAGCCCCCGCTGCCGTCCCGGAGGGCTGCCGGCGGCACAGCTGCGGCCGGCCCCGGCCCCCGACCCTTTGCTGCCCCCTGCTCAGTGTTGTGATGATGCTCCCCCCGCAGCAGGAGTCCCTCCGTCCTCCATGGACAGGAGCTGGACACGGGAGATGTCCATCTGTAACTGCAGCGCTTGGCAGAGCTGCACTTGGTTGAATGTTCTGAGTTCCTCAGAATAAGGTACAGTAGCTCTGAACTCTTCTAAGGTGAAGAGTTCAGGCATCCAAATTAATCAGTAAAGATTCCTATCTCCCAGTGCAAAGCCTGAGGGCTGTTGGGGCATCCCGGCGCCTCTGCGGGGTGATGTGTTGATGGTGGCAGGGCTGGGTGCCCCAGCACCTCTTTGCTCCAGCCAGCGCTGACCCGCTGCAGCCCCCACCGCGGCATTCCCTCTGCACTCCACGCTGGACACCACCGTGCTGCTGGAGTGGCTCCTTGTCACTTGCCACGACAAATACGTGGTGTTTTTCCATTAAAAGGCCCCGTGCTCCAGAGGACTGCAGCGTCTTAGAACACTATAAATATGTTTGTGAAGATTCTGCCTTCTGTCTGACCCCAGACACTCTCTGATACTGCGTGGGCGTTTCTGTTGATGGTTACACTTTGCCTGCAGTTTTTGTGTGCTTGTTGCCATGAAGAAATTTTGAATAAAAGCAGGATGCGGCGACACTGGTGTGCTGGAGCACTGTGACGGGGATTTGCAACGCCTGTGACTGCTGCACTGCCTAATCCTCCTGCTGCACTTCTGAGCGTGCATGATGGGAGCAATGGCTTGGCCCTTCCTTGTCCTTCTATTGGTCAGGCTCACTGTTGTCCTTGGGGGCAGGTTTCCATTGTGTATGTAATGTCCTACCATAGCCAGGACAATTTATTTTAGTGCTTCCTACTAATAGGAAGCATGTTTTTGAGCTTAAAAAGGTGAAATGCCATCTCCTTTCCTGCCTTCTGTGTACTTCCCTTCATGCCCGTGAAGAAGACACATGGTTAGAGTTCAGTGTCTCTTTAATCTCTTGTTGGAATTATAAAAGGTACATTCATAATGACAAAAACATGATCAATTTTTGTGTGTTAAATCATGAACTTTCCTGTGAACACTTGCTGAGGTTTCTGCCCCTGGCTCCAAGCCTGGTGGTCCAGACCCACCATCCTATGCTGTCTCCTTTCTTGGGGCAGGCAGAGGGAGCTCCCAGACCCCAAATGCCCTTCCTGCCTTGTTTGTTTGTCCCACATTTGAATTAACGCTTCTTGAACTATCATAACTGTATAAAATACACAGAAAGGTTTCAATCACAAACCCAAAATCTAAAGGTTTATTAATGGCTGGAGGGAACTGGAATTTAATATTTGCTGTTGTCTTGTCAATTCTCAGCATTTAGAAGCCCAGCGGCGTGGGGATGATTCTATATATAGCAACTTTATTTGAATAGACCGCATAGCTTCAAAGTAAATATTAATTCCATTATGCTATAAACTGTTACTTATCATGACAGAAAGCCATAAAGTTATTTTACTGGAATATAGCCAGTAAATTACATTTCCTAGATGAGATACAGCACATGTTGAATTCCAGCAGCAATTACCCAACATACTTTATACATGTTGGTGTGAAACATGCTCCAACATAAGCCAGGCTGAGGCTTCTGTGGAAAACCCTTTGCAGCCATCATGGACCCACAATGATGTGCTGGCAGGAGATGGCACTGGTGCCATCACGAGCACTGGCCAGGATCAGGAGCACTGTGCCACAGAGCAGTGACGCACTGATGCTTCCTCTTGCGTATTGTATATTTGACTTTTTAATTACCTAAATTACTCATTAAAAGGCCTCATAATTGCCTGACTCCAAGGTATGGCAGGAAGTCCAGGTTTTAGTTATGCTTTTGTTTTAAAAGATGTTGTGCATTTAGAGTTGATCACTGAAAGGATGGATTTTCTCCTGCTATTGCCCTAAGAGCAAATGTGTGTCTGTAGCAGAGGTGGGGGCCACTGGGGAACACGGGCAGAGCTTTATCCTTCTTCATGAAGTGTGTGTGGGGTTATACTGCCTGTGCCAGCAGCTTCCACGTGCTCTGGTTTGATCTATGGATCAGTTTTTCCACGTGCATAAGGAGTGGTACAGAAGTGGGGGCACTTCCAGCTCTGCACATCCTTGGCAGGGGACAGATGGAGCCACTGCTGTGACAGGGCAGAGGATGTTGCACAATATTACAAATTTCAGTGAGTTTATGAAGGCTATCACTGATTGCAGTCTTTGGTGGGGACTGACCTTCAGCATAGATTAGAGCTTCCATTTTATAGCAGAAAACAATATCAGGGAAACATTAAGGCTCATCAGCAGTTAGATGCGCTTGTGCTAGCAGAACAGTGAAGGCTGTCTGCCAAACATTATTGACTTCTTGTTGTCTTTTATCCACAAAAATAACTTCTTATACATAACCTATGAGAGCTGTGCAGTGACTGCTGTTAGAGGAAAACCTCAATAGAGTATTGAAGAAAATAGTTTTAAAGAATTTTAGGTTTAGTTTCTTTAATGACTAAGAAATGTCAGCCACCTGTGCGCCAAGCATTGCTCTAAGCAGAAGAACATAAAGTTCATTGTATCACATTTGTAAATATTTTATATATTTTTGTGAGAACTGGATAGAGAAAAAAGCTCATTTAATCAGAATCGTCTGTAAGATCAACTAGATTGCCTTCAATACCAGGAAGATTAAAACTGTGAGGTTGGCATTGGAGAACTTTTCAGATATCAAAGGATTGGCTCAGCGTGCAACCGTCCAGTATTTGAATTGTAAAAACACCTTTGAAATTGCTCAACTCTTGATTAAACAAACAAAATTTGAAGTGGATTGGGGATAGGTCGTGATTTTAACATAAGATTGTCAAAATCAAAGAAAAATGTGTAACATTTGTTGAAAGTCCACAGTAGGAGGAAAACCCTAAGCACAAGATCGTTAGCTGTAATGTTCCTTGATATCCTTGATATCCTGTAACCAGGAGGACACATTAATTAAAATACAGATTGCAAGGTCAAGAGGAACAGCTGGGATCATCTGGCCTGCACAGCACACATTGGAAAATTCCACCTACTGATGCCTGAATTCAGTTGTTGTGCCTTTATCTTCCAAAAAGATGTTGGTCGTGATTTAAGGATGGGCAAAGGTGAAAAGCTTGCTGCATGCTTGGGAATGATGCTCCAAGGGGCTGATCACTTGAACTGATCAAACACTTTGTGTATGGCCATGCTGGTTCTATCCCCTCTCTTTTAGGAGTCCACGGCTGGGTCTCTTCCACCTAGCTGAGAGTGCCATGACAGGTTCCTCCATGCCCTGTAGAGTCCGGGACAGATGGCCTGTCCCTCTCTGCTGGGCAGGTGATGACTGGGGTTGGACATACGTCCCACCTAACCACTGATGGGATGGGAAGAAAGCGTGGTTGAATCACTGAGCCAATTCCCAGCCCAGATGACAGGGAGTTGTGTGACAGGCTGTGCTTCAACATGAGCGTGGTTGGTACAAACAAGCCCAGATGCCCTGGACATGGGAACAAGGCAGGGGGAAAACTGGGGTGTCAGAGGCCACTGACAGATGGCCTTTGCCAGGAGCATAGGTCTGAGTTGACACAGCTGGGGACCTCGGTGCCAGCCAGGACATGAGTCAAGGCCATGCCCTCTCCAGTTCCCTTGGCGAGAGGCACTCAGAAACAGAACCTGAATTTTAATGTGTATTTATAAAATGCTTCTGGTGGCATCATATGACAGACAGGCAGATCAGTTCTCTGCTTTCCACTGTGCCACTTTACTTTTTACCTTGTATTTCTGATCAGGGCAGTTCTGCTTCTACTCTTGTGTGAGTTGTTTTAAAACAACATTTTTGTGGCTCTTTCCAGAAGACTACAGATGTTCCCCCATTTCCTTTAGCTGCTGTTGCTGAAAGCCTTCCCATGCTCTGATAACGCTCTTCTCCTTCCAGCGGCTCCCCTTGAACCACTGAACCCCTTGAACCACTGAGTGCACTTAGCACTCTCTTTGCCTGCCATCCCAGTTCTTTTCTTTGGAACTCGTTGGTGGTGCCTTGGCTCTTCCTGCATCTGTTTCAAGACCCTCTTCTTCACCATAAAGTGTGTTGAGTTTTGCCTTGTTGGCATGTTCTTGTCCTGATTTCACCCTTGTTTCTCTAGTTCCCTTCGTCCCTTCCAGTTGTGTCTCCTTGTCCATCATCTCTTGTCTCTCCAGCCCCATCCATCAGAGGTTGTATCCAAGGTATTTCTTCCTCTGTCCTTGTTCACCTTGCCTGTACTTTGCTGCATGTTCTTTGGGACACTCAGTGGGCCTCGGTGTTTCTCAGTGAATGCCACGTGCCTCTGCGTGGTGTATAAATGATTAACTGCGATGATGGTAAGTGTAGGGTGTGGTGTGCTTTTTGACAGGAACTACATTGCTGTTGAGGATACATTTTGCTTCCAGTGACGTAAATGTCTTTCACCAAGTAAAAGGAGCGTCTAGGACCTTCACAAAAGTTGTATTTTTATTGCATGAGGCTCAGGGCAAGCAAGACCTTGAAATGCTTCATCTGTATGGGCAAAGGGGTTTTGTTACTGTAAATAAACAGAAGTACCTCTGACTCTGAATTTTGGAATTTTCCTCCTCGAGATCTTGGAGGAACTTGTTCAAGAAATGGGCTCTTGGGAGTGCACAGCCCTTTTCTGATATTCACATTTTGGGGGTAATAATTTGAATTATTACTCAGATAACCATCACGTGTTGGGTCTGCCTTGACTTTGGGTCATTTATGGTCATTTTTTTAAGTTTGGTGTCATCAAAACATCCTGAAAGAGCATGGACAAATCCCAAGTGAAGAATCACAAAAACTCCCCCTCTTCTCCATACTCTGATGCCCAGATAAAGTGTTTTCTATCCAGGCTCTTGGAGAACCATCCTTATATGACTTCAAGGAGAGAAGCAATCCCCACCAGGAAGCCATCAGGAAAGTGGATTTTATTATATTTTGCCAGTAAAAAATAATGCAGCACAGTTAATACTTCTTCAAGTCCTGTGGGATCTTGCTGACTAATGTGAAATGACAGTTGTCACAATATTCCATATAAATACCCATCTATTTGCAGGTGTCTGTTCTATTTTTAATGTGATCCCACCTTTCTTGCTGTGAGCGAGAAGGGGATGATCGATGGACCCTGCACCTATGTCTGTCATTTATGTTCTTCTGTTGTTTATATGAATTCCAGGGTTTTAATGCACTTGCTGGCCTAGCATGGTAATGGTTATTTATGTAATTTCACTGCCAAGTATGTACGAGGTGGTGCTGAGCTGATGGCTCGTGGTGACGTGGGCAGTGGGGGACTGCAGCCAACGTGCCCGAGCAGGGTCAGACCACAGTGATGGGTTGGGAGAGTAAAACCTGAGCTCAGGAAAAAAAAAAAACAAATATAAATAAATGAGGAGGATTTGTAACGTCATGAGTGAGCAGGTACGAGGATAGCTTCATGCCATGGTTTGATAAATTTCAGGCTGTTTCTTTAGTTACAGTTTGACATGTCTGAGCCATATGAAGCAAACATCCTCAGGTCACTGGTATTTTTCCATGTGGGTAACTTGAGCCTTTCCTGTGTTAATTTGCATATATACGTATCTGTTTGTAGCCATACATATATTTACGTTGCTATAGCTTACTTGCACACATTCAGTGAATTATTCATGAGGGACATTTTGAATTTTGATTCATCAGCATCTTGCTTCATGCAGGATGCACCTCTGACCTCAGAGGTAGGAAAGTTTGTCACGACATGGGACACGCTTGCTTCCCCACAGCTCTGGCAGGGGCTTCTTTCGAGCCTGGCCAAGGGGAAGCACCCGGTGCCACCGTTCTGCCCTCAGCCCAGCAGAACACGGGGCTGGTGCACCCGTCGAACTGATGTCCTGCTCCCGTGGCAGCTCCTGATTTCTGTAGCCTGAGTAGGGAAAGTCCCAGCACCAGTGCTCCCAGTCTGACCCCTGTGGCACTGTCCCACTGACTGGTGGAAGGCGCTGTCTGACGAATGGACGCACTCTGCCAGGTTTTGGCAGCCTCAGACAGCCTTTTGCTTTTGAATAAAGCATTTCTGTAGCCTGCTCAAAATCTTCCAGTGGTGTTTACATTTTAATAGGCACTGCTGTAGAATGGAACATATTTTTATTGCTTACATTTATCAGCTGGAGCAAAAGCCGAGTGCCTGGGTACAGCTTTGCAGGGAATTCGCTCTTCTAAGTAATCAGTACATAAGACTATTTAGGAGAAAATACCGTAGAATTTTAACTTGTCAGAAAACCATGCTGTGTCTGTGTTTGATTGCCAATATACATCATCAGAAAGAAATTCTATTTTAAAATAGAATTTTCAGCAATGTCAGCATGGAATAAAATGAGTGGGAAGTGGAAAGTCACATTTCTTTGTTTCATGCCGAAAGGGAGACCTCTATTACTGTTGTTTTAAAAAGCAAAATTAAGAAAAGTATGTAAGCTTTGAGAGTATTTGTCCAAACACATTTACAGTGGAAGGCTGGTTCACCCCACTGCCCTCGTGGCAGTACGGTACTGGGGGGTCTGGCAGAGGAGGCAGCGGTGCCCAGTGAAGTGGTTTTGGTGTCATTCCTCCCTTGTGGTGGGAGCACCTGCCTGGTCCCATAGCTGAAGAGGTGGTTTGCAGTCAGAGGGCAGTTCCTGTGCTGTGTTCCTATGGCCATGGAGTGAGCAGTGGGGGCTGCCAGTCCCCTCCCTGGGACAGGATGTGTGGCACAGGGCGATGGCCACATGCCACACGGTACAGAGTGAACAGCCAGATTCCCCAGGGAAGCCTCTCCATCCTCTCCTGACCTTCCCAGGAGGCAGCTCCTTCAAACTTTGGATGCAGTTTAAAAATCCACTTGCCAGGTGTTTGTTGAAAAATGGCTACTGCTGGTGGGAGCAGCAGCACAGGCCGAGGGCGGGGATGCCGCCCCATGCCCGTTCCACAGGCTGTCACTCCTGGTGCTGATGGGGCACAGCTGAATTTCAGAGCTGCCTTCCTTGCAGGCTGTAGCAAATGGCTCTGGAGGAACACGTCGGCACTTCTCATGCTCCGGCATCTGGAGTGCCGGTGAGAGCCGGCTCTCCAACCAGGACATGGCGTGGCATGATTTAGGAGGAAGCTCGGCTTTTGCAATCTGCAGGCAATTTGGGCTGATGGATCTGCTCACTGGAGCTGATGCGGGTCTGCTCAGGACAAACAGCTTTGTCTGCAGAGCTCCTGCTTGAGAACATTTCAGCAGTGGTTTGATGGGAAGTGCAGTGGTGATGGATGGGCAGTGTCCCACCAGCCATGGGTTGCTTTAAAAAGTTAATCGGGTGCTTTAAAAAGTTATTCAGGTACTTAAAAAAGTTAAACTAAAGATTTGTTTTGGGGAAGAATATTGGGCCATTACTCAGACCCTGTTTTCAGTTGGAAAAAGGGAATGCTGATGAATCTAATGCTCTCAAATCAATTTCTTTTAAAACAAATTGACTTGATGTTTTGCTTAGCGTGACAATCTGCAAGCAGCAAACACCTATCGGCACATTTACCAAAGAAAAGTATGGATTAAATTGTAGTTAAAATAGAAGTTAATTTTCAATACATAGCAATTCCAAGCTGTTTCAGTCACCCATGTTGATTTTCCCCTCTCGTCGCCTGCGGGAACATTTCTCCTGTTCCAAATGCAGACAAGGCCCCAGGTCCTCTGGCAGAGGAGGAAGGCAGCTCAGAAGCCACAGCTGGCTGTGACAAAGGGAGAAGGGAAAGGAAAGAGGCCCAGCATGCAGCTCCCTTGGTGTCCCTGGCCAGTCCCTGCTGCAGTTCCAGCACCTTGGGTGGATGGCTCACCACCTGCCCTTGGACTGAAGTACTGCCTGCAGAGACCTAGAATTAGAAAGACATGAAATTAGGGAATGGTAGGAAAATAAAAGTGTAACTTAATGGGGGTTTAAAACAGAAGTTAGTTTTGACCTAGCTAAATGACCGCTCAATAAGCCATTCCCTTCCTGAAGACACAGTGACGTTTTCAAGGCTGTAGAGCATTAAAGATTGGGAGTTGGCAGCAGCCAACTGGGATGGGCTCAGAACAGCTGAGGGATCCTTCTGCCCTCCTCTACCCACCAGCATGATCCACAGGTGTTACCTGCTGGCACTGGGGCAGTTTGGTCAGTGTCCAGCAGCTCCTCCACACCGTGCTCCATCATGGCTGTCTGCCTGGGCATCCTGCCTTCTCTAGGGAATAAATAAAGCTCCGAAAGGGATAACTGTGGTGGCTCATACAGCAAAGTGAACATAAAATGCAGTAGTGATAGCAGAAGTGGTTATTATAATCTGCGTGCTCTCTAAAATGAGAAGGGATGTTTGATTATTGAGGTTAAGAAGTCTCTGTGTCACTACTAATGAGTATGGTGTCAGAGGGATTCCTTTTTGCACTACTTTCTCTTTTTTTTGTCTGCATTTCTGAGTGTTTTTCATATGCTCCATCTGCTTCATGGCCTTTTGGATGGTATCGTCCCACTTTGGTAGGGATAATCCATCAAATTCCAGAGTGTCATATTATTAAGGCTGTGTGGTGCCCTTTGAGCCTGGCAGTGCTGGCCTTGCTGGCTAAAACGTGCATCACGTGCCAAGAGCCCTGTGGATCTATTTCTTTTGACCTCTCTCACTGCTAAAATATTGTCCTGTGGATATCAGATGAAAAGGGTACAACCCTATTTCTTCAAAGATCAGCCAATCTAGCCCAGAGGCGTAATAAAATTCCAAACTTTGCTTTCAGGAATCATCTTTTGTAAGTAATATTTTTCAGAGTTAAGTGGTAGGTACACAGCTGAGAAATAAAATACCAAGGCTTTGTGCCTTGGAGCTGTTTAGGGTTTATGTTGTGGTTGTGGCTCGGTTTCATTAAGAGTTACATGATGTAAAGAGTGTCCTCTGTTGTGTGGAAGGTGCTTCAGCACTGACTTAGTTCAGTCCTGCTGCTGCTTCTCTTGTAACAAGAAGTGGTGTGCAGTCTGCCCACAAAAACCTTCAAACATTTGGCCTGAAGCTTTTGGCCTCGGTGGAGAAGCTTTCAAGTCGCTCACTTGAATCTCAAGAACTCTGAAATAACTGGATTTGCTGTTAGAGTTGAAGTAAGCGCAGAGGCACTGGAGGGCCCCTGGTCAGCAGGACCCAGCTTGCTCCTGGAGGCCCCTGGCCACGAACATCCTGGTCCATGAGCATCCTGGTCTGCACTGGACGGGGAATTCCCACACAGGGCAGGGAATACAGAGCTGCTGGACCAGAGCAGGGTCTTGTCAGGTTGTTGGGTAAATGGAGAAAGCCTCACTTCAGGTTCCAGCAGTAAGACTCTGCTGGTTTCATGCACAAAATGGGTTGTCTGTTGCTAAAACAGACTCTTGCTGTCTGCCTGTGGGTCTTGTGCCATCAGCAGCTGCGTTCATGGGGAGGTTTTACGGCCACGTGGTGTCAGACAACAAACCCAGGCTGCCATGCGAACCTGGTGATTAAGATTCTGTGCTTTTGCCTGTTAATGGTACCACAGAATAGTGATAATTATACGAAGCATCATTTAACATCATTGCCAGTGTGCTCTTTGTTTATTTATACACATTTGCATTTGCAGTCAGCAGAACCTGGGCTCTAAAAAGCTCACAGTAAGAGGAACGTCCCATGGCTATCGCTCTGTTAGGAGGCTGCAAGGATTGTCATTCATCTCCTTATACCTTGGGCCATTTTCTGAGTTGCCCAAGGGACCCTCTGTTTTTATTTCTTGGTTCACCCTTGCACTACATGAGAACCAGTTCCCAGAGATAATGCCTGCCACTACTCCCTCCTTCCCAGAAATCCTTTGAAAGTTCATTAAACTTTTTATGGACATAAATTTAAAGTGCTGAAAATTGCTGGAGTTGAGTGTGGGGAGAATACGAAAGGTTTTTCCATTCCTGATCAAGTGATCTGACTTTTTTTTAGTAAAATAACTTGGATGACCAAAGCAGGGCTCCTGTCAGGAGGGCACTGGGTTCAGAAAACCTGGTGTATTGGCAGCCAGCACCGTGTCATTGTTCCAGAGTCAATCACATTGGGTGTATCACACCCCAGAGGCAGTGCCAGCAGCTCTCTCTGGATTTGGGTGAGAGAATTCTGCAGGGCTTTTGTCTGCATCCATAGTGCAAATGTAAAATCACCGTTTTGAAACGTCAAAGTGGTTGGGTACTTGAGTCACTGATGTGAATCCCCACCCTGCTTGTAGCTCTGATTCCCAACTGCTGCCAACATCAATACCTGATTTGCATTTATTTTTTGCTGGTGCTTGCTCCTGTTGTTCTTGGATAAAAACCTAAATACCCTAAATATTTTGGGACTTTATAAATCCTGTAGATGTATATGTAGAACTTACCCTGTTTCTACAATGAACTTCAGTTGATACTTACTGATAAGCCACCTTAAGGAGGATCAAACACAGTCATGCTCACTTCAGTTCTGTGGGATACAGGAGCCTTTGGTGGTTTTGCTGCATGGGGTTGAAACTCTTGACATGTTAAACAAGGTACGACCTTGGAAGTAAATGTGTCTGTTATCTGGAAGTCATGGAAGCAGATAGTAAAAATGGACTATATTTTATTTTACAAGGAGTCAGGGCATGACATGCTGTTCATAATTAGTCATAAACTTATCTCTGCCTGACTACTTTTTATGATGTTTTTATTTTTTATTGATATAATCATGCTTATGCTGATCATTCTTCGGAGGCAGTAGTGGTCTCACTCCAATGGAAGTGTCTCTTATTTTGCCAGTGGGATCTTTCTGGGTTCTCTTGGGCTGGGCAGTTTGTAGCAGTGACCTGGCTGTTGGTTGAGCTCCTTTTCCTGAGTGCTCACACCTGACGCTGGGAAAAAACCAATTGCATGTTCTTTCCTCCAGTAAAGAGGGGACTCTTGTTGGGGAGCACAGAACTCTCCTGGTGCATTCATCGCCTGGCAAAGACTGTTCCCCAGGTACGGATGGCAGGAGGTTATCCCACTCTGCTGCACTGCCGTGGCCGCTGACACCCTCTCCCTGCTGCTGTTGTGGTTGCTGTGGAAGGAGAAGTGCAGTCCTTGTTAATGTCCTCAGGTGTCAGGAAGCTGGATAGGGAAGGTTTCCCGTCAGACTCTGGCAGATGCAACCTGTGAGCTGTTACAGCCGGTGAAGACTGTGCCATACGTGACCCTGGCTGTCTTGTTCTGGGTGAGATGTGGGAAATGGTGGTGAGAAGTCTGGGTAAGTGAGAGGCCAGGCAGGTGAGCCATGAAACTTTTCCATTTCATCTTTACTTCGCAGGCTGGCTGTGCTCTCCTGGCATAGGCATCCTCAAAAGTGCCCTGCAACACTGAAATCACTTTGCAAACTTTTTGCTGTACCTGCAGGAGACCTTGGACTATAAAATAGCGTTTTATTATCTGCATAACGCTGGACTCTTGCAGTAATGCCAATGTCAGAGAGATTGTTAATAAATAATGAGCAGCAGAATGAGCCAAGGGTTGACCTTTTGTGGAGCACCATCTGTCACTGGAGCAGCACTTGATCTTTCCTTCCAGCGCTGATTTCTTTTCCCATCCCCCTTGGGGGATATTGTAGGTTTCACACTTTATTAATAGCTTTTGTCTGACTTGTAACAACTCTTGTAAAATTGAGAGGTTCCCGACTTTCATGGGAGACAAATATTTGGGGAACTAAATCATGGATGTTTGTGGAACTGCCAGCGACTATAAACAACCTTCCTCAAGCTAACTGTGTGTGGCTAAGGAGAGCTGCTTGGAAGCATCCCCAGATCCCATGAGGTGGAAGAGTGTCTCAGAGCATCCCTGGGATGCTGGATCATAACCTGGATTTATAGGTGCTGTGTTTCCCACTTTCTATATTGTCTGGAAGTGATAAGGTTGAGAAACGGGGCAAAATCCAGGGAAAGAGTTTCCTGAGTATTTTAAGCAAGGGCTTGCTTGTGCCCTCTATAGAAGCCAATCCAGCACACAGCAGGAGGCTGCCTGCAGGTGAGCAAATAAGTCACAGCAAGCACATGCTCTGGTCACTGTGGGGTAAGCATTGTGTCTGGCTAGTCACCTGCTTTGGGAGGAAATTACTGGAAGATAAATGCCCCAGGTTTTCGGGCTGTTACAAATAAGTACCTGTGAAAAGCATGCAGGCTGGGGCGCAAGTGGCCCACTGGACAGTGCAGTTCCAGTTTGCTCCCACTGCCCTTTGTGGCACTGGTGCCATCAGCTGAATGAAATGATAATCAAATGTGATCTGCACAACATTTTCTTCCTCGCTTCTTTGTAATTCCAAAGCCTTGAATCATAGAAACCAGATGCAGGGAAAATCTATCAGGTGATTCCTCCTGCTGCTGCAGCCAAAGATGGGTTATGCCCTGGGGTGTGTTCCCTAACGTTGTGCAGAACCTCCAATGTTCCAAATGATGAAACTTCCATCACTGGGCCAGGAGGTGAGTCTGACACATGATGAATCATCCTGCCACTGAGGCTTCCATGATGTTCTGCCTGAGCTGAGGAAGAGTTTTCTTCTTTCTACCTACTGTAAATTTCCTGCAGTCTACGTAAGTCCTAGTCCCAGTGTCTGATGGTTTCTTCTCTGCAGCTTTCCAGCCACATCCTCCTTCCACCCACGTGGGTAGTGGGACAGGGCCCAGCTCCTGGTGGGGCTGGGTGGTGTTTTTTTTTTTTCATCCTCCGTGTTGGTTATTTTGAAGGTAACTCAGATTTGGCTCATTTTAGCCTTTGCATCCTGACTCAGCTGGAAAGAGGAGTTTCTAGCATGGCTCCTTACATATCATCTGAAACTTTAAATGGCAGGATTTACTAGCTCAGTGCCTTGCTGGGTCCTATTTCAGAAGCATCTTCTTTGACTTGGCTGCAGTTTGGATGCAAATCATTCCCCTTCCCACTCGTTAGCACAGGCTGATGGTTGTAATTATATTTGTAATGTTAGAGACAGAGTCCAATAGCTCCAGTTGAAGAGTCCTCCCTGAGTGACATTCCTTCAGAATTATTTGCCTTTCGGGCAACACAGTGTGGTTAAATATAAAAGTGTTTGAAACCAGACTAGGGCAGTGCTCAGCACTCTGGATGAAGTGGGAGCATGGGGTCCCGCCGGGTGAGACAGGGGTCCCTGACCCCACTGTCTGGTTCCCTTCCCTTACTGCACCAGGGTTCATATTTCCAGCAGTTATTTTTGGCCCCCCAACCACGCATCAGTACCCCTCCAGTTTATGTGAAAAGTGACCTTTGCCTGCATCCTCCTGCTCCTGTCCTCTCTGCACAGTCTGCCTCCCCTGAGAATACATTGACAGGAGCTTTCTGTGTTCCCCGTCACTCTGGAGTAATCTCACAGCTGGGAAAGACAGAAAACGTAGAGCTTTTCTACTTTGTCTCCACTGGCCACTGGCAGTTTTATTTGGTTATCCAGAATTTTGCTCATGGAACTGCTGCTCATCAAGATGAGCCACATCCTCCTCCTCCTCCTGAGCTGCAGAAACAACTTTATTTGATTCCAAGTATGTGGAAAGATAAAACTTGAAAGTCAATTGACTTAAATGTGGAAAAAAATGCAGCTTGGTTATTATGGTGTATGCTAAATTTTAATAGCATTTAGAAAGTGTTTTGTGGGGTAGAAAGAAGCAGCATACCCATCAAAGCTCAGCTGTGTTCTGGTTTATAGTGCAGAACACTTTGCTGCTGCCATCCAAAGGCTTTAAAATGTAATAAGGCTCAGTTGAACCCAAGGGTTCCAGGATCTCTGTAAAGGCACACACACACACAGAGTGGAATAAAAGGTTCCGGTGCAGAGCAGGTGGGATCAAGGCAGAGATGCTTTTAATGGAAAAGCCTCTTTGACTTTTCTGTTTCATAGAAAATTATCTACTAATGCGTACGACTACTTAAAAAGTCACATTTTTAAAAATTCTGAAGGCTTGGACTATCTGTAATGTATAATGCTTAATCCGTTTAAAACACCCCACCACAATTGCAGTAATGTACTAATCTATTTTTAAATATGCTGAAAAAACCAAAGAGAAGCTGCAGTTCTTTGGTTAAAAAAGTAAACCCGAAGAGTGAATTATTGCACCAGTTTGACATCCTGGCTGTTGTTTCTGACTCGAGCAAGCACTGTCACAGCTGATGCTTAGTTTTCATCTGTAATTTTGTTTTTCATTGTATTTCTTTTGTAGAGATTCTGGGCTTTCTTGCACAGATTTATAGGCCTTTCATCTTTATACGCTAATATGTTGTTATGCACTTTCTGCAAACTGCTGCAGAGAATGAAGCCCGTAAGTCTCTCCCTGGGTTCATTCAGGTGTCCTGTCCTGTTACTGAATGCATGGCTTTCTGGGAATTCTACCAGAATGGCTTTCTTGGAATTCTCCAGTCACTGGCCCCAACGTGGTTCCCACTGGGGAGTGGCTGTCAACCACTTGGGTGCTTTTCTTTTTTAATTTGGGCAAAGATGCAGATGGCAGATACCTGGGCAGTGGAATAAAGAGGTTACACAGCCAGCGGTGCCAGGAGTTTGAAGTAAAAATGGTGAACAGTGGAACATGCTGACTGGCATCAACAGAATTAGATGCTAGAGATGAGATACTCTGGCGTGTTTGTTGCAGCATCATTCATTAAAATGTAAATTATAATTGTGTAGATAAATCATGTTTCTCATAGATCTCATTCTCTCTGCCAGTGGAGTAGCTACAGCACGGAAGGTTGTTTAGGATTTTGGATAACGCCTTCTGGAGTTCCTGATGTCTCGTGCAAAAGTCATTCACCTCCTTCCAGTGCATCTCATGCTAGTGGCTGTCAGGAGCAGGAACTGAGGCTAAACGGGGATGGATCCAGTATGGTAATGGCTCTATTTCATGTCTGCCAGTGGATAATAGCCTCAGGTTAAATACAGAATGCATTTCTGTGAATATTTTTTACCAATGTGTTCTAAGGATCCTCCCTCCCTCACACACACACAGATGTTGGACCCCCACAAACACAGCAGTGGCTGAGGGGGAGACACAGGCAAGAGCCATTTGTCCTTCAGCTTCTCTGGGGTCTGGCTGGGGAAACCTGTGCGTGGTGAGGAGCAGAATTAATCCTCGGCTCTGAACAGCAACGCTGCCTTTTTTAAAGCTGGCTGTGAAACACAACTCCTGGAGTTGTACAGATGCCCCATCAATAGTGTGGTGGCTCATTGCCTTGGCCCCGGCGCGTGCAATCTCCATTATTTGCACTGCTGGTAAAGGCAGCATTTCCAGCAGATCCGCACTACTCCATTTAGCTGGGAACAATGATTTATTCCCCCCGTTGCCATCGGACATCCTCTGCTTCCCCAGCTAATAACGAGCCTGGCTGTGAGGAGGGACACGGGAGGGATGGCTCTGCTGTGAGGAGGGAACGGAAGGGATGGCTCTGCTGTGAGGAGGGGACAGAAGGGATGGCTCTGCTGTGAGGAGGGAACGGAAGGGATGGCTCTGCTGCAAGGAGGGACACAGGAAGGATGGCTCTGCTGTGAGGAGAGGCAGCACACCAGCCGTTGGGAAGACAAGCTCGCACTCCCCATCGGATGGCATTAAAACCCGTGTGTTACGTACAGCCACGGTTCCTTACAGTGAGTTATCAGCTGCCGTAGACATTACTAAAGCAGGCTTGATTTCTGAGCAGTCTGGCACCCTGAACAGGGCTGTGGGTGGGAGATCCTGTCTCAGTGCTGGTGCTTCAGGGCCACACAACCCCTTCACTGGACCTTTGGGGCTTCTGCTTTCTTTCTTTCTATCTTTTGGCTGATGTTGGGGCCTGAGCAGACATGGCAAATCTTGCCTCAGAGCATCAGTCCTTCTCATCTCCCAGGGATCCCCTGCGCTGCACTCCCTCCCCACCGGTGTTCCCTCCAGACGGTTCTTCATGCAGAAGAGAAAGCCAGTGTCTTGCTGGCAGGTGAGCATAGGGACATTTTTGTGGCTTTGTTTGTTGTTGAGGTGTAGAGATCACATTAAATTTCCCTGACTCAGCACTTCTGGCATTTAGAGTAACCTGCCGAGAAGAAAGGCAGGCTGTGGTCAGAGTCACTAAGCAGGGCAGGGATGGGGCAGGGCACAGGTCAGCTGCAGGCAGGACAGCTCTTCCAGCTCTCAGGAATCCCTGAGTGTCTGCTGCTGGTGGCAGAAGGAGCCAGATCCAGGAGAGCTCTTACTGCTGGGTGTCTCTGCCTTTTTGACTCCCCCCAGCAAGCTTACATGTGGGCTCTGACAGATGAAGTGCCTGCACATGGTCAGTGGGTAAGGGCTGAGGTGCCCTCAGTCACACGTGGCTGGTCTGCACCTTCTGCAGTGAGGTAACAGCTCATGTGTGATGGATGGGTGCACGGAGCATCCATATCCTGGGAAAAGGACAGGGAAAGGCATCCTCGCTGTGCCACTTTAGATGGTTCCCCTCTTTAAAACTGTTCTAACTGGGCAAACCAGCGCGACAGAGCCAGGCAGTTACTGCTCAGACGGAGGAAGAGATCTGTGGGTATCTCTGTCCAGCTGCGCTGCGGGAACCTTCACCAACCACGTGTCTCCACTGTTGGTGCCGACACAACAGCAGTTGGGTTTCACAGCCGCCTGCACGTGTGGGCTGAGCCATTTGTCCATTCCAAAGCCTGAGCTCTTCCAGGGTCGTCGCTTCCCAGGATGCAGCCTCCTCTCTGGAAGCTGACGATTCAATTACAGGTCCCAACTGACTACTGCTTTCAAGATCTGTCTGCTAGACAGCTTTTAATCCATTAAATGTGTGTGTGTTTTTAACATTTGAATGCTGTTTGGTAGGGAATCAAATGCCATACAAAATTGTAAGTGCCTTCCAAATATGTGGTCTTTGTCAACCAGAATTTGAACCTCCTGAAGGAATGAAATCAGGTTTGCTTGACAAGAGCTATTTCCCATGGAACCAGGTTGGTGAGCATTAAATGCATTAAAGCATCCTTTAATTCCTTATTAATTGAATCTCGTATCAATATTTCCACTGCTTTGCCCAGGACTGATGTTAGACCAGTCAGCCCAATGTGAAAGAATGAAGGGTTCGTTCTGCTTGACCTTTTTGGATATTGATTAAGAGAGAAATTATACAGAACTTGCTTTTTACATCCTGCAAATGATCAACATGTGCATTGTTACCTCTGTGTTTGAAATAAAAGTCTGTAAAATTGGGTAGGTGACAAAACCCGAGCATGACTGGAACCAGTGGTTGGGATGCCGGGTCCCTGGGGACGTGGGGGGAGTTGGTAGTGAAAGGGCATTTGGGCTGGGCCTGGTGGGAGATGTGTCAGCCAAATATGTCAGGTACAGCAAGGCTGATAACACAACTGTGGTTTCGACCTGGGTCATCAGGGGAACAAAAAGAGTGATAATTTTTTACTTTATCCAGTAATATAGTAGAAGAAGCCAGCTGAGAAGCCTGCAAGTTCCCTTAATCCTGGAAAAAACTGCGGAGGGTTTTTTTATATTTAAACATTCTTGCTTCAAGCTTAAGAGTGTTCTTATTTGGGAATCTGTTTCCAGTTATTTGCAATGTGCTAATTACCCAGTGGCAGAACCTAAGTGGGTGTAAATTGTCATATCTCTGCTGACTTCAGTGGAACTGTGGCAATTTGCACTTCAGGAGGATCTGTTGCCTAGATTCTTGCCAAATTTGAAATCCCTTTGCTCTAACTTGGCTGGGGAGCCTCGGGCTCGAGGGAATACAGAAGAAAACAAGCATGTTGCAGGGCTTAAAATCCTGCTCGTCTCACTGATTTGTTGGCGTTCGTGTTTGTTATTCAACCCGCCGCGGAACGTAATGGATACTTGAGCCATCGCACTGATGAGAAAGGAATCCTGCCTCAGATCGCGCCGTTGCCTTGGAAACGACTGCGGCGGTTCCCACGCGGGCTCCCCGCGGGCTGGGGGCACCCGGGATAATTCGGCGCAGAGCCGGCAGCAGCACGCACAGCCCTCCGGGCGTGAGCCTTTTGTCGCAGCCACTGCCGTGACCTGCATCTGGCCAGGACCTCGGAGCAATGGCCGTGTGCCTGGAGGTGGCCAAAATCCCCTTCCTCCCCAAAGCCCGTGGTTCGTCAGACAGCTCACCCCTCCTTCCAGAGCAGGCTGCTCGGGATAAGCCTCGGTGTGTGTGGGTGTGTAAATTGCTTGTGGGGGATTCCAGGCAGCAGGGCATAAATACAGATCTTGTTGGCTCATCGAGCATTGTGACGGTTCCTGCTGTAATGGCCACTTAATTGATTAATCCTAGTATAGAAGATTCATGCTGTTATCTCCCTCCACGTGTTTTTCATCTCAGTGTCATCTTGGAAGACAACAGAAATGGCTCTTGCATGGATGAGAGCCATGGGGAAGGTGGTGACGATGGCAGAGCCTTGAAGGCGTCAGTGTTTGGCATTCGTTTGAGTCAGTGGTTCAGGTGATGCAGCCCTTTCTGCATCTCTTTTACTGCCTGCACGTACGTGGCAGAGAGCTTAATAACCCTCCAGCGAACGGGCTGACCTTCTTAAAGGAGATAAATCCACAGGCATTGAGAGATTTTTCCAGAATCTTATTTATAGACCATCTGCTTGTATGTCTTATCCCTTTCCCCTTCAGGGGAATTTGAAGACTGTGAGACCCCATTTCCAGCTGAAAGGGGGTAAAGACTGGGGTGTGGGAAGCAGAGTGGGCTGCAGAGATGGCCTCTTGCCAGCACCCTTGCGTTGACCCTGCCTGCCCATCCCGTGTTTAGGAACTACTAAATGTTAACGTAAATACAAGCACTGATTTCATAAACAGGTGTAATGGACCAGGTAGCAGATTTTTATGTACTTTGGGCCTAATTCATTAACATTTTGCCTGTATAGGCGTATCGTTATCTTTATGTGGCTCCTCTGGTTGGCCATATGGGTTTGTTGGCTGCACAGTATTTTTCAGCAAGGATACAGCAAACTTGCCATCTGGGTGATGTTTGCCCGACTACTTGAAATAGTTTTGGGGTTTTTTTTTTAAATATGGATGTGAGAAATCTCTGTTATCCAGGATTTTACCTGGATGGGTTTTGCACAGTTTGCCCCCCTCAATGCTGATGCCCAGAACAGCTCAGGGTGTGAGGAGCTGGCTGGGGGCCTGTGCACAACCTCTGCGTGCTGGGCAGAGTCACCTCTGTCCTGTTCTACGCTCAGCTCTGCAGAACTGGGGGAGGTGGTTGGGGAGCTCATGGAAAAAAACCTGTTTCTTTGCAAACACAGTTGATACTCCAATAATACAGGTATATTTTATTGCAGTGCTCCTGAATTGGTGCATTCCATAAAGTTGATTTATGGATGCAGAGACAACAGCAACTGAACTGCAGGAGCCTTTGGTGTGGGGGGATGTACAGGAGTATGGCTCCACTGTGGAGCTGGGATGATGCTCCTGGTGCTAGGGAATTGTCACCTGGGAGCTTGTTTCCCAGGGAAGGAAGGATGTGCCTGCTCTTGGTGACAGGACTCAGTGTGGCCAGGGAGCCTGGTGAGCATCACAGCTCTGGTCAGTGTGGCTCTCTTTGCCTCACTGATAGGAAAAGAGGGAATGCGCAATACCGTGTTACTGAGCAGCATCTGGAAAATTGCCCTTAGGCCTTGCATTCCTGTTTGTAACCTTTGTAAAAAGACTATTTCCCATTGCTGCTTGGGTTTTATAATGTCAATATCCTAAGCTCTGCCTCCCAGTATTGCATCGTGCATATGGCGCTGCCTTCTCTATCCCCTGGAGCACATCTGCTTTCTAAGTGGGCTTTCAAAAATAGTTTTCAAAAAAAAAAAAGAATTCATGGTAGACTTTGCTGTTGGCAGGGAAAGAAATTTTTATCACGGTCTGGAGCAAAATGCACAACAAATCTGTAACTGAAGTTCACCTTTAGCGTTCCAGGTTGTTCTGGCTCTGACAGAAGGCCATCGTGGCGGCTCATTATCTGCAAAGATTCCTCTCCTTCGGGACTCTCCCATGCACAGAGCTATGCAGTGGTGGTTAAGGCAGTGATGTGAGGTGCCGTGGGGCAGCCAGTTCCACCAGTGCTCCAGTTCTTGTGGTGCTCCAGACCTTCCCTCCTCCTCGGGAAACACGAGTTCCCTACTTTTCATTTTTCAGATTTTATCCCACCTAATGCTTCACTGTCGCCTGGCTGTTCCTCCGTGAAGAGCCCAATTAAGCAGCTGTATTTAGATTATGGGAGTGATTGCCCCAGAACATGTGTAGCCCAAATGTGCAGTTCCTGCTCAGCGTTGTACCCTCAGTAAATGCAACAGATCTGCAGTGGGTCCTACAGTGCCACTGGCAGGAATGGGATTCAGTGGAGTTGTTCTGGAATTTAGGGAAACTGATACAAATAATGTATAACACTCTGAGCTGGAATACCAAGTCCTCGCATCTTACATTTTGACATGTCTATTATGTATATGCAAATTCAGTCTTTTCTGCAGAATTTCCTTGGAGATAAATGTTTTATTAGTTAAGGAAGAGGACACACTACGTTTATGGAAGATAATGAACATGTAGCTTGTGACTGGGAATACAGCGATGAGGAAGAGAGAGATTAGCTTTTACATCACTTTTGTTCTCGGAGGTGTGTTCTAATTTCCCTCTGCCCAGCCTGGGGAGGTCCTCCTTGCAGGCCAGGTAAGGCCACGCTCAGTTACATTTCCTGTGTTTACCAACACTTTGCACACTGGAGCAGCTAAAATTGATGTCTCATCTGTCGATTTAGGGTGGCTTGCACACACTGTTGAATGTTATTTGCAGTTCCTTAGCCTCAGACAGCATGTGCTAATGGCTCTTATGGCATGTGCAATCCTTTGGGTGCTTCAGAGAGGGAATAGCAGCAGCAGTGGGGCACGATGGGGCCATGAGCAAGGTGGCACTGTGTCATTTACAACTTACAGGCAATGGAGGAGGGCAGTGTTCAGGGGACGTCGGTGCAGAGCAGAACAGAAAACGACAGGTCGGATCAGGAAAATGGGCTGTTTTATGAGCAGAAATAAAAAGCTTGTTTAATCTGGCAAAACCAGGGCTGGGAAGTGATGCAGTTGTTCCATCTACAAATGTCAAAGAAATAAAATGGGGAGGTGAAAATCGCGGAAAGTGAGGGCTGGCACTGGCACAGGAATGACCAGAGCAAGAGTGGCTGCAGGTAAATGCACATTCAGGATGGTCCCTGTTTGTCTTGGAGTCTTGAGTCTTTGTCCAAGCCTTCTCACAGGAGTCAGGTGCCAGCTGCAGGGCTCACGAGGACAGAGGCAGGCGGGAGCCCAGCACTGAGGATGCCCATGGTGTTCACACCTGGGAGTGCTGGGCTCGGTGGCCAGGAGTCGTTGGTGCTGCTGAATGCCACAGCAGGGCTGCTCTGGGCAGGAGAGGTCCTTTTTCTTCCTACTATTTTATTTTTCTCCTCCAGAACATAATTAGATTTTTGTTGTGTGCTAGGATGGGCTGAAATGTTATTTGAGGTTAAGCCTTGTGGCAGAGTCATCACAGGACCCTGGAAAAGCCCTACCCCATTCTGAAATGGCACGATCCATACTCTTGAGACTCCAAACACCACCATGCTGTGCAAATACCTGTCTGCATTATTCTCCAAACGACTCCATTTCACATGCTGCTGCTGTCATAGTGATGAATCGTTTCACGTACAGCTTTGGGATGATGACTTCTAAATTTAGGGCTTGGCTTCATGGAGCCTCCCTGGCTGTGGGTGTATGACAAAGAGCAGTTCTGCTTGTGGGTGCCAGCAGCGGAGCTGGATGGCTGGCGCTGCCATGTGCTCGTCCCCCTCACACAGCTGAGCTTTGGCTCGTGTTTAAATAAACACTGTGCAGTTGTATAAACGGGGGATACACGTACTTCACTGGCAAGCCCGATCTTGCAAAGTCAGCACCTTCTGCAACTGAAAATGCCTCTTTTTGTATTTTAAGAGAAAAGAGGATGACGAGGATGATCACAACAAAACACACAACCTGCAGAAAAAAAGCTGCCTGTGCCGTTGTGCAAGCACAGGTCTTTGGGTGGGTTGTATTGTGCTTGCTAAGTTTTAGTGGCCTGAGGACCCTTCAAATACTCTGTTTCCTTGCCCCATTTATTGTGTGTCTTTAAAGTTACCTGAGGAGAGTTTTACATTTCAAAACCGGGTTTGTGCCGTTGGCAGTAATAGTAATGGAATTAATAATTACGTTTTTGTAGAATTAATAATCACATTTTAATAGAATTTTCATTTGCAAACTGCATTACAGCTGGTCTGTAATTAATTGCATACCTGTAGCGGCACTGAGCTGTATCAGAGACTCCACAGCGAGATCATTAGAGAAGTGCATCAGTTTTTGGGGGCTGTGTTTCACTCTCTCGCTGGAGCAGCCAGTTTGGTGCAGAACTCGCTTGGGGCTATGCATCTTACCAGTTGCTCGTGCTCTTGGTGCTTTTCTGCTTAACCAGTTTTTTTCTTAGTTCTTTGTACATGTCCACTCGCTCAGTGTCTGGGGGATGCTGAGGATGGTTCCTCTGAGCTCGTTAGTTTGGTATTGTTTGAACTGCACTCATGGTAGATCTATCTACTGACAAGGTAAACAGCAAAGTTACCAGGCTCCAGTGGAGTACACCTCCCTTTGCTTTGGGTAGTAGAACCTGAAGAAGATTGTTTCAGTGGCAGAAAATAAGGCCTGTGGTCCACCAAAGGTCACATAAGGACCATGCCATGTGCCGAGCCTGGAGTCTGCAGCAGCTCCCCTGACACACGCGGGGAGGTGAGTGCTGTGCCCCATGCAGCACGGGCAGCAGCCACAGATCAGAGATCCCTTCCCACCCAGGATTTGGCTGTTTTCTCCTCTATAGTCACAAAACAGCTTCAGTTATTTCGCGAGAAGTCTGTCCACTTAGAATAAAGTAATTGATACAAGCAATTTCAGTCCCCTATAATATAACAGATCTCAAGTGTGAAACCTCCTTAGTTAATGATCAGCATAAAATAAAAGTCTTTTTTTAATGTAAGTTCTCAGTTAATTTTACAGTTCGGTTGAAGTGAAAATATCATTAAACAGGGTAGCATTAAACTTTATACTTACTGGGCCTCCCCTACTCTGCAAAGGAGAGGTGAGTTGGTGTCTTGACAGTCACGGTCAGATCCAGCCTTAGCCCGGGTCCATCCCTCTCTTTTCCTTGACGTCATTAGAGATACACCTTTTTATTACAAACTAGACTTGCAAGAGAACCTTGACATAAAGCGATGATATTTTCATTTTATAAAGCCTACGCTGGCATGGTGAAGCGGCATCCCTCATATTAAACAGGTAACGGCTAATTTGTGAGGGGTGCGCACTGAATTTCAACACCGGAGAGGTTTGAAGGTCACCTTTGCTAACGCTACGTTCAGCTGCGGTCCCGTTTGTTTGGGTTCGGAGCTGGCGCGAGCCCCCGGTGCGGGGCCGGCGCTGCGCGGGTGGCAGCGGGGAGGACGAGCGAGCTGCCGGCAGGAAGCACCCGCAGCGCCTCAGCAGTGCCTCGCCACCCGCCTGCAAGGAGCTTTGAAGGGTACGGGAGTGCGCAGCTTTGTGCTGCTGACAAAGGACAGGGGATGTGGTTTCGGCTTCTCCTCCCACTGCCTTCCTGTCCTTGCATTAAGTGCGGGTTTGATTGATTCTGTAGTGAGCCGGGCAGGAGCGTGCTCCCTTCCCCAAGGCAAGGCACGTAAACGGACACATTTACTCCTTCTAAACCCAAACCAGGCTCTAAGCTAGACTGTACCAAAATGCAACATTGCCACCGATGAGCTTGGAAAATAAGGGCAGAATTGCATTTTTCAATTTAAAAGAGGGTTAATGCTGTAAAAGAAACTATAATGAGGAAAGAAACTGTTGTTTGCTTGAACTGCGGGAGACACAGTTGTTAGAGAAAGAAACATGAAACATTCTCTGTTAATTTGGGGAAATACGGGGGTTCTGGGAGTCAAAAAGTCCAGCTTCAGGAATGTAGGTGCGTGCAGTCCTCTTCCAGAGCCATCGTTCATGAGCTCTGCAGTGACCATGGGCTCCTTTCAGGGGCAGATTTGCTCTGCAGGATCGTCTTTGTGTTAGTTTCAGACTCTTTATTCAATTCAGTTAAACATCCCTTTGAGATTTGTGTGCGGCAGAGAAAAGTTCTGTAGAAAAGGAGCCTCCCAGTCCTAAAGGTAAACTTTAAACCAGAAGTAGCATTTGCTGTTGGTGGATTTGGAGGGACTGAAGGTTTTAAAATGTGTTTGTCTGTGCTCCTGTTGTGGGACTTGGAACCTGTTGATTGTGGGGGTTTGTGACGATTGCGGTTCTTGGGCAGTTCCCTCCTCTGAGCTGCCCTTTAGCACATGGGTAGGACCCAGTCAGTGTTTTGGTGTAGCCTGAGTCATTCCTCTGTGGAATTTGCAGTGTACTGGGACATGGTGGTGACAGAGCTGCTCAGGGTGCCTGGGAGAACAGCCCCGTCCTTCTCCCTGCCTGCTCTCACCTTAACGAGCCGATGTCTTCATTAGCCGCCCTGCTGGTAATCTGCTGCTGATGAAGATTAATAGGGAAAATATTTTCTAAACACTTCTGCCTGCGTTTTCATTAATCTGTGCTTGGAAAATTAATCTTGTGGGGTGACCTGCAAAAGGTGTTAATTGCCATTTCAGAGGAGGATTTATCAAAAGTTTGAGGAGGTGCTGCAGCCACTGCACAGCAGTGGCAGGAGTTCCATAGGGACTGTCCCTGTCCTTCAGACCCTTGAGCTGAATGCAAGTAAAACCAGTTGTTTTCAAAAGCTCTTTGGGGCAAAGTGCAGCCTTGGCTCTGGTGAGGGCCTAGTTCCTGCCCTTTCAGGTTCAGCATGGAATTAGAGAAGAAGGAACAGGTGAATAATTGAATTAATGTCCATCCTTAATACTGTATCGTTATTTTTGAAGAGTGCTCAGATGAGGAATTTTGTTGGTTTTGTGTTTTTTTACGGTTACCAATTACGAAATTTGGCATGAAAATGAAGCTGTGTGTTACCTGAGTGGCTTTGGTGTGATGATGATTTATTGTCCACTTTTCCTTATGAAAGCCACTTGGTAAATTCCTTGTGATTTGTAAACCTACAGGCAGCGTATTGGATAGAGATGATGGATTGTGTGGCCGAGGGAACAGATTTCTGCCTGCCCGTGGGACTCATTTCTAATGACAGTTTTGTGGTGTCAGTGGGAGGTTGGGAAGCAAGCAGCCCAGAATTTTCTGTTTTCTTCTGCTTTTCCTTGAATCTTGAACTTGGTTTCAGTGACTCTTGCTGTTTGATTTTGTGCAGCAGCCAGTGCTCAGTGTCAGCAAAGCATTTTCTCTTGGCAGTGAACAAGCACATGAGTGTCTGTCTGCACCTTTCTTCCAAATGCTGAAAAACTTCTGCTTGCAAAAATGAAACAAACACTGTTTAAATTGACACGTATCGCTGTGAATCTTCCTGTGATCTGTCAGCACTGTGAACCTCTGGACACTGTGAGTTACCCGTGAGAGCATTGATCTCCTTTTGAGCTGGATTCAGCCAGTGAACATTTTGGAAAGTGTTTCAAGTTTCCATGTCCGGGTCCAGGTCTTGTAAGAAGGGACTCCTTTCAAGGGATGGCATTTCACCATTTCAGTCTTGAAAAAAGCTGAAATAGTCATTTCATTTTCAAATAACATTTCAGTTCTTGCTCAGCACCATTCTCCAGCAGTTCTCTTTCCTGAGCCAGACGTGTCCTTCTCTGCAGAAGGACAGAGGATTTCCAGGATGCTGTTTTCTACAGGAGCAGGGGACAGGGCTCAGAGCCACATTTCCACACCCCAGACATGCCCCTGCTGCTTGAGGGAAAACCTTCTTTTCTGTTGACATCAGCAAAACTGCATTTTGTACTCGCAGTCAAGGAAAAAATTGTTTGGCTTGAGCAAAATGCTGCTCTGCCATTGCCAGTAAAACACCCGGAAACCAGGAGGATGGAGAGAACAGATCTAATGACATAAAGCATGGAATTCTCTCTTATGAGTCTCATGATCTTTTCCAATCACTGTCAGCCCTGAAGAAATGTTGTGAATGCTCTAATTGGCTGTGATGGGGAAGACGGAAGATTCCCTCTGCATGAGAAGAGGTGATGTACTAAAAATGATTCAGCGTTCTGTTTTGTCATATAGCTCATCAGCGCTGTCTTGCTTTTATTGAGAAAATATGCAGAAAGCACTTTAGAAGCAAAACTGTTGAACCTGCCAGCTAATCACTTGACTTTCATTTGTCAGTGCTCTGTGACTGCCAGGTCCCCTTCTCTGTGCACTGCCTCCAGAGGCTGTGGCATGGTGGGACCCTGCAGCTGGGACAGAGTTAGAGGAGGCTGTGCTGGAGCCGGGCACTGCCCTGCTGCCACCATCCCTCTCCATGCAGTGAGGCCTGGGTGACCTCCAATGATGCAGATGCGGGAAACTTTTCAACCCTCATCAACCACTAAAGAACCTGCAATTCCACTCATATCCTTTGGGAGCATTTTCAGCTTCTTAGCTAAAGAGTACAAAAGGTTGGAGGGGGATGTGTGAGGTCCCATTAAGATTCATTTGTGTGAAGCCTTGCATCTAATTAATCAGCAAAGCCCCCCAGGTCTGTTATCGGATGCTGGTGACAGGTCAGTTAAAGTGAAGGTAAATCCCGGTGGGTCAGTTTGTGTGCAGGATACGTAGCAGGTGATGTCCCCAGGGGCTGCACCTTTGCAGTGGTGTCCGGGCGCTGTGGTTGCAGCTGGGGAGGTGCAGGAGCAGGTACAGGGTCCCGGCACAGTGGAGTCGAAGGTCTCGGGGCCAGGTGGTGGCTGGTGTCTTGTACATGGCAGGACTCCAGGTGTCTCCTGGAGGACAGTCCCCGCAGAGGAGCGCAGGAACAGCTCTTGGCAGGGCAGCCCCATAGCCTTTCTGCCCCAGGTGGAGTGACCCAAAAGGCAGGAGGAATGGGATGGTCCAGACCCAAGGTCCATGATGCCACCGCCTCCTAGTCCCATTCCTGAAAGAATGCAAATAACTTGTTGGCAGTGTGTAGACAGATCCTCTTTGGACAGCTGCACTTGAATGCCAGTGATAGAAATCACTATTATTTTACAGGAAGAAAATTTGCTCTTAGCTTGCCATCTCTGCTTCTACCCTCCAGAATGTCTCAGGGCATATGGGAGATATTTGCTTTTGTGTTTAGAGTTGTATTTTCCTTCCTCAGCTGTCCAAGTGACATAACTGTTAAATAGCCCTGAAGGGCTCTTCAGAAGGCGAAGTCCCAGTGATAATGTCACTTCAGGTAAATCCCAGTGATAATGTCCCCTCAGGTAGGCACCAGGAAGGGCTCTGACGTTCCACCACTGTTCATATGGAGAGTACCCCAATCTTATGTGTCTTGCCGTAGCAGACCTCTTCCAATGTTCATTATCTGTAATGAAAATGAGATTTCCCTTCTCTGATAAAAAATTAATGCAAGTTAAAGTTGACCTTTTCACTGCTTATTGAATGTCAGAAACACTCAGCTGTTTCCTGGTGGTGAGCGTCACAAAATTTTGTTGCACTGATCTTGAGAAATTAATGCTTTTCTGTTTGAGTTTTTGGGACAGGAATGAAATATTGATAAGTTGGTTGTAAGCAGTATAAACTTAGTATTTCTACAACAGCTTGTCCAGAAAGACATTCTTGAATGCCTGCTTACTGTAGCTCCTGCCACCGCTTGTGAGCAATAGTGAGGCTGTTAGGGTTTTAAATCAGAATGGGAAGATTTAGTATTGGCATACATAATAATTTGTTTTAGGTTGTGTAAATGGTTTTTAATAAAGGGATTCTCTGGAAGGAGGTTTGAAAGTCAGGTCCTTCTGAGTTTTGTATGCACTTGGATTCAATTTTCAGAATTCAGGAGCTGTTGAAGACCTTAAATGGCCTCCTGAAATGGGAAGGGAATATCAGCTTCCACTGGCAGCTCCCTGTGTGGAGCACCCAGCCACTCCACAGCCCTGTGCTCTCTGCTCAGGTTGTGTGGAGCTGCAGTGGAACTGTGTCACCTTTGCAAAGAGCCTGAAATGAGGGATGGACACGTGTTGGTCACGGAGTCACTCACTGCAGCACCTACTGCTCTTAATTGTAAGCAAGTGGAGCAAAGAGAACAGGACCCACAGCCTGAGCCCTTTGCAGTATGGGATGTCTGCAGATAGCTCCAGGGCCGATTTTGCCCAAGGGAGGTTGCCGAAAAAAGATCCCAGCGAAGGCTTCTTATCCATTCCAGCACAAAATTAATCCAAGTTAAAACTGCGTGTATAATTAATAGCTCCCAAAAGTTCTCTTAGATATTTATATATTTCCTATAACTTGGATTTGTTAGACTTCTCCTTATTTGCCTGTGTCAGACAGACAGTGAACATGTCAGACAAACGTCCCTCGCATGATCGTGCTGATGCCCTGCATGCCATGGGATCGTTCCAGATGTGCCTTGTTTCTATCGCGTGTCTGCAAAAATACCATCTCAGCCTGCATTTCCCCGGGGCACTGTCGCATTTTGTCTGGTTCCCCCATGCTGTGATGGTCTTTTTTCTTCCCCAAAAAGAGAATCAGACAGATAATAACCAGGTTTCCCACTTGGGTGCAGCCTCCCTGTGATGACCACAGTGGAGGCAGCTGGGCTGGAGATGTGGTGCTGCTCTTATCACAGAGTCTGCTACCTTAATCAAGTCTCCACCAAGACCAGCTCAGTAATCCTTTTTGTGTGCAAAGTTTCCCCAGATATAAAGGTATTTTGACCTCAACCTGTCTTCATTAGCCTCTGCATGATCCATTCAGTCTCAGCCCCCCAGCAGCTGAGGCAACCAACACAGACATTAATGGTTCATGCAGCTTTGTATCTGATTTTCCATTGATGTTGTAGGAGACATGATTAAAGCCTTCAAGTAAAGTTGCAGCTAAATCCTTGTTATAGCCCAGCCCATTATTTTTTTGTTCTCCTATTAGGATTTTAGGCATTTCTTTGACATTTTTATTGCCAGATTAGGAGGAAAACGCTTGACTTGTTTGCAGTGTTCTCATTATATTGTCTTTCTAACATTTCTAAAAGAGAATAAATATAAAATACTTCTGTGGATTGTGTCATATTTCAGTGTGACATTAATATGCTCCACGATTTTCCAGCTCACAGTTCTTCTCACCGTGTGGTGACAGTCAGGGAGCCCTTGCATGGGGGTGGCATGGGGTGGCACAGGTTGAGGAGACTGCGGGGGTTGATGGTGTGTAGGGACCCAGGTAGTGCCTGCCCTGTAGGTTGGTTGTATCCCACTGGAGAACCACCCGGGCAGTGTTGGTTTAGAACATGCACCTGTGGAGTCGGAGCAGCCTCTTGTACCACTTCTCCTCTTACTAACTGCCCACTCACATACGGGATGTTGGGAATGCTCTTCCCTTACCTGAAAGTATGGGAGCCTGGCTCTCATGTGGAGCATGTGTCACCCAGATCTGCTCTCAGGGCTCCCTTCCACACAGGTGTCATCAGGTGGTCCGTCCGCAGAGCTCGTACCCAGGTCCAAACAGGTCACCTGCCTCCGAGTCCCTTTGAGTATAGGTAGTGGAGGTGAATGTGGAAATCCTTCCCAGTGAGAATTCCCATATCTTGCATACCTGGCTGAGCGCAGTCTGCTTGGAGCTGAGTTACCAGGTTTTTTTGGGTTTATCATGTCATTCACAGTATCCGGAACAGCAGCTACAGGCAGTGCCCACACTGTGTGGCCTCTCTCCTACAAATCAGTGATTTCTGCTCAACCTTGCTCCTATCCGTCACCTGAAATATCTCCCAGGTCTCCAGAAAACCCTGGACATTATTCTGGAGTATTCAAGCTGGTGACACAGCCAGGCTGTGAGAGTCTTTGAGGTACAGGACAGCGATGGGCAGGACTAATGGGGAGTGGGACGCTGCGGGATGCCCAGGTGTGTTATCCTGGTCATCACCCTGCAGGGGGTTTTATGACTGACAGTTTTTGGGTTCAGTTTGAGTGACATGAGTAGCAGGGAGTGAGGTGGATAGTGTGAAGCCTTTTGTGTCAGATCAGGAGGTGGGTTAAAAAGGATATTTCATTACTAATTGGCCATGACTGCTGGCCCTAAGGAAATTTTGAGCTCTTGGAAAGCTCGTAATCCCGTCAAGGATCCAGTGCACACTCCTGGCTCGAATTGTTCCTGAGAAGTGATGATGTTTTCCTCCCACATCTCACAACTTTGCCCCTATCCAGACAGCATCCCTCCAGTACGCTTTTCACCCAGGCCAGGGTGATTAAGCACTTAAATTGATTAATCAAATTTCTTGTGATGAGAACTACTGTCATTCATTAATCTGAATGGGATTATAAATAAGAGCTGGCAGAGAAGGGAGACAAACATGTTGACAGATAGACCTGCTGCTTTGAATACAAATCACGCCACTGCATCTGGAGGGTCTGAGCTCCTGGCAGTCTCAGGATAGAGCTTCCCTAAAGGTAAAATTAGACTGAGATTAAAGTATCCCCGTATTAATAAAGAAATATGCATTTATGAAGAGGCAGGCACTGCAGTGGGGGTGTGGGGATGCATACCAATGATCCTGCAGTGGGCCGGGCAGTGGGTGTTGCTGCCTGTGGAAGCATCAGTCCCCACGTACGCCGATTTCTGTTGTTAAGCCAATGTCATTAGAGGATTCATTTCTAACAGTGAGAAAGTTAAAACCTTGCAATCCTTGCAGAGACTTCAGAACCCCACAGAAAGAAAACAGGGTTTGAAAAAGAACCCATTAAACATTTAAATATTTCATTAAATATTGAACATTTCAAAAATTGCTTTCTAACGAGTCCCGAGGTAAACAGAACAATATTTGTTAACAAAAGCCACCAGAAGAGACAAGGTCCTGCAATGCACAGGCTGTGTAACCTCTCCACCCTTGATCAGCCATCGCATGAGGGCCCTGCGCTCAGTCCAGGAACTATTATCTGGGTATGGCTGCCAGTGGCATTGAGGGCATGTGGGGGGTTTGAATTGTGTCAGGAAAGGAGCTGACAGGATTAAACCCTAAATCCCTGCACCAGGCTGAGTGCCTGCACAGCGGGCAGTGCCCGGGGCTGCACAGCGCTGTGATGCCACAGCTGAAAAGTGAAGGGTCAGGTTCTCTGGGTTTTGCAGCTGCCTAGAAATGTTAAGAATGTTTTTGGAATCTGCTGTCAGTACCAGGGACTCCTTGCCCAACCTGGCAAACCGTAAGCAGTTGCTTAAGTTCTGTTGACATCGATAAAAGGCGAACCTTGCCAGCAGCGCAGCTCAGCCCAGGCTGAGATCCGAGCACGTGGTTTTGTGCTTTGCTGAATCAAAGTTACTATTTCTGAACGTCAGAGGAAAATCCAAACCTGTCTAATATCTGTGTTTCTCCAAGATGAGTGAGAAAACACGTTTATCAGCGTTTTAGTTTTGATTTGCAGCAGTAATGGGAAATTTCGGATGCCTTCCTATGTTATGACACTTCTTAAGTCAAAATAAGAGCTCTGGCGGCAGCCTTCTGGCCCTGGGATTCCGCAGGGTTCAGACGTGGTTTCCCCGCCCTGTTTACTGTTTCAAGAAGCTGAACTGGGGCCAGTCTGCACGGGGAGATGTTGCGATCTCATGTCACCTCCCTGTCTGCCCAGCGTGCCTGTGCCTTGCTGTGCCCTACGAGAGTTGTCACAAGCCTGGTCCTCCGCCCGCCCGGCCGAGCCCCGCCAGTCCCCCCCGGCTGCGTCTCGCTGCTGCCAGAGGACAAGGAAGATTGATGGCACGTGGCTCCCTGCGCGTGGTGCTGGCATCGAGTCAGGGGGTTTATAGCAGCACGCTGGCTTTTCTCGCTGAATCCTGATTAATGGAGTGGGCGGGAGCCGCCGCTGTCTCCCAGCTCCCGCAGCTCCCGCAACTGAGAGGGGCGAGCCTCATCTGAAGTTTGAATGGATTTGGAATGTGGCTGTGGCTTCAGCATCCCTGTCCTGAAGGAAGGATCATCTCTTGCAAGATAACCCAATCTCAGAAGGCGCTCACTTCTGGTCTGTTTGAGAAGACAGGTGACACACAAAATTTGAGGGGTTTCCCCAGTGGTTGCTAATTTGGTGGCCAAGAAGCCCAGTTTTCAGCTGCCTCGCTTTTCTAGCTGGGCTCTGCCCTCTCAGAGATCAGCAGAGATTTTTGTGGGTGCTGGTTACAGAAACAGATGGGCAGTCACTCCTACATGTAAACAAATGTATCACTACAAATAGGTGACAAATTCCTCTGGTCATGATTTGTATGATATCCAGAGGAATTGGTTTCAGGAAGATTGGATGGTGTCTCTGCTGGGATATGGAAAAGTTGGTGAAAAGAATGGGATAGCAGTGGTACCTGTAAGAATAGATTATGGAGATGTCTGTGATAAAACCACAGAAAGATTCTATATATCGTGATAGGGATGGGAGAGTAGGGTATGTAATTGCATTTTCACTGTATCACCAAAACACAGGTTGCTGCATTGAAGGATGTTCATCTGAGCGCTTACAGGCTGCTTCTCCAGTTTCCCTTCCACACCTGTGAATCCTTATGTGCTGCACAGCCGCTGCTCCCTCCCAGCGTGTGCTGGTTATGGCAGGCGAGGATGAGAGCAGAGCGAGGTTGGGCTCAGATACAGCCACTGCTTCAGGAGACCTGTACCCTGTCATCAGGATGATGAGAGGAATGAAGCCAACGCCTCTTTTGGCTTCCCATGGAGGTTTGATCCATGGCAGCAGTGCTGTTACTGCCAGCAGTGTGCTGCTCCCTCATGGATATTGGTGAGGAAGCTCTGAAATGGTCGCTAATTACAGAGGGAGATCCCAGCAGCACGGGGATGTACCAGGGAGCCGATCAGCTGCTGGGCTGAGCACCTGTTGCCCAACACCACCACAGAGCCAGGAGCAGAGGGCACGGTCCTTTTCTCCCAATAACCTGCACAGATCCTGCTCCTGATGTCCGGAGGCTGCCAGGGTGTTGGAAGTTGAAGCCTCACCACCAGAAAATTACTCAAGTATATTTTAATAATGTACAGCCATAGGTCTTACGTGATTTGTTCTCTAAAGATTGATTTAGCTTCTTATTAAGGGAATTGGGAATTCAGTGTGAAAATCTGAACAAAATCTAGGCGGTTTTTAGGTTTTTTAAAATATCCACTAGTGTAACTCACTAGGGAGAAGAATTTCAAAGCCTGTCCAACCCTATCTTGAATTTTTGATTCTCCTGCTTTCTTGTTTCCATTCCCAAGGTATGCTTGTTAAGGAAGAACACCTCAGCATTATTGCATTATTTTTAAATAAGCCACAATCACTTTAAGGAGCTCAGGATAAAAAAAAATCCACTAATAATTTGATTTTATATCCTCCCCCCTTCCTCCAGTTTTCAGAAGTTTGGTAATGCCAGATGTGCACTGCATACAAATGGCAGGGCAGGCAGCTGTAATTGCACACTCTCCCCTGCTGCCCAGAGAAGGCCTTTTCTCTTTAATTACCCCTGGAATTGTAAAGGGATGAGCTGCAGCAGAGCTGGCAGGGCTGGACCCTCCAGCAGCAGTGTGGGGGCTGCGCAGAAGGTGCCTGCAGCTGGCTCCTGGGGCAGGTGTGGGGGTCTCATCCCGGGGAGCTGCACAGGAGGGATCCCCCATGGCGGCAGGATACGCTCTGTGCTCAGGGCATCCTTGGCCACGCACGGGGTCATCTCCAGGGCCAAGGACACACTCCCTGATAGGGGTGGGACCACAGGGCCACCACCATGGGCACCCAGCAGTGGGTCAGAGCATCCCCAAAGCCCGGCGTCCCTCGGCTCCCGGGGCTCCTCCAGGGTCAGGCTGATGCCGGCCCCCTCTGTGTTCTCCACGCAGCAGTCAATGAGCTGCTGAGGTGGCGTTTCTCCTCAGACAGCTCAGAAATGCCTTTTCTCTTCTCCTGGAGATTTTGTAAACTTAAAAGAGAATCATGAAAAAAAATGTTCTTCCCTGTCCAGCCCATTAATTCAGCCTGCTCAGGACAGAATTAACCTTGGCAAGCCTTGCAGAGGAGAGAGTCGTTCTAACCTTAAAAATCTGCTGATTAAAGCTGGTTTCAGGAATTCGATTTCACTTAATGCATTGGCTGAGTGCCCAGCCTGGCATTAACATCTCCACAGACACACAGGCCTCCGCAGCTTTTACCTTCTCACTAAAAAAATAATTTAAAAAATAAAAGAAAACCCAGCCAGTGAAACCCCCTTCGCCTGTTTTGAGCAAGAACTCATTTTAAAGACTGCTTTAACTAAAGGCATTACTCCTGCCCTGGTTACCTGCCTGCTCTGGTCAGGCAGGGTGGTAATTCCACTCTGCTCATTAGTTGCAGGAAGGTGTTGAGCCGGCCGGGTGCTCAGCAGCCTTGGGCCATCCTGGGGCCAAAGGCAGGGGTCAGCGGATCCAAGTGTAGGAACATCCTACACCCCACCTCCCCACAACCCCCACGTGCTGAGCCATGAGGCTGCAGATTTTGTGTCATCCACAGTGCTTAACCCATTAATCTTGAAAATCCTCCAAAACAATGACACACAGATTTCCTAGGTTTCGATTTATATCCTAAACTTTTTATCCAAAAATTAATGTAGTTTTTATTGCTGTCATCACTCATTTTGCCTGCACTCCACATGCTGGGGTCCCAGGGTCCATTTCACCCCTGCAGTGTTTCTCTGTCACTGTGGTACCTCTCCGTGCCCGTGGGGACAGTCCCTGCCGTCTCTCCGAGGCCAGGAGCTTGCTCAGTGTGCGAGTCCTCTTCCTCCCAGCTGTCCAAGTTAGGACATGCAGCCTCGAATCATCCATCCAGAGTCAGATTCCCATGTCCTGCCAGCATGGGGAAAAAAAGAAAAGAAAAATTTAAGAAATTCCTTCTGTGTTCTGTGTGCTTTTTGAATTCTGTGAACTGTTAGGATTTTTTTAACAGTTTGATGAAGTGTTGAGAACCACTTTCATGGAGGTGGGAGGCTTTTGTGTGATTCATTATTGACAGCTCTGGAATTATCCACGAGACAGCTCTGGAGAGGGAGGGCAGCACTCCTGTCTGCTGTGCACCACGGGCTGCACAGAGCCCAGCGCTGGGGTTTGTTTAATCAGGGTGAAGTTCTGATCAACTCCTGAGTAAACTGGGGTGGGAGGCAAGTCAGGGGGTGCTGGAATAGATTGATGCATATCTCACAAGGTGCTATGGATGTCCCTGGCTGCTGTGAAGACTGCTCCAGGGGCTCCAGACCAGCTTTCCCATCCTCACTGGGAAGCAGGTTGGACTGGGAGATGCTGCACCTCCCAAGATGCTTTCTGGAGTGGGGGGACCAGCTCTGAGTCAGCAGAACTGATCACTGCAGACCTTTCCATGCAGCCCCTGGTGCCGTGTGCCAGGAGTCACCGTCAGGGCGGCTGTTCCCCAACCCTGGGGAGGGATTTAAATGTTAAGCTTTTCCTTGGATTATTTCTGCAGGGCTTTTTTCCTCCTCTGTTTTTTCTCCCTGCATTTCAGTGTGTAGAATGTACCCTTGACACATTTTAAAAACATTATTAATCTTTGTCATTTGTGTTTTAAAAATAACTCGGTGATAGCAGCCAGTCCTTAAATCCTGTTTAATTCAGGCCGACCTTGTGAAGCAGTGATCCTGGGGAGGGGGGACTGCTGCAGCCTCCCATGTGCTCACCAAGCGCGCGTGTCCAGCAGCACGGGCACCCCTCTGCACTCGGGATCTTTGCAATTAAAACCAGTTTTGTGTGTTTGGGTTGGCACTGGGCTCGGTTTCCAACCAAAAAGTTTTAACATACTGGAAATGCAGTGTTTTTCCTGCAGAAAGAATTCCTCGGCCTTGCTGATTTCAGTTCACCAGAGAAGCAGAATTCGTTAAAAAAAAACAAACAAGAAGAAAAGAAACAAACTGTATTTTGGCATTTTGCTGTCTAAAATACCTGACAGCAATTTTTTCAGTTTACAAACACAAGATTTTCAGTTGAAATACCCAGGAGATAAACCATGGAAAAAGAGATGAACGTGTTGTATTTGCCAAAAAATAAAACCACAATGGAGCGAAGATTCGAAGGCAGCCCCCAGACCAGCCCTGTCTGTGTTGGGGTGCTGAGCACCATGGGAGTCCCTGTTTGCTCTGGCCGCTCCAGGGTGGCCCCCCTTGGGTGAAGGTAGCACGGCAGGGGCTGTTAGGGAGGGGGTTCTGTGACCTGTAGCGGTGCTTACAGTGCTTACACTGGGGTGCCACAGTGCTGGGTTGTGTGCCACAACGCATCCCCAGACCAACGGCAGAACAAAGTCCTCTGTTCGTGGGTCACACGCTGACGCCCCATCCCCAGCACGGCCTCTCGGGATGGTTCCTTCACTAAACTGACTCTGCTTTCTCTCTTTTTGTGTCCCCAGTGCCTGTATGGCTGCTACGTCCATTCCTCCATCATCCCCACGTTTCACAGAAGGTGCTACTGGCTTCTGCAGGTAGGATGACGATGAGTTCTCTCTCTGGGGTCTCCTGGTTGAGCCGCATTCAGCTGCTGCCAGGGGGGTCAGCATCCCGTGTTTTACTGTCTGGGGGATTTTGTTTGTCTGGAGGCGAAATGGGTCTTCTTAGTTGTATGTCTCTGGTTGGAGGAATTATATATTTTCTGAAGCAATACAGAGCTGATGCTAGCTCAGACATTCCCTAAACATGGAGTTGGCTCAAGTGAGACTTTCCGGAGGTTTCTGGTTGTGTTGTTCCATCCTGAAGCAAGGCAGGAGCTGGAGAAGCGAATGCTGTGCAGGCATGCCTTGGTGTGGGAGAGGGATCAGCCCTGGGCTGTGCTTGACTTTGAGGAGAACCCTGGGGCTGTGTTTGAATTTGGGGTGAACCTTGGAGCTGGCCCTGTGGTGGATCTGCTTTCCTCCAGAGTGAGTTTAGTCTCCAGGGAGTATTTTGGAGTCACTCAATGATTTTTCTTCTGGCTGTTGTGGGAACAGCAAAGTCCCAGGAGGAGTCAAGCTAAGTTTTCCTCTTATTTACACAGGGTTTGGGCAGCTCCCCCGGGGCTGCGGGGGTGTGTGCAGGATCACATGTGGGAGTTTGCCCGGGGGGTGTTTGCTGACCCCACCTTTGAGGAGATGTTCAAATTCTTGACTGGTTACTATGGTGTTCAAAGTGGAAGCAATTTGTTTTCTTTCGTTAGGAAATGGCACTTGGCACATATTGTAATAATATTGTTTTAAAGATTAAACTCCCATGGTCCTGAAAACAAACAAGTTTGAGGAAAGTGACATCTGTTTTTAGAAGCAAATGGGAAATATTTCCTGTTTCTCCCTGGTTTTGCAATTGCACTTCCATATTAAAAAAAGAAGGCACTGCTGCTGTCACTGGGGCAGGACAGACCCCTCACAACCCACAGAGGATGGTGCCCACACCACGGACATAATCGAAAGGAACATGCACCAGATTGTCTCCCTCCTCTGTGATACCTGTGTGCTCTCAGCTCCATTTGCATCCACGGCATATAAATGCTGCATGCGAGGAAAGAGGAGACACTTGGCTGCAGTGGTGGGAGCAGCACCGCAACTCACAGAGGAGAATTGTGGCTCCTCTGAAAACACAGCGTGACTGCATCGATCCTGTTCTCTTACGGGCTGCCCAGACTGTGCTTGTCCCCATCGAGAGCTCCTGCCCCCACAGGTCACTTCTTTTCATTTGCGAGCTTTGCATTACTTTTTCTTGTTGTGATGTGCTCTCTGGAAGTGTTGCTGGCCCTGGCTGCTGTGGCTCTTAGCCAGCGTCTCCCTGATGGGTTGCACTGCAGCACTGTAGGATCTCCGAGCTGTTCCCCGGGGTCTGGCCCCTTCGTGTTCACAGGATGTGCGTCGATGTCGAGTCCTTTTCTTTGCTCTGGTAATCACTCTTTATCAAGAGGAGTGCATGGGAAGTACATTTCTTAGAAGCCTATTTATAAAATGTGCTGCAGGACGTCTCACTGTGGCTGTGGTAGACTGGTATTCCTCAACAAGGACACCCTGTGCCTTCGCTGTGGGAGGAAGAGGGGTCTGTGATTCATGGCAGCATCTCCCAGGCATAAACGGGCATCCTTCAGTCATGCGCTCAAGGTTATGCAGCCGGCAGAAAGGAGCTGGCCAAGAATAGATGATGCTTTTCTATCGTCTGCACAGTGTTTGTGTTCAGCTCCATGGTGAATTCAGGAGCAGTGACATCAGAAAGAGAGAAGGTGTTCTGTGCATCTCCTCCAGAAGCTTTCACTTCAACAGCCCTAAATGAGTTTGATATTCAAAAATAGGTATAGCCAGGGCAATGTCTAACATTAACCTCCAGCAACATGTTCAGCTTTATAGTTCACAGAGGCACGTGGGTGACTTTCCCTGTTTTGGGGAGACATTCTGCACCTTCCTGGGACATGCAGTGCTGTCTGTGAGTCTCTGCTCAATGGGGAGTAAATACAATTAGTCTGCAATGCCGCCCATGTTTTATGGGATGATCTTCCTCCAAATCCTATTGTCAGGTTAGATATTGATTAAAAATCCCCACGCAATTGTTCTTGATCTTTTCTGCCTTTCATTTGCAGCATAAAGGCCAGGATTCAAACCAGCCACGGGGACTCACAGCCTTTCTCATGCATTTACACGGTGCCATAGCCATTAATTATACGGTGGCATCTGATTTTTTACTTAAACAACTTTGTGTTGTCATTTATGATTGACATGATGTGCCGGCTCCCTGCAGACTGGTCAGAGGGATGAGAAATGAGAACCAGTCAGCTGGAGCTGCACGATGCAGTTTTCTGGGTCTCTGCTAGAAGTTCTCGTGCTGTCGGCAGAGACCGTGGTGCTGGTGGCTGTGGCTGGGGTCTGCTGCATGGGGCCTGCACCTCCTCTCTCTTCTGAAGGGGTTTCACATTTTTGAGACATTTCAAGCTTTCTTGATAACGTATTTTAAATGCTGCCTTACCCCAAAGACCTTTTATGTTTGTAATAGGTGTTGTAATTGCCAAGCCAGCGTCGGTGTGTTCCTGCTGGAGATGGTCCAGCCCTGGGCGCTGGCAGCCTCTTGCATGGATGCTGTCTTGGATGCTCACTCTTGAGCCTGAGTGAAGGAAGCATGCCCAAGGTGGTGGTTTCCTACATTTGGTTCTCATATTTTTCTTTTGATTTTGTGATCTCTAGAAATATGAGATCATGCTGTGAGTGACAGGCAGAGAAGATGGGGATGAGGATGCAGGTGGCTTCTTCACAGGTTGCTGGGGAGGACTCCTCAGTAGTACTTCAGTTTTTATTGTTTTGCGTTATCTGTTCACTTCTGAGAAGATGCAGAGCCCTGACTGTCCACGGTTCACTGAGCATGGAGCAGAGCTCCATGAAACGTTTTTTTGAGATGTGTGCCTCCTGCAGAGGCTTTGGTGATGCCTTAGGTTTTAACTTTTATATTTTTCAAATCCTATATTGCCTAGTGTGTAACTCTAAAGTTTCTTGTAGCTCCTTAGCTGCTCTCTTAGACCAGATAGATACAACAAAGCCTCTCCAAGCTTGCTGTTCAAGGACACTCAGATCGTCCTAGGCCCAAGAAGTGTAGACTAGGGCTGCTAGAGAGGTGGGGAAATTGAAGAAATTCCATCATTAGCTAAAGTTTTAATTGGCGAATTTTTGCTAATATGCAAATGAACCAAACCTATAAAAGTGTGAAGAACTCCTGACTCGTCGTCCATCTTGGGGTCCATTTTGGAAGTAGCCTCTGGCTCCCCAGGGTGTGCCTTTGAAGGCCTTTCAAATAAATACCTACCTTTATTCCCCTACTCCTGTCTAGTCTCTGTTGCCAGGTAGCCACTCAAGGCATCACTGGAGCAGCTGTGACCCTGAGTGCGTTGGTTTGTCACTGGCAGGACTCAGGCTGCCCCTGTTAGACCTTCAGCATAGTACCAGATTTTGTGTCAACAGAAAAAGAAGAAGAAAACCCCTGTTTGTACTTGCACTGACTAATGGAGAGAAGATGTGGATTCTCAGATACAGACGAAATTCAAACACTGGCACAGCTGAGCAGGAAAGTGCAGCGTTCCCTTCTGTGCACTGGAAATTGGCACCCCAGGAACTGAAAATTAATCTGGCTGCCAGGCTTCCGGGCGGGCTGCTGCTTGCCAGGGTTACGGAGGCGGTCTTTGCCTTCACCCATCGGCAGCGATTGGCCCCTTGCTCACTCCCGCTCCTGTGCTGTGCAGCTGGAGGTACTGAGCTCGTTGGATGCTCATCGTGTTCCACCCTGCCTGTAGCAGGTGCTGATGTCTTCTTCAGTGCTAGTGTTCAGGTGCTATGGGGATGGGAGGGAACACATTTTTAAAAAGTGTTGCCCTGTTTCTTAATTAAGAAGTACATAAACTATAGGATCATACTTTAGGATCATGCTAAAAACTTGTAAATTTAGACCTCTTGGCCAGTCAAACAAATTAAGACTAACAAGCCTTAGAGAGGTATGTCAGCAGAGAGCTGTTTCACATTGCACATGCATTAACTGCTCACTGAATAATTCAGAATCGGTGCAGAAGAGTGTCAGTGGCACTGTTCTGGCAGGTGAGCCAGGGAAGCAGAGTGGGATGCAAGCTGAGCTAGGCAGGCATGAGGACACACCAGAGCCCCACAGAGCCCTGTTGTAAATCCCGTGTTTGCAGTAATTGCTGCAATGTGATAATCCAGTTCTCTGGGAGCCTGCGGGAAAAGCGCATTTCATCTTTATTGCTCGCACGCTCACAGGATGCTCCCGGCAGCCCTGGCAGTCATGGGGTGCTTTCCTGTGGGGTAGGAAATGGCAGGGGAAGGTCAGGGACATCGGCAGTCACCGCCAGGTGTAATATCCAGGCGGGATGTCTGTCATGGAAGGAGCAAGTGGGAGGTGCTGAGGGGGCACTGGTGGTGGGCAGTATTTGGGTAGTGGTCTTTAATTAGCATTCCTGCGGGTCTGTGTCTTGCAAGCACCAGCTGTGCCTTGCAGAGTATTTGTAAGCACTGATGGAATGTCAAGGGTTTTTGCAATGTTCTCTCTTTACTCTGTTTTTTCCTGAATTCTTCCTTCTGATACACTTGAATATTCAGCAGTTTGTTACTATGAATGTCTGCACTGATGCTTGATGCCCCCTGAGTTTCCCTTCCTAAAATACATCTTGTCTGAAAGCTGTGGGCAGAAAGTATCGAGGCCTAAAAATAATTTAAGACATTTTACATGACATCTGTCACTGTCCTGCAGAAATTTAGTGTTTGTTCTATATTTTTTTTTGCCTCGGTTTTCCATTATGCCCTAAACAAGAGGAAAGCCTTCCCATTTCTTTTTGATAGCACCCCATCAGAGTAGCATTTCCCTCTCTGATCGCTTGTGCTGCGCTGCGTCAGCAGCATCTCCCGCGTCCCTGGCTGGAGCAGCGACAGACAGCTTGAGGATTTGGGGCTTTTTCAACATAAATTGGAAGCATTACAATCTCATAAAAATTCTCAAGACTTTTGCTTAGTAATGGGTTTTTATTTTTCATTTGGGTGAAATAAAAGTGGCTGGGCAATAAAACACAGAGGATGCTGTGCTGCACATGGGCACTTAGCTGGGTCCTGTATGTTGGGGGGTGGGGTGTGAGTGAGGCCCCGGCACAAGGAGCCTGTGCATTTTTGCTAACGGGATTATAAACTGTTGCTGCTGTGCTGGCACATTTTCCCAAAGTGGGTTTTAGCCTGTGTGATGAAATCAAGTGGTACAGAAGTCCAGCAGAGCATGGTCTGTGGTGCCAAACCATCGCCAGTGTGGCTTCACGTCCCAAGCACGCTCAGGATACAGGTGGGTGTTCACAGAGCAGACCTGTGCAGCAGCTGTGCTTTACCTGCCTCAGTTCCTGTTCCCAGTGCCCTGCATGCATGTGGAGCCGTGCTGGAGAGGAGACAGTGAGTGTGGGGGGAGCAAACAGCAATTCCAGGAGAGCAGAATTGTCTTCGGGGTTGATTTAGCTCTGAGCTGCAGCAGCAGAGGCGCTGTTGGTACAAGATGTTGGCAGGAGGCAGCAGTCAGTCCTCTCGTGTCGTCATCGGGCTTCACGATGTACAAGCATTTTCAGAGGATGAGGAAGTTGTGGATACCCTTTTCATGCTTCCTAACATGCTTTTGACTTGATCTCTCTGAAGGATGCTCTCTTCTTTCCCTCCTTTCATCTTCTCACCAGCTCTTCTGAAGGCACCGTACTCGTTGCTGTGTCTCTGCTGCCTTGCAGTCACTGGAACAGCTGTGTCTCAAGAATTCCCATCATGTTTTTCAGGGTTCATTAAAGATCTGAAACACTCATGGAATTGGTAGAGCTGTGCAAAAACTATTGCTCAGTCCAACTGAAATTCCAAGGGTTCTGTGAACTCTTTTGTAATAATTGTCCAGTTTCATGATTTTGATTTTTCTTTTTTTTTTTTTTTTTTTTTTNTTTTTTGGTCACGTGTCTAACATATTGACTCCTGAAAGTGAATTTCAGAGCAACCATGTAAGAGAAGCAAAGGGTCCTGTGCATCATGCTCCCAGTCACCCTGTAAGTGTCACAGGGAGCACAGCCTGTGTGCTGCTGTGGAGAAGGGACAAACCCTGGAGCCCAGTTTGTTGGGACAGCCGCCTGCATTTGCAGCCATCCTCACAAGCGAGACTGCAAAAATAAATCACGATGTTGCTTCCGTGAAAAACATTTTCCATAACAGAAATCTACAGTAAATAACATTGAGCTGTGGCTTGGGCTGGACTGTGCCCTGTATCTGCCTGGATCCCTATGAACCAGAGATTCTGCAGGGTGGGTGAAGTGGGGCTGCGAGAGCAGCAGCACAAACCCTCTGCTGGTGTTCCAGTGAAGGGGAGGCAAAGAGGATTACAAATGAACTGGTGTGTCAAAGGCTGGAAACATTTTAGCAGGAGTGCTTTATCTTTTGTAATGTTTTTATAAATTATTTATTAACACACTTGCTGCATTTTCCTGAGAAATTGGGTGGAAGAGCAGAATGTATAGACGGCAGATTATATTCCAGAAGAAAGACGCCTGTGATTAAAAAACAATTTCCAGCCCTTTCAAACACATAACTTTATTTTAGACAAGCAGGCTTCTATTTTTGTACCGCTCTCCACCATTTTAAAGAAAATCCCGGATTCGTTTCCTAGATATATGAGGAGACTGACGTTAATGCGAGCAAACTAAAAAGCAGTCAGAGTGCTTTAGTTGTTGCTTAAATAATCTGTTGTCATTTATAGAAGAGATGCATTTCCCAAACTGCTGGGGGATGTGCCTGGGTTGCTGATTGAGAGAAGTTCTGGCAGGAGTGATGGAGAAAAGGCCAAAACATGTCCAACTCCCACAGAAAGGGAGAGCAGGTTTTGTGCTTTCGGCTCTTGGTGGAAATGATGCCCCATTTGCCCTGGATGCCTGACCTGGGGGAGGGAAAGCATCGGCTGTGTCCCTCCTCAGGGGCTGCAGCCCTGCCATGTGCCGTGGCACGGCCAGGGGGCAGCCACAGAGTGGCTTCTTGTGCCTCGTCCGGCCGCTCAGCGTGAACAGGAGCCCCCGCCTTACCTAAAATGGGTTTTGCCCCCGTGGTTGCAAAGGGACCCGACAGCAGGGTTGGGTTGGGGGCGCCTGGGAACCTGTGAGAAGCCTGCTGTCACTGGGGAACATCAGCATCTCAGCAGGGACACCAAGAAGTGACACAACTGGAAGCAGGATTACTTTTGCTCCAGCGCCCACCCCTGTGTTCTCCCGGGAAGACCCCACAGAGCGGGACTGTCATCCCTGTGATTCTGCTCCGGTTCAGGCCAGCGATGCTGTCACCGAGACATCCTCGCGGCAGGGATCGCAGCCATGCGGCAGCACAACTCAGCTGGAAATGAAATCAAACCACAGGCTCCAAGACACTTATTAATATGCTCTGTATACTGAGGATTAGGCTTTTGGTGACACTTAAATTGAATTCTAATGCTATTTTGAAATATATAATACGCTGAATTTACTTCACCTCAGGTTTGAGTTAATGGTTTATTAAATTATGCACCTTGCAGTAGCGAAGCTGTTTCCTGGTGTAGGACACCGAGCCTTGGAGGAGCAATGCAGCGATTCTGCTGAGCTCATCCACATCCTCCCTGGTCAATTATTAGGTCTGCAGGTGTCGGTGAATGCATTATACCATTGGCTGGAGTTTCACCCTCACTGGAGAGTTATAATTGGGGCTTGGGTTGGGAATTCTGTAGTGAAGCAAATTACAATTTGAGTTTAGAGATCTGGAGTTCGTTCTGGCGTGGGCAGCAGAGGACTTGGAGCAGATGCTGCCAAGGCTGAAGTCTCTCTTTCTAATGCGGGATATTTTTTTCTTTAATACGCAGTGTTTTGGCCTGCAGTGAGTTACCCTCTGTATTTTTTCTGTTAAGGAACACTTTGGTAAGTGTTTTGGATAAATCACTTCCCAGGTGCCTGCAGGTTTGAATGCTCTTCTTTCTCTCCTTTGCCTTTGTAAGCGTCTTGCTTATTACTCTGGTTGCTTTTATTCTCAAAATAATCTTTCATTTCTGAAGGAGTCTCTACTCCCTTTCTATCAACTGGCTGCCTCAGCTGTCACTGACGTCTGCGCTGCCCTGGGTTAATGAAGCTGTGATGCCTCTTCTGTCTCGCACTGCCTCACTGGTGTGAAGACTCTCCATCCCTGTCACCTCCCGCAGCTGCCACCTGCATCCTGCCACCTTCATCCCACCTCGGATGCATCACTGCATCCCTCTCTCCACACCCGTGGTGATGTCTTGGGTCAGACCAATGGATGGGGAAGTGGCTGTTAGACCCACGAATGTATACGTGGTACACTACCCTTAGTGAAAGGCAGTAAAGGTTTTTGAAAGCAGCCCCAAATTCATGGTCTGCACTATAAAATGCTGTGCTCACCTCCGAGGCCATGGAAATGGTGTGTAGGGTCCACAGCCTTAGTCCTCTGTAAGATCATTCAATGGTGTTCTTTAGTGTATTAGTGAAGGGGCAAAAGCCAGAGGAGAAGGACCAACCTAAATGGCTTTTGCTTCTGAACAGGCGTCGTTCCTAAGGGGATCATTTTCTGCGTCAGGGAAAAAGTGCACAATTTTTATCACCGTACTTTTTTTCTCATTAAATGTCAGCTTTGCCTCTGTTCCCCGTGCTGCCGTGGGGCGTGTATCGTACGACTGTCTGCTGGCTCACGCTGGTTATTGGCCGTGGGCAGCAAAGAAGGCATGACAGAGTAAAACAGAGGTTGAAGTTTTTATCAGTTTAAGTCGCTGTAAAATCTCTTCTTCCCCGGAAAGCAGATTTCCCAATAATGTAACCAGGACAAAATAGTCTGTTGGATTCGATGTGTCTTCATATTGTTCCCATATGGCAGATGGGAATGGCTGCTCCCAGTCGTCCCCACGGTACCTGGTGCTGCCCTGGCCAGAGCGACAGCATACACACCACTGCCCTTCTGCTGAGCTGTCATGACAATCACCATCTATAATTCAGTAGAGCCATCACATGCACTTTCTGCTGGAGAAGGGAGAGAGGAGGCTGCTGGGATTTTCACTGTTCTTCAATTATCTTTGTTTGTGGCACTCTTCAAAAGCTGGTATCAGCAGCTCTGTAATCGCAGCCTTCATTTCTGAATGCAGAACACTGGTGTTTATTCCTCTCTATAACTTAGACTCGAGCCACTTTCTGTAGTGATTTTGCTGTTTTCAAGACACAGCACTGGATTCTTTTGGAGTGCAAGGACCTTGTCAGGTTGGTTCAGCCAAGCATCTCAAGAGTCTTTCAACCCCTGTTGACCAGCACAGATGCACTGTCTCTGTCTGGTTTTACAGTGCCCCCATACAGATATTTAATGACTTTCTGAAACATATCAGTCAAATTTTGCTCATCTCATGCCTTTGCATTTCTTGCACCTGTCCTGCTGGGAATTTGCTTTACATGCCTAGTGTAAAACTTTATAGGAAAAGGAATCCTCATGGAAGGTCCATCCCCTCCTTGGCCTGCAGTGGAGAATGGAGCCACAACATCAATTCTGCTATGAACAGTCTGAGCGAGGTGCAGATCCAGCCCCAACTCCTCCCACAGCGCTTGGCACTGGCACGAAGAGCTCGGGTGTCAAATGCTGTTGTTCTTTTGGGTTTATTGAACAAAAAAATCCATCACAAAAATATGCAGAAAGAAAAATGAATGCAACACCTCTCAAGATCACTGGTTCCACGGAGGAGATGTGACTGCGTGGCACATCCTGTGACACACAGCAGACACACGTGTCATGGGATCTGAGTCCTGCATTGTGTCCTCTTTTCATGGAAAAATACAGCAAATACATCCTGTAACCTGCTACCTGTGCCGTGCAGCACTCTGATAAACAGTAATTATAACTATTATGGGATGTCATCTCCTCTCTGCCATTTATTGACCTTTTCTTCAGTGTAATTTTCTTCTCGGGGGTCCAGGTAGCTCAATATCCTGGGAAGAACAGCCACGTGAGCGTCTGGGCAACACGGCCATCACAACCTGCTCAAGTGCTGAAAGGTGCTCAATTTTAGACTTGTTTAAAGTTTACGTTATGGTGACAAATCTTGAAACGTCTCAGAAAAGAAGGTTTTCTGAGTTCACCTTGTAGTTGTTGGGGGGTAAAAGAAGTTTAAAGTGTTGGGTGCTGGGATGCTGCTAAAAGAAGTTGACTAAAATAGCTTTTCTGTCTGTAATAGCATTTCAGATCCTAGAGCCTTTTCAAGTTCAAAGTGACCCGAAATCACTTGTACGGTGAGAAACATCGTCCTTCCAGGGAACTAGCCCCTCATTTTTGGGTTTTGTAGAATCAGATCCATTGCAGATTCAGAAAATAATGTGACCAAGTACGTTTTGGAAGGGAAGCTCTGAATTTGAGAGAAGAGGCGGTGTCACGTTTGGGTTTTAACAACAGTTTGCTGAGAGCGTGTGAATTCACATTGTCAGCTAAGAATATCAATTGCTTTAAAATGTCACCTTACTCACAGCTTTACTCTACCTGAAGCAGACGTAGGCAATGCCTTCAGGCATGGCAAAGGGGAGATAATGTGTCCCTGTCCCCATAACCTTGAGGCAGAGCATCCCTCCCCAGAGCTCCCCACTGCCCCAGTGCTGCAGGGACTGGGGCTGCGTGGGCTCCAGTTCCCACCCTCCCACTTGGGTTCCATGGGAGGAGGGAGAGGATGTGGTGTGGGCTTGATTAAAAAGTGCTTTTGCTTTTTCTCGTGAAGGATGTTTGCAGTGAAAACTGTACGTGAAATTTATACTCCTCTCATATGATTCTGACTGGTTTTAGTGCACAAATTCTCAGAAGAAAATGTATTCAATAAAAATTTGATGTGGAACTATAGCTCAGCAGAATCTTTTTTAAGAAATCCAGCTCTGGGATATTTATTTTGTATCTAGTTTCAGTTTTAGTGCCTATTCCTTCTGCAGATGCCCTCGTTAGCCTGCTAACAGCTCATGAAGAGCTCAGCCCCTCTCCTGCCCTCATCCTGGGCGTTGCTGCAGCACCTGTGGGTAAGGTTTGGGGGGGGCACAGCTCCGTGGAGTGTTACTTAGGGCTGCTGCTGTTGGTTTTTTCCACAAGCAAATCCTGCTTTTTTTTTTCATGAGGAACACAGAGGGCCCAGGGCTCAGTCGAGTGGGGGACTGAGCCTGAGGTAGGTGAAATGTTGCCAGGTTGGTGGACAGTGACGTGGCCGATAAGAACGTGGTGTGCTTGGTTTGTAACAAGTCTGCTGGGAAATAGTTTTAGCAGGAAAAGTGTGATAAATCTGAATTTATTCTCCTTTGATGCTCAGCTTGCAAAAAGAGACGGTTCAGAGGAAGCAGGAAAGGAATCCAGGATGGCCACAATGAAAATCGCAGGGTAGAGCTGTGAGCCCCCGAAGCATTGTGCCTTGCTGGGGAATAATGTCCCTTTGGGCTGTACCACGATGTGATCCCAGTATCTGGGATGGGTTAGTGCTGGTGTGTAGGGGAGAACAGACAGACTTCTTCCCAGGCTTTGGAGCAAGTGACAGTGATGAGTGAAATCCTCACTGGTCTCTTAATTTCCAACCCTGGTTCCAAAAGGTTCCTGTTTGTTTCCCAAATTTGCAAGCGAGCAGCACTTCCTGAGACAGGCATTTGTCCCACTGCCTCCTCCCACCTGGCACGGGGAGTGGTGTTGCAGGGTTGTGGTGCCCGAGGAGTCACTCTCCAAACAGAAATCCCAAGGCTGAATCCTTTGCTCAGTGTTTCAGGGGCACCAGAAATATCTCAAAACAGGTTTCTGGTCCACTGCCCCCTGAATCACCGCCTCCTCAATGCATTTTAATGCAAAGCTGGAGCCTCAAGGCAACTGAGAGCTTTTTCCTAAGGTTTAGTGATAAACTTGTGTCTCCTGTGAGTGAGCAATCTGCTGCTTCACCACTTCTTTCAATTTAGGAGGGAGTGCACTGAAGCCGTCTTGCAAAAACATTTATTGTATCAAGCAAAACTGGAGGGTTTGGGTTCTACTTCTCTAGTAATTTTTTTTTCTATACTTCTAGTGTTCTCATATCAGATTTTCACTGGAAAAATACTACCCAGAAGCATGGAAAATGGCATATGGCTCTATGAAATATACCCCTGTCCTAGGATACACCATGTTTTTATTTTGTGACAGTCCAAGATTCAGTGTGTGGCCTAAATGTTGTGGCATCCTATTTTATTTTTGAATTGTTGGATGGACTAGACACTATAGCTCATGGACAACACTACCATTTTTTCCTATGGTTTACCCTTTTTCTAGATTACTGTCTCTAAGTTTCAAAATGGAACAGGATTTCTCCCTGGTTTATAAATTAGGGCCATATTCCAGCAGCACCCAGTAGTGCTGCCATATTTTAGATGGTGTCAGGGTTTCTATTATAAACCTTATTTTTCAGAAGTTTAGAGCTGAGCCATAAAAATTGGCTGTGTGTATGTATAACAGCTGCAGCTCTGCCATGCAGAGGGGGTGCCTGCATGTAGCTCCTGCAAGCAGAGCAAACCACACTTCCTACATGCATTTATACATAGAGCTCTGTAGAATTGTTTCAGCGTAAGATTGCGCTGAGTTTTTATTTCAAAGTTAATTGCTTGGAAGTCAGGAAATGCCCCTTTTGGCAGCGGTGTGGGAGAGTTGCCAGAGGGGTGCTGGGTCCCGGGGGGTTCTGAGCTGTCGCAGCAGGGTCAGGTTTCCTTGAACCAGAGCTACGAGACAGGATACAGCCTTTCTTGGGGCTGGCTAACGGATCTGCTGGTGGTTTTTGTGTACCTGGAGTGATTAGCTTACTCACCGAGGTATATCTGGCCCACACAATAAAAATCGGCCGTAAATATCTCTGCTTTACCAAAAGAGGCCCTGAGAACGGATTTGCACACAGGCTGTAGCTCCGATAATATCTACAAGCCTAACGCGCTGTGAACGTATATCACCGGTGCGTTTCCTTACGTTGACGTATGAGTAAGATACCAGCAGCCTCCTTTTAATAGCCCTGCATAATGCTCGCACCTGCTGCAGTATAATTTGCTGCATTTCAGCAAATAAGCTGGCTGAAGGGAGTGAAGAATATCATCCCACAGTGCCCTGAGCTCCTGTCAGAGGAGACAAACTGGGGCTGTTTGTGGCCCAGCACCGTGTGCAGCCATCACACAACTGTGAGGGTGTCTTTCTACTGCGGCTCCAGCAGCCACCAGCACAGGGGTGCTTCAGTTTTGCAAACACCCAGATAATGAAGGACAGAGATTCGAGCTGAATGTCAAAAACTAAAAAAATGAACCACACACAATCTGCAAGTTGTTGAGAACCTCGCTCCAGCTAGATGCGTCTTCCGTGACATTTTGGCACTCGTTGGCTTTCCATCTGCAGGAGTTTTATGTCAGTGTCAGACAGGCCTGTCTTTAAGCTTGTGTTTTTCTGTGTGATAAGGCATTCTGACCTTAAGTGTTGTTGGTCTGCATTAATTCTCACCTCGAAATTCTGCCTGGTCAGATCTCTCAGGTGCTATGGTGGAGAGCACAGCACAGGCTGGTTCTGCTTTAAAAGTCTCGTTGAATTCCTGCCAGGAGCATGTTTTTATCATCTTCTCCTCAGGTGCTCCGTGGTATTTCCCATCTGAATTCAAGCCTGAGCAGCAGCATTGTGTTGGCTGTGCAAGATGTCACAACAGGGTGCGTGGCATTGCGTGGCCATGGGGTGTTGTGCCACAGCTGACCCCAACTCCATCTCCCTTCCGTGTGAACAGAGCTCGGCCACGTTCGTGAGCACACCTGCACAGCCTCGTTAATTAATATCATGTTTTACATTCTATTTTAATAAAGCCTTTTCATTACAGAGCTTGTTCCCATGGTAGGATAAATTGAAATTCTTTGTGAGAGCATTATAATTAAGCTGCAGCGCAATGGGGAGGGATGTGTGTATGGGTACAAATTGAAAGAGGAGAAATTTAGGTTAATGGAGGAAATTCTTTACTGGGGGGTGGTGAGACACTGGAACTGGCTGCCCAGGGAGGTAGTGGGTGTTCCAACCCTGAAGGTGTTCAAGGCCAGGTTGGACAGGGATTGGAACAAGCTGGGATAGTGGGTGCTGACCCTGCCCATGGTAAGGGAGGGTTGGGACTGGATGGTCTTTAAAGGACCCTTCCAAGCACTTAACATTCTATGATTCTGTGTGTCTTGCTTAGGAAGCGTCTGTCTAAAATGTCTCAACAGCAGGCAATACCAGCAGGCTCGGGCAGTGCTCCTCTGCCTTGTGCCTCAGGGGACTGCTGCCCCCGAGGTACTGTTTCAGCCTCAGGTCATATTGCACAGGCTGGAGAGATGGAAAACAACCTCTCAAAGGCAGCAGTTCCCCAGTTTGCAGTGCTCTGGACAACTGCAGCTCTCAGATGTGCCCGTGGTGGCTGGGGCAGCAATAGGAAGCAGGTTTCAATGCTGAAGTTGGTTCTGCAGGTGATTTATTTACCATAGGCTGGAATTGGGGCTGTTTCCAGGTGGCACCGCAGCAGGGATGGAGCAATGAGGGGTCTGCCACAGGGAACAACTTTGGGGTGTTTCTTCAGTTTAGTGTAAAATACCAGGAGTGGCAATACAGGAGGTGAAATACTTTGTTATTTTAGGTCTGTTGTGGCTTGCTCCTGCAGTTTAAAAATCAATACACCTAGTGCATCCACAGCTGTTCATAATGGGAAGAGTTGCTTTGATGAGCGCAAGGAAACAGGGGTTCACTGTGGGGTTAGAGCATCCCTGTGCAAGAAATGCAGTTCAGTGCGAGGAGGCGATGGAGCTGTGTCAGAATTACTTGTGAATTTGGGAACAGATTTTTATTTTCTCTTTGACAAAAACCGGGGTTTATAAAAAGAGAAAAAGCCTGCCCGAGAGGGGCGGTTGAGTTCCTGCTGCCAGCCTCAGGGATGCTTATTTACGAGCTGTGCAGCAAGGAGATGGAAATGCTTCATTAGCAAGCAGCAGTGCATGCTAGCTGGAGAAGATCCTAATGGAGTAAATTAGCAGGGAAACATCTGTTGCTTTCTGTTTTGGTTTTAGTGCTCAATCTGGTGCTAATCCTGGCCTTTTGTGACCTTTTTATATGTCCCCTCATCCTAAATATGAGACATGTTTTGTTCATTAGCTGTGGATGTGTGTTGCAGCTTTGAAAAGAGTTCATCTCTACCCTTGTGGAGAGATTTGTTTCCTTCTTGTTTTCCTTCCTTCCCAAGACCTTGCAGGCAAAATGTTGGAGATGGAGGGAAAGGAGAGGCAATAAAAGCCTGAGCCAGGCAGAGAAAGATGTGTGTATACATGCGCATGGGTATATAACATGAAGAGTTCCGCCTTCTTCCCCCATTTGTATAACGATTTTATCATTTAAAAATGACAGCTTACAACGGAAATTTTAAGTCTTGGTGGTTTATACCAAATTCATGGCATGTTCAGGAAAAAGTATTTCTCACAGCTTCATGTATAAATATCCAAGTTTGGTGCAAAGAGAGAGGTGGCATGCAGAAATTTCCTTCCTAAATCCTAGTTTTTCCACCAACTGATATGGTAGTGGCAGACAGATCTGCTCTGTTGCTCCACAAATTCTGAGGAGCTCCCTTGTTAGCAGGGAAGGGGACAGGATCTGGTGTGTGCTCTCCAAGGAGCTCCCCTGTTAGCAGGGAAGGGGACAGGAGCTGGTGAGTGCTCTCCAAAGAGCTCCCCTCTTTCCAGGGAAGGGGACAGGAGCCAGTGGGTGGTCTCTGTCTGGCACAGGGAGCATCGATGCTGCAGGTCTGAGCCACTCAGCACCAAGTTTGCAGTCGCAGAGTTTTGTTCAAGGCTTAAAACACTTGCTCAGATTAATGACCAAAAATGTCAAATGTGTCCACAGCTAATTATTCATTAGATGCATAATTAGTGTGAGATGATCATGACATTTTACTGTTATTAATTTTTATACCCCAATAGGAATTAAATCAGGCTGTGCTCACAGAACAACAGTTAGAACTGGCACCGGAGATGCTGTTGTGGAGCTGGAGGATGCTCCCGCAGCGCTGCCCGGCTCTCTGAGGAAGCATTGGTGCTGCTGGGTTTCCTGAGATCAGTTCTTAACTTCCTGTTGTATCTCTGCTCTCAGTGGAGGGCTGCAAGATGCAGGCAGCCAGGCTGAGCCTCTGAAATACTAAGCCTAGTTGGCTCCATTAAAGTAACGATAAACTCAAAAAAAGCAAAGCCAAACGTTTTGGGTTCTGTTCATCAGAGACTGGCAGGTTTCTGGCTTTGTTGTCTTTTAATACCCCAAGAACAGATGCAGGTTGACAAGTGGCATCAGCCAAGGGACTCAGCTTTATAAGTTTGTGTTGAAGCAGGCTTGGAAGTAGCCAGCTGAAATCTAATTTGTAGCCAAGTGGAATAAATTGGAACTGATAGTTATTCAATTAATGGCATGGGCAGCAAGGTGAGGTCTTCTCTCAAAATAGCAGAATAAGGTTTCTTGTCAGGGAGGTTTGGGAAAACGGGGCACAGCATCAGGTTTTCTATCAAATCCAGCCATTAATCATCTGAGTAGCGGGAGGGAGATGTGATTATTATAGAGAGGCTCAGCAAAACAGTTGGAGTGAGCACTTCCCAAAAGGGTGATGGAATCCAAGCCCGAGCCAGTGGACATGCCCTGGAGCCTGCCTGGAGCTGAGGATTCCCTGGGCAGCGTGGCACGCACCAGTGCCTCAGTCCTGCAGGAAGCAGCAGCAGGAACAGGGGTGGGCCGTCCTCTGCTCCTGGGCTCCTCCAGGCACCTGTGGCATCCTGGGCATAGAGACTCAACCTCTTCTGTCGCTCACCTCCTAAAGCAGAGCTCCTTTCACATCTGAAAGCATTGCCTTTGCATGCTGAAGAGTTCAGTAAGAACGGGCAATTTGGGTGTCTTTTAGTGGTTTTTGTGCATCTGGGGATGCAGAATAGGCGGTTGACTCATGCATTCACCAGATTTCCTGCAAACTCCCATGGCGTGATAGCTCAGATCTTGGGATAACTGCACAGATCTTTGGGTAACTGCACAGTAATGAAGCTGCCAATGTTGTCTCTACCACAAACAGACCAAGAAATATAGAAAAGCTTTTTTGTCTTTAATCAAAAGAAAAATTTCTCCCTATGCAAATGATGTCTGCAATAATATCAGTGTTGCCTCAGGTTTGCACAAGCTGAATGAAAGAGAAGCTGAGTTCATGGTTTTCAGCAGAATGGTTTTAAGTTGTATCAGTTCAATATATAAGTAGGAAAGGAAAACTCATTTTACTTGGAATAATGGAATCCTTCGGTTGCATTTAAGGACAGGCCAAACAAATAATTTAACTGAAAAGTTCATGTCAGTTGAAAGCTGACCAGATCCGTGTGAACCACGGCTATCGTAGTGGAGCTGTGGGACCTGTGCTAGGCTCTGAGCAGCCTAAAGCAGCAGCAGGACACAAGAGCTTGTGTGAGAATGTTGTCAATCAGACTTGTTTGGGTTTTGGCACAGAAACTGTCCTGGCCACTGGGAATGGGTACAAGGGAAAATTTATGCAGATTAGCTCAGATATGAAGCTAATAGAATCACATAGATGAGGTCTCAACTATGAAACATTTCTCAAGTTGTAATGCAAATATAGTCCAACATCTGTGGCCTTTCATTAAAAGCAAAGTTACGGGAGTGAGATTTCACTCAGCAACACTAATTTGTGCCTGTGAAATTATTAACAATTTGATATTGTGGCTTTCTCATTATAAACTTCTGTGGGAAAGGGGAATTAATTTTTCTGTGCTGTTAGAAGTTGTCAGAGGAGATCCCTCCCTTCCTGCGTAACCGGATCAGAAATTCCTCATGTACGTGGGTTGACCCTTTCCCTCTGGGGAACACATTAATTGAAGCTGCACTCTCATTAAACCGGTGCTGCAGGAGAGGAGTGTAAAAATAATGCAGAATAACAGTGGCAGGCCTGGAGGAATTTGTAGGAATGTTAAGCAAGGAAGAGGGTAATACATCAGGCGCTTTTGGATGGGGACTGCGAAGAGGAGGCTGCTGGCGGCAAATCTTTTGCACTTGTATGTAGGACGTTTTTCTGCAATCAGGACTATAAGGACAGTCACAGGATCTTCTTATTGCAGCAACATCTCAGCCAGCTCTAGGTATGCAAGCTCTTCATCATCCTGCTAGGAAGCAGAAGGTGCACCAGAATGAAGAGTGGCTCTCTCTCTGCGCCGTACCTTCTGGTCCCTTTGGAGCCTATTACCATGGAGCACCTTCCCTGCTCCCACTTTTCCCCCAGCAGTGCCAGCGCACACCTGACAGCACACTAGGGATGAGTGGAACGTAGACCAGTTCTCCTTTTCCCATCGCATGGCAACCTGTTATCTTTGACTTAGATAAATGTCTGCTGAGCGAGAGGCGTGAGTTCAGCTCGTCAGACCCATCTGACAAACCCACCGTGTTTCTGGCTATTTTGGGTTTTTCTGATGAATGCTTCTCCCCACTTTCCTTACAGCACACACGGAGCCAGCACCTCAAATGTTGTTTTCCTGGTGAAAACAACTGCCATGGCAAGGGGAGAAGCAGGTGGTGCAGGAGGGATGGGGCTTTGGGCGCTTGTGGCTGCTCCATCTGGGACACAGGTGACGTGCTGAAGCCAGCTCGCACATCCTTTTCCCCAAGCCATTTTCACTTAGTTTGGATGCCTGCTGGAACTTCTGTGAAAAAAATGTGCAACTCTGTTGTGGAGAAAACACCTTACATAAATGGGGAAGTGAGAAAAGAGGCAAGAGAGTTCCCCTGGCACTGATAGCTCGTATCACCATGGCTGATGGCAGAGACCTGTAAAGATTATGAGGGGTCTCAAGCATCTCTCTTATGAGGTGAGACTTAGGAAGCTGGACCTGTTTAGTCTAGAGAAGAGAAGACTGAGAGGGGATCGCATTAATGTGTATAAATGTCTCAAAGGTGGATGTCAAAGAATAGTGCCAGACTGCTTTCAGGTGTGCTTTCAAGGTGTAATGGCCATAAACTAAAGCACAAAAAGTTCCACCTCAACACGAGGAAGAACTTATTTCCATGGAGGGTGGCAGAGCACTGGAACAGCTTCCCAGGGAGGGTGTGAAGTCTCCCTCTCTGGAGACATTCCAAACCCACCTGGATGTGTCCCTGTGTCACCTGCTGCAAGTGACCCTGTCTTGGCAGGGGGCTTGGACTGGATGATCTCCAGAGGGCCCTTCCAACCCCAGCTATTCTGTGATTGAGTCTGAGATTTACAAGTTGGACAAGACCTGTGTTCTCAACAGTGCTCCATCCTACCCGAAGCAGTAGTGATGAATGGTTCTCTTTGGCAGTGCAATATTGACGGGGCAATTCACTCTGCCATGGCTGTGCTCACACAAAAGCTCAGGAGAGCTGCAAGTGTTCTCTCTTTAATATTGCATTGATGGCCTGATGGTTTCCTGCTGACAAAACTGCCACAGTTCTTAATATCAGCCTGTCTGCATTCATCACATGCAAAGGTTTTCCATCCTGTTGGGCTCCAGAATAGCATTAAAGGCAAATGGAGAAAGCGTAGGAAGCCAGTATGATAATTTTTTAATCTAATCCCCCGTACCAGGGAGTCGCTGGTGCTCTGATGACTGGGAGTTGTGATGCAAAGCGGAGAAATGCTGGATGTCATTTTAGTGATGCACGTGGAAATGTATTTTTCAATATTCTGCTTGTGTCCAGCTGCAGTGCTAAAAAAACCCTCACGGCCTCACTGTGCAGGTCCTGCATGGACCCTGGGGCGAGCGCTTCAGGAACGTGGAACAGTCCTTGGAGGGAGCCTCAGTCCCATTGAGCATCCTTTGCGTGGATTCAAAGGTGGGGAATGTCCATGCTCTGCTCCGCCACCCCTCAGGAGTTACTGTCTGCAAGAGCCTCTGTTGATCCTTGTAGAGACTGTTCTGTCACTCATCAAGGCAATGCTGTGTGACACTGTCAGTGTCCGGGTGTGATATTCCTGCCTCACACACAGGCCTGTCCTGCTGGGAACCTCAGGCTGGGAGAGAATTAGGCATTTGACTTGGAGCCATGGTCTTCTTTGGCATAAACATAATCCCATGGCATAAACATCAACCCCATGTGCAAGGACCTTGGTGGATCTTGCCACTTCCTTGCTAATGGGAAGCTGATCAGTTTGTCAGAGCAGTTCTGGCAGCGTCCCTTTGAGGTTGCTTTGGAGTAGTATTCAATATTTTATCAATCATCTGAAAGGAATTATAAAATCATTACCTGCAAGTTTCATCACCACTTTGATTTGTGAAGTTTTGCAGGGTAATAAATATTGATGAACACTGGTCACAGAAATTAATCCGAACGTGGTGATTAGAGATGGGTAGAGCTGTCAGCACGTGTTTGAGTTGAAAAGCAAGCTTTTGCATGAAAAGAAGGTGAGAGAAGAAGGCTTGCAGGGTCTGAATGTCCAGATCTGGGGACATGGGGACACTGTTCAGTTCTGTGATGAGCAGTGCTAGCGTGCAGCCAGCTGTGGTCCTTTTGCTTTAAAGGTGGGAAATGACAGAGGTTTAGAGGAGAGATTCTGGTGAGAGGACAAAGCAGCTCTGAGGCAGCCACACAGTGATTTGGTCACAGCCTATTAACTGCACTTGCATTGAGGCAGTTGCAGCAGATAAAAGCTCAACAAGAGATAGACCTCCCAGGGCCCGAGTCGGCAAAATGAAAACTTGCACGTGTGTTTGCTGTGTGAATGGTGAATGTAGTTACCGAGAGAGCGAGAGCTGTCCTGGGACTGCCCCTCTGGAATGTGCTGTGTTTGGGGAGATGTGTGTCCTGCTCGGCCTGCTCAACCCTGCTGAGGCCTGGAATGCACCATCTGTGTCACTGTGCTGGGCAGCAGGATCGGTGTGAGCACTGCCATCCCCTGGCCTTAAAAGCTAGGAAAACAGGAAAAGAGAGAAGTTTGTAGGATGAGCTCTGCAGCTCTTGGACCCTGCAAGTCTGCGGGGCCTCTGCCCAAAGATCCTGCATGCCATGAGGGGCCTTTGTGAAAGAAAGCAAACTGCTGGAATTGCACATCTGGGATGCTGGTGGAGGTGAAGGTGGGGGTGGGTTTGAGGCAGCCGTGCTGGTGACCCTGCCAGTCCTGGCATCAGTGAGTCCAGGAGATGTACACATGCTGCCTACTTCAAACAAACAAACAAAAAAAGAAGTAAAAATCTGTATCCCAGCCAAATGGAAACCTCTCTCTGGAGGATGCTGCCAGGGCAGGGCTGCTGTGGTGGTTCGGGACTTGGTGGGGTGGGGGCCAGATTTGGGAGGCGGCGAGACTTGGCACTGCCAGTCAGCAGGCAGGACAGTGGCTCTGTCATGAACAGGGGGGAAGCAGGGCTGAGAGGATATTTATGTGTGAAAGGCTGTCAGGCCTGGAAAGATGAAAATCTGTTGTGCTTTCCCAGGGCTCCTAACTTTCTCCCCTCCAGGCAGCTGGCAGGATTTCTCTAAATATTTGAGACGGTAAAGGGCTTAAACTGGATTACTCCTGGACATGAGCAATTATAATTGTAAATGCACCATTATCTGAGCACTCTCCTGATGCTATTTTGGCACTGATGTGTGACACAGTGACAGGGAGGCTGCGAGGGTCAAGTGCAAGGTAAGGAGAGCCCTTCCTTGGGACCTCACTGGCTGGTTTGCAGCAGACCCGACCTCCCAGCAGACATCCCTTGCAAGGCCTTTTGTTCTCCTTGTCCCAGATTTGCAGGAAGGGCTCCCAGATGCCTCAGGCTTCAATAACTTCATTGAGTAGCAACTGTATTTATTAAATGGTTAAATACCCATTAGGAACAAGGATAAACCCAGTACATTTTGCTGTGTATGAATTTCAGCTGGAGCTTTCTGGATCTGAATGTAGTTCTAAGAAGCCTTGGATGGCTCTTTGGAACAAAGCTCAGCCTTCTTTTTTTTTCTGATGGATCTCAGAAAACTCAGGGTGCCGGTCCAAGGGCTTTTCCAGGTGGAAGAAACAGGGCAGACGTGGCTGCACAGACAAAGCCAGGCAGACAGAGTTGCTGGGGAGGAGCATGGCAGGTTGAACTGCGAATCGAAAGCAGAATGAAAGTGTGAGACCCAGCATGGGGTGCCCCTCTCTCTAGAGGGGGACACGCCAGCAGGGGAGGCAGCCCCCAGCTGAGTCTGTCACCGGCAGGGGCAGGGGCATAGGCTGGGGCTGCCAGCACTGGGAGGACACCCCAGACATGGAGCCTGGTGTCAGCCCCAGGGGAGGGTTGAGGGGCTGAGCAGGACACGTGCTGCAGCAGCAGCAGGTGCCCCAGAAGCACTTTGCCTTTATGTTTTCGTATTTGAAGGGGATGAGGTGTTAAAAGAACCTGATGTTTTTAAAAATGTTTGTATTTCCTTGTTGAATTTAACTGGTCTGAGTGATTGGCAGTGTAATGTTAACTGGGAAATCAGTCTGTTGGGGACAAAGCAAGATCCCTGATTCTGACAGCAAAGGGTGTGCTGGGGGGAAGCATGCCACACAAAATCATTCCTCTTCTTGGAGCTGAGAGGTCATGAATTTACCTCCTGCCTGGCTGCCAGAGAGATTCCCATGTTCCTGTCATGCAGAGGAGAACAGATCAGAGGATGTTCAGCGGGAGCTTGGGAGACTGGTGATATATGGGCCTCTTAAATGAAGTGTTTGCATATTGTGGTGTGGGAAGCAGGTAGCCAGTAATCACCCCCCACACACTCTGCATCCTCAGCATCTCTCTAGCCCCTGGGAAAACAGCTGCCTTCCATTTCCAGCAGTACCAGCCATGCATCTTCCATGTTCCCTGCCTGAAAAGCCAGGAAAAAGATGATATGTGCAAGCATCCGGCATGTTAGGCGAGACCATCTACTCGTCTGGAAAGCTGGGCAAAATCATCTGATACAATTTTTGCTATGACTTCTGTTGGGGAAATGAGGTCAGGGTTTAGCCTTGTGATGAAATAGCTTTCAGGACCATGCGAGGCTTAATTGCAGATCTTTAATTAGCTATCCAGCATGGCTCATCCCTCAGCAAAGGGTGTCACTGGCGTGGGCAGCACAGCAGGAGAGCAGCACCATGGGGCCACCAGTATTTAGGTTAAAGCTCAGCACATGTGCAAGATAGAGTTCCCTTCACAGGAGGGGTTGATGGGAACAAAGACAAGACACCTTCAGCATGTCCCTTGAATATCTGCTGATCTCTGGTGCCTTGCTGGGTGTTTGAAAATGGTTTGAAGTTAAGGTGTCGATAAAAGGAAAGCTTCATAAAACAATGCCAACAAAAATAAATGAAATCCTTTTATCTGGTTCCTCACTGGTCCCCTGAGGTTCATGAAACATGGGATGGGGGGACTGCAAGGTCATCTGCAGAGTAAGCTGGAAAAGCTTTCTTTCTCTCTGCATGAGCAGCTAACTGGAGCATGCCAGAGAGTGTTTACGGCAGGATTTTGGCTTCACAATGGATTAAAAGATTTTAAAATCCATCTGCAGAATATCTTGAACTTTAGGGTTGTTGTGTGCTCAAAATAACATTAGTCCTTTAATGTTTGATGTGCTGGAAGCCTGGAGGGGAATCAAAGGGTTTGAAATGGCGGGAGAAGGGGGGATAGAGGAGGCAAAGTTTGCTCTGTGTCTGGATGGAGCTATTGCTCCATCTTTTCAGGGATTCATTTGAATTTGGGGAGCCTCTTTTTAAATCCATACTTCAGCTGATTCTCATAATTATTCAGAAATACCATCAGAATTCATTCCAAAGTCCCAAATGCGTCGCTGCCTGGAAGAGTTAAGTAGTGGGTAAGAGTTTGAGTCAGCATCTTCCAAAGGCTCAGGGTCCTGCTGCCATGGGTGCATCTCGCTGTGGTGACCTGGGGTGTGGAGGTGTCTGGTGCTGTCACCCAGACCCACTCCAGGACAAGTCCACTCCAGCCGGCAGCTCTGGCAGGTGGGGAGCACAAAGCTGGGCATCTTGGCCTGAGCCAAATCACTTTCTAATTGCCTCAAGGAAGAAATCAACCGGTGAGAATCACAGCAAAATTCTGCTCGACACATGCAGGTGGTGGGCTCCCACTAAAGCGGGCTCTGCCACTGGTTTTGGTTTGTGCCGCTGTCCAGTTCGGGGCATTAATTTTCAATCCAACAAGACTGAACTGTCTGAACCCCGTCCTGCCCCTCCAAGCAGGTGCTGAAGAAAGCCCTGCCGACACAGGGAATGCCATAACAGTGATGCATTAATTGTCAAAGAAATTTATCTTCTCTTAGTCCCCACTTCCTCTGTTTGTTTTTCTTAAAGCAAATGGCAGGTCTTGGCTTTCTTTGATGTGCAGCCAGAAAGGCCTGGAGGACTTTGACCCTTCTGGCAGAACAACCCTGAGCTTCCCCATGTCTCGGTGAACAGACAGAAACCTCTGAGCATGTTGTTATGGCAGATTATTGCCCTGCCATCTTCATTTAAGTCTCATTGCTACAAAAAAAGCTTTCGGAAGTACCTCGGAGCTGGTGACAGCTGTGGCAATGGCAGGCAGCTTTTGCTGTGGCTGGTGGCCATTTCAGACAGGTTTGTCACTATATTTAGGTAGTTTTTACAGGAAATAATCCAGCTAATGGCAGAATCTCACCCGAATCTTACCGGTCCCAGATGTTTTTTTTCTCTCTGGGCTTTTTCCATTTTTGTGAAGGTTTGCTGCATCCTGGCACAAGTTTTCAGCAAGATAGCAAGAAGAAAATCCAGGATGTGGGACCACCTGTAATCTCAGGTGGAAGAGCAGCATTCAGTATTGCTTCATACTATACAGCCAGGGCAGAAAATGCAGGGAGGACCATTTTTACTGACTAGGAATACCACGGTTGGATGTGTCATTGTAAAAAGCGAGATCAGAAAAGGCAACTATAATTGAAATTTGCTGTGTAGAAAAATACTGGTACTCCGAGGAGGAATTGAGGGTCAACACAGGTGGTTTGCCAAGCCTCTGCAAATTGTGCTCTATTGACTCTGTTGCTTAACTTTATTTCTAAGTTAATTCTGTAGAAACAAATCTCTTAATGTTCACGTGTTTGCTCCGCTCTTATAAGGAACATGTGTCTTTAAAATTGCAGGCAATGTTATGGTAAAATTCATTATTACAATGTGCACAGGGAAATTATACTAATAGAAACATTTATGTTGGAGTGTAATTGTTGAGATTTCAGCAAGTCATTCCAGTTTAGAGCCCAACCTGTAACATGAAACACTTCTCTGGTCACAGCTCTTTCTTGCTTATGGGACCAATAAATGAATTCACATTTGCAAGTTAGATAGACCCTTTGCATGTATTATTGATGCAAACAAATGAGGATTGGGGCTTTAGACAATACCTAATGAAGCTGACTCGACACTGGCTGTTCCTGGCTGAAGGGTGCCACGGCTCAGAGCAGGAAGAGTGGTGCCTGTTTCATCCCGTAATTATCCTGTGGCTGACACTCACTTTGTATGTTCCTTGGCTAGGCAAAAAGCTGGGGGCATCGTGATAAGGAATTAATTGCTGGGGATCCGCTGGCAGTGATTAAAGAAAGCTCACAATCAGCTGATGGTTTGTGACTGTATCTGCACTTTGATCTCCTTGTAGACTCAGGGTGTTGACTCTCCCAATTATTTTCTCTGGTAAATATTGCTAATCAGAAGGTCTTTTAGGAAAGGTTTGCCCCTTTTCTGGAGATGGTTGCTTTTTTCAGCTGCAGGCCCAAATTGGTGCTAAATAACCTTAGTTAAGCCCTACTCTGTAAAGCTGAATTGTAAATGAAGTGTGCAGCACTGAGTCAAACACCAGTGGAAAAGCTGCAGCAGGACATGATGGGAAGCATCTTTAACCTGCTGGGGAACTGAACGGTTCCCTTCTTGACAAGAGAAAACCTGGGAGCCAGAGGTTACTCTCCTCTTAGGCCGAGGAGGAAGGCGTTCCCAGCTTAGGACTCACTCCAGGAAACAGATCGGGTGCTTTGCACTGGGGTGAAGCTGCTACAGGTGCTTCAGGACTTCCTGGTACAGCTCGGCATCAGGTGCAGAATGGGAAGGGATGCTTGGATTAGCATTTTGGAGTTGCTCATTACCAGTACTTGCCCGGTTACAATGAGTTTCCATTTACATTTTTTACCAAAAGGCAACTGTGAAAAAGCCCTTGGACTAAACTCTCTCTGTGGGGGGTAAAGCAACCTCCAGTAGATTTTAATGGGTTCTTGTCAAATTACTGAAGAAATAAATCCAAGTGCTCTTGGAGACTGAATGTTTCTTGCTAAACTCTCCAGAAAAGAATAGGATTGATTTGGAAATGTCACTTGTGATTTAAAAGCTTGAAGGTGAGAACGTCAAGACGTAATTAGCTGCAGCTGATTTTTCTTCTATTTACTCCTTGTGGTCTGTGTGAAAATGTGATGCCCCAAGTGACTACGCCCACGTGCAGCACTGACCCTGTCCTTGCTGAGGGCCTGAGACCGTGCAGCCAGGAGAGAGGGGTCATGCCGTGCCAATTTCCAATATTAGGAAACAGGAATGTGAAATACCACTGTCATATCCACCCCAAAGCCAAGGGAACAGCAGTCTCCAAAGGGAAGGAGCAAGGTGTCTTTGCTGGAGAAGCACAGAAGGAGAGGATGCTCTGTGTGTTTCCCTGTCTGATGAAGATGAGCAGACATGTGACAGGCCCTTTGCTCAGAATCCCTGGAACGGGAGATGGGGCTTTGCACGCTGCTGTGGTTTTGGATCCTCCCTCTCAGTTTTGCCTTCTCAGCCATGCTTTGAGCATTGACCTTCTGCTTTCCTGGGCTCTTTCTTTCTGGGGAGAATGCATGTTATTGTTCCTTGCTATATTAGCATTTGCCAGTGTAGTTGGTGCTTTCCAAAATTAAGTGTGTACAATAAAAAGTCCAGAGTTACTGCCCTGATTTGAAGAGACTTTTTAAAGAGGTCTTCTGCTGTTGGAAGGCAATCTTGCAGCAATTAATTGTAAAATTACATTTCAGGTGAGCGGTGCTCCTCATTTTAGAGATTAATTCTTCTGGAAATACCATCTTTCATCACACCAGGTATTACTTTTGAAATAAACGCCTCTTTTTTTCAAAAATAGAATGTGAGCCTATAAATAGAAATCATATTGCGAATTCAGATTTAAACTGAAATCACTGATATAAAGTACTCAAGATACAGTCTTTGAAAAACGTCTGATTGTGAAAATCCCATGGTGTTAGAATTATATTGTGCAGCCCAAGGTTTGAAAAGACCCAGGCTCTCCTTTTTTCAGCTGCAGTAAGCGCAGCCATTGATCAGGCTCACCCGGTCCATTCTCTGTCCGCTGTGCCCTGATGATGTGCATTTCTTCCGCTCCCATTATCTTTGTTGAATTTGAATAAGATTCAATTTCCTGACGTGGAAAGCTCTTTGTACCTTGCAAATTGTTATCCTTACTTGTGAAAGAGGACACTTTTATTCTATCCTGGGTAACCGGACAAAGGGACAAGCCAAGGGTGCCACCCTGTTGTTGGCAGAAGGCAGATGAAGTGTGCTGGGTGCTTGGCAGGTCGCCTGCATGTGTCCAGCTGTAGCTGCTCCTGGGACACTTCCAGTGTAGTGTCTGGAGTGTGCTGCAGGGCTCTGCTGAGGTCACGGAGGACAGAAGGGGATGCCTGCATTGGTGCCCAGCGCAGCTCAGATTCTTGGAGTACGCTAAGGAAGATCTGCACTGGGCGTTCCCTGTGTCTGCAGTAAGAGGTCCCAGGCTTCCTGTGCTTCATCTCAATGCTTTCACTTCCGTTTCCATTTCCGCTGTGATACTGTGAATGTGTGTGAATCCCACAATAATTTATGGCAACGGAGGTCAAGGAAGTGTTGGTTGCTGTGCCCGGAGCAGAAGGGAGAAACCTCTCGGTTTTGCTACTGCTCCCAGAGCTTGATCCCGACCTGTGGCTCTTACCTGGGGAGCTTGTGCTGACAGACAGAGTCAGGTACTGCCAGGCCGAGGAAGAAGGGCAGTGAAGGAGGCAGCCCTGGGCTGATGGCTGCAGCACAGCAGCTGCGGCATTGCTGGGTTTGGAGCTGGGGAAGGCGGCGTGATGGAGGCTCCTGCTTGCTGGAGCTGTGGGCCCTCAGTGCCAGCCCTTCAGTGCCAAACTGGAGAGATTCCTAGAAACCACTTCCCAGTTTGAATTCTTTTTTTTAAGGGAAAACCCCATCTTGAAACACGTGAGAGTGACTGTAAGCTGCGGCAGGAGAATGCTGATGTTCCTCTGAAGGGAGCAATGCAGCATATGGACAGCACAAGGCTCAGTGCACCTGCAGGGAGCAGACAGCAATATTAATGCCTTCTATGTCTGCCGAGGCAATTGCTGGAAAAATCCTTCCATGAGTCCTTGCTTATTGGCAGGGTGAGGAGGATTTTTGGAGCAGGAGGGTGCTGTGCTTGGCAGCGTGCCCCACCCATGTGCCCGCAGGTGCTGCCTCCCCTGGGCAGAAGTGCTGTGTCTCACCTGTGCTTGGCCCTTGGTGCTGGTGCTGCAGCACTGGGGACAACGCCGGGGATGGCCTCACCCCACACGACAACAGCCCGAGCAGCCGGGCTGTGCTGGGTCATGCCAGCCACTGTGCACAGCCCTGCGTGCCCTTTTCCCTGCAGTGCCACGCAGGAGAGTCAAGGGTGCATCTCTACTGTAACCAGCAGCTTTTTGCGTGGCAGAGCTACAGATCACACAGAAGAGTCTCTGGGCTGGGGCAGGATACGCTCAGCCCTGTGCTGCAGATTCTTGCATCCCTTCATCCCAGTGGCACGTCACCCTGCTGTCTCCTTCCCGGGCCTGGCAGCTTCCTGTGAATGCTCTGAGAGTGTCCTTGCAGAGTCCTTCATCCATCAGTGTTTTTCTGGTGCTGCTCTGGTGACATAATGAGCCTTTGTCAAGGAGTAAATCAGTTCAGAGGAGGAATGGCTTGACCCAGGTGATCAGCGGTGAGTGATGCTGCCTGGGGCGGAGCAGGGGGTGCCCACAGGTGCCAAACAGGGCTGGCATTTCCAGAATCCTAACGCCCTGGCCAGTCTTTCACTGCCACGGCTGGGAAGCAAGCAGTCAGTGCAGGAAGAGGATGGGAGTCAGGGAATTGCTGCAGCCTTTTCTTGCTAAATACAGGTTGAAGTGATTAACAGGGAGAAGCATCTTCAGTTCCCCTGGATAAAGCTAGGCTTCTCTGTTTCCCAGCTGCTGACATCTGGTTTCCCTCTGGTGTCCTTGCAGCCACTGTGATCTCAGGAGAGGGTGCAGAGATGATATTGCAAAGAGAGACCAGGTCTGCCACAGCTACAGAGGACATAAACTCTTGGTGCTTGCCTTCTTAGTTTCTGCTGCCTTAGCTGTTTTTAAGAAAGAAATCTACATGAGGCAGCCATTGTTCAGTATATTTTATGGTATTTTGCCCTGGTTTGAGTGTGTAAAGTTACTAAACTGTTTAATTCAGCACTTTTCCTGTGTAGCTGGGTGAACTCAATCTGAGTTCAGCTTCTGTAGCAGAGTGGAAAAGGAGACCCCAGTTTGGGGAAACTTGATCTTTAGTTGGTACCACAGAACTGACAGCTTTGCTCAGCCGCTCTGGCATGTTGTGCTGTAGCAAGCCTGAGACTTCGCCTTTTCCAGCTCCTTTCTGGTACCCAACCTGTGCTCACCTGAAGAACGGCTTGGGGTGCGCCAGGTGTTTGTTCCTCTGATCTGTTCTCGGTTTACAGTTAGGGTTAGGTTGTTAGTTGTCTCTAATGTCTTTATTTTTTACCTCCTCCCCATGACAAGCAATGAAGCCTCCTTCAAGAGCGTGAGTCACTGACTGTGTTGCATCCATCATCTTGTGCCAGTATGGCAGATATTTAGCAAGGAAAGGATTTTTTACGTGGCCACCTCTGTATTCTCAGGTGTTTCCAACCCTTGAGTTAAAGGCACAAATGTGTACAGATGAATGCGTGCAGCTTACCCATGAGTGAATCCCAGTGCCACTGGCTCCCAGCTGGGAAGACATTGGTGACAGTGCTGTTCCTGAGTTGTACAGAGGGTGACCAGGTGTTGAGTGTTGATGAAATCTGCCCCAGTTGCAGCTCAGAGCTCAAGTTTGAAGCCAAAGCCCTTTATGGTATTGCTCAAAGCAGAAATCCAATTCTGCTGGTTCCTGTAAGACTGTGTAGAACAGACCTGCCTCTTGTGTGGGAGCCCCTGAGAGGAGGGGCAGTGGTGTGATGAAGCACACCACTGGGTCAGAGTGGTGCCAGTGCCACATCTCAGAGCAGCAGCCTGTCTCCTCCAGGTCTGGTGGGCAGTGACCGTGGTGGTGCTTTGGGAAGGCTCTTCCCAAGGTGTTCCCCTGCCCCACTGGAGGCTCCACATTGCATCCCCTCCCTTGCAATGCCTTGGTGTTTGAAAAGGGAGTGTGAGGCTGCCCTGATTAAAATTTAATGAAGCTTGGTATTATTGAGGGCCCTTTAGTGTCATTTCTGCACTCACTGGCAAATAAATACATCAGCTGGCGGTATGGGGGCAAGCCCTGTCCCTGCCAGCTGCCCGGGCGGCCATGGGGCTGCTTCTGCTGGAGATGATGGGTTGAGGAGAGAGCAGCTTGGGGCAAGGTGGGCAGCTGGGCGCCCGTTCATTTTCTCTCCAGCAGCTGCTGGAGCAGTGGTTCCCTTTTATTTGTTATTTGCATACTTTAGCCATTGGAATTGAATTTGTGCCCATTAAAACTAAATTAGTGCTGCCTGGAATTCTAAATAGGCTCTGGCAGTGCAGCCCGTTAACTCTATCGGAGCAGGTTCTGCAGATGCCTCCTCCACAGGCGCATGATGTGACTGGGAACCACTGGGATTGTTTGCGTGTTCCCAGGGATCATTGGAGTGCTGCTGTTAGAGTCAGTGTATTAAAATTTTGAAAGTCATCAGCATGGCTCAGAGCTGGGCTTAACTTCCTCTGCTTCATCAAAAGGTGTGGTTCAAACGTCTCACCAAATCGTTTTGCAATTCCTTGGGCTTAATTGCCGTGGGCTTAATTGTCTTATTGCCATGACCTCCGGGCCCCTGTGCCCCTCGTGTGGGCCTCTGGCTCTGCTCTGGCAAGCCTACTGGCACCTTTTGAGGTTGCTCCGCTCCGTCCCTGGCAGGTCCACTGGCGCCTCTGATCCCAGCCATTTATTCCTCATCCTCCTGATATCCCTTCTGCTCTTTGGGGTTCCCATTGGTGCGCCTAAGACTTTGGCTGCTTTGACTTTCAGTGTGAAGCCCTCTTGACAGGAACCCCAGGAGCAGCCCTGGCCCCTTGCCTCCTCAAGGATTGCTTTGTGCTTTCTTCCCAGCCCTCAGCCCCTTCCCATGCACTGGGTCAGTCCCAGCCCTTTCCTGGCAGAAGTTCAGGACTCAGGTAGCCTTGCCAGGGCTGGCAGCATGGCTTGCCCAGCAGGTCTGGGAGTAAATGGACACTATGTGTTGGACTTGCTGTTAAAATAATCTCTGTTGTTCGGTAGTCTCTAATGAGAAAAGATAAAATGCTCCTGAACAAAATGGTGCATCTTGTTTACACATAGGGGAATTCAATTTAAAGCTTGTATTTTGCAGAAAAAAAACCCCAACATGTTCAACCAGCCAGAGATTCTACAGCAGAGTTTATGAGACTGGTCTTGGCTGCTTGGTCCTGATTCCAGCCAGGATCCTCAAATTCTGTTGAATTATGTATTGGTTATCTTAAATGATTATGAAATAAGTGAATCACACTGGTGTTTTTCCAGTGTTAGTCACTTCTCAGCAGTTTTTGCTCAAGACATTTCCTCGGCATGCCTCCATCAGGCCCTTGGGTTCAGTTTATTTTGCTTGTCTGCATGTGTGGGTCTGTGCAGGATAAAACAGCCAAGAAACTTCCTTGTTTGAGCCCAGGGAGATGGGTCAGCACTGCACAGACACAGACATCCCTTCTAGGGTTTTTCTTTCTGGAGCCACGTCTGTTTCTGGCGTGTCCACAGAGGCTTTGGGGCCTTCCAGGCCAAGGAATTTCTCACAAATGTGGCACAGTGCCACCGCAGCCCCTCTGTCCCAGTGGCCCCCCAAGGTGGGACAACCCACCATCGCCTCAGGTGACCAGTCGCCGTCTCGTGGTCCTTCCTTGTGTAATAATAAACCCCACACTACGGGCACTGCTCTGCAGTCAATAAATTCAGCTGCCCTGCTCTGCAGAGCCAAAGCACGACCTGCCCAGTGCCCCGCGCTGGTGCCACCAGGCACTGGAGGGGGAGAGGCTGGGAACCAGCACCACAGCTCAGAGCAGCGCAAAGCAAAATTTCTTCAAGAATTTGATATAAAGTGGCCAACCTGACTCCTTTGTAATTGCTTTGAATCCAATTAATGTTGCCTGAGTAGATGTTAGGAATTATAAAGAGGAATCCAAGTCTGAGCTTGTCACCTAAACTACGATAATATTCCTTCAAAGGAGGCACATTTGCAAACATTATTAATTACCTGGGGAACAGCTCAGGGTTTCAACTGAACTAAGAGGGGAATGTATTTTTGTGATTTTGTGTTTGATTGAGAGCAAGAGATTACCTTATTCTGGAACAATGGAGCAGTTCTTTGTCACAGACCTGGCAGCAAAACACAGGGAATTAGTCTGCACCAAGTCCCCCGCCCCCAAAACCAATTTACTGGGAAGGACATTATGCCAGGAATTACCTGGGGCCAAAAGAGCTTTTAAAAGTGTTTAGCATGGGCTTCTCTAATCAGAAAAATCCAGGAGCACAGAGCTAAAATTCGGCTTTTTTTTTGTTTTCCATGAAGTGCAGTTTGGCTTTGAGGTGTGCTGGAGCTGTTTGGGTTGTGTTGTTCCCTGGGTGGGCTGTGGGTGCCATCCTGGGGGCCACCAGAAAAAAAATAAACCAACAAAAAAAATTCACAGGTGCTGACACAGGGCAGGAACCTGTTCTGAAGTGCCAGACTTTGTGCGTGATCACTGGAAATCTTTTATGGAAATTATCTACCCACGCAAATGTGTGAATTTGCATGTCATGTAGGCAAAACACAGCAGGCTTACTTGTACAGAAGTGCATGAGAGCTCGGTGGCAGCAGCATGTGACTTCCCAAGGCACCGCTTGCCAGGCACGCTGAGCCTGGCTTTGCAGAGTAGGGCTGAGTTTTAGGGACAGGAGGGATGGTCTGAGGCAGAGCGACTCCTGATCCTTTGCCTGCTGGCTGTCTCTTGGCTGGTTGGAGGAGTGAGGGTCTCAGAGTTGGTTTGCTGCAGGTGGGAACTGCCGAAGGTTCCGAGAGGAGGTTGGTGTTTACCCCTCATAAACCAACAGGCACTGGCAGTATGAGAGCTGCCAGGTGGCACTGACAAGCACCCCTCACCCAAACAGCGGTGCCTGCTTCCACTCTGTTAAAAGACTGGCAAAATGGGAACATATACCTACAAAATTGGATGGCCTCCTTCAGGTCAAAAGGAAATGGAAGTCAATGGGGAATAGGAAGATGAGGATGCTAAGAACATCAGTAGAGTGGTATAATAAATTACCAGGTTACAGGCTATCAATTCACCTGTCTAGGCCTTGCCTGTGTCAAAAGCACAGCCACGTTTGCTCATTAAGCCTAAATCATGTTCACAGTTATTTTTCAAAGCATTTTCAGGAAAGTAACAGTAATTAATAATCTTTAAAATTTGTGCAAGTGCCAGCCGTGCTGAGGTTTCCTGTTGGAGTAGGTGTGCACTGCAGGCCCCAGCCCTGCTCTGGATGGATGTTCCTCACGTGGAATGCATTACTGAAACCCTCCTGGGCAAAGCACAGCACACACTCCCGCCCAGAGGAGCAGGGCTGGCCGCTGTGGCCTGTGCCAGCGACAGCGCGCTCCCAGAGAGCAGAGACGATGAGGTAGGAGGCTATTTATGGCTCTGTCTGCCTCGGCAGAGCGCGCTTGAAATGAAGATGGTGCTGATGAATGGACAAAGGAGAGAGAGAGGCTCAGAAGGCCCCAGGCCAGGGGCGCTGGCAACGTGGAGGTGTTCTTTGAAGATCTCTTTAGCCAGTGATTAAATGGTGTCCAGCACTTCATTCAGGTGTCTCGGGGCAGGGGAGGGCAGGGGATTTTAACACAAGACTGAGGGGGTCCCATGCCATGAATTTCTTGGCTGAGGCATCCAGCAACACCTGCAAAGTTACATGTCACCATTTTGCTGTATTCAGTCTAGACATAAAGGACATCACTAGTCACCATTATATAAGTAAAGTTAGGACTGTTCCCTGGGTTTGCTGACAGTCTTGCCATGCACCCTGTAGGAAAGCTGGGCTCACTTTTACTGCCTCCATTCACCCACCATCAAGTAACCATAAACAGTTATTCTGTAGTGGCAATTAACCACCTGTGTTCTGTGTGATGTTGTCTCCTGGCAGTACACGAGTATTACACATGCTGCGTGTCACAGGACAGCTCTGAGAAACTGATAAATGGTGACATCCACGTGTTTGCTTTCCTTTCCCATGAGGCTGCTCTAATCCTGCTGTGCTTTCGTCACAGCATCTGGGGTCTTGCCTGCCCCAAGGGCACGGCTCCAAGCCACCAGCAGAGCACGCAACAGCCACGCAGCACACAGAGCTGGCAGTGCAAGGCACTCCCTCCCCTCTCCAAAAACAGAACCAGAGAACACAGACTGCTTTGCCTGTGCATGGAGTCAGTTATCTGGTTTAATTCCAGCTGAGAAACCAGGGCAAGGAATATACATCAACACTGTGCACGTTCTAAATCACCAAAATCAAGCTTAAATTCTTTTTATTCTTCACTGTAAACCTGTCCTGAAGTAGGTTAGTGGATCAGAGCAGATCTGCTCTATATTATTTATAGGTTTCCTTTTGGTTCTTGCTGCTTGGCTGGATGCTGCTAGAGGACTCCATGTTCCAGCAGTCTTTCTCTTTGCTGCAGCTTTAAAACTTTCTATTTTTGTCTGTAGGAATCCCATCTCCCCAGCTCCCTTCTCTGCTAAATTCAGCACACTGGCAATGCTGAAAGCCTTTCATCGCGTGCTGTGCCAAGATCTGACTACGGCGAAAAGTGCTGCACTGTTCTGCTTGTGTGCTGAGCACAGATAGCACAGGCAGTGCCCAGCACTGGCACAGGTGTTCCCTGCTGTGCTCCTGGGGCCAGTGTCCTTCAGGGGGTGTCTTCAGGGAAAGCTGCTGTCCGGTGTGAGGAGGATGCTTTGGCTGGGATAGTCCTGCCCAAGCGTGGTTGTCCCTCTGAGCCAGATAACCTTATATTCAGGAGCATTTGCAGCAAAAGCAGTCTCCGTCTTTGGCTATGAGATTATTCAGCAGCTCAGGCAGCAGCCCAGCACAGGGCTGCCCTCCCACAGCCTGAGGCAGGAGCCCTCAGCATTTTCACCAACTCTCGTGATTCAAACCCACTGAGAAAGTGAAGAGACTACTCATCAGCTGAATGTGATAGGCAGGGTAGGGCTGCATAATTTATAGAACTGCACTTCTTTTTGATGAGATTTTTGAGTCTAAAAGCTCTGGGAAGGGAGTGCTATTTTTTATTGCATCTCTGAACTCAAATTATGTCAGATTCTGTGGGCACAGTCTGTGCTTGTTAAAAAAAACCCCACCAAAGTGCAGCCTCAGATTGCTCTGGCTCATGAGCACTGCTGGTCCTGCTCCATGCAGAGTAAACCAGCTCCTTGCAGATCTGCACCAAGCACTCCCAAGGATTAGTTCCTTCATATCCAGAGGAAGCATAGGCATTCACAGCGTGCCAGGGATTATATCACATCACCAGGTGCTGGTCCTGCTCGGCTGCAGGATGTCTGGGTGGCCAGAGGCCAGTTGCTCCCTGCAGTATACAGAATTACAGGATCCAGCTGTGTGCTTTTAAATGATTTGGCTGGGATTGCCCGTGTGCTTGGTATCTCTCTGTCCCAGGCCCCTTTCCGTATATTGCATGATCTGCCTGGACCTTGGTCTGTGACAGCTTCTTGGAGCAGCCACCAGCACCTTCCTTCCGGGTGCTTGGTGGCCCATGGCTGGTGCCACTCATCGATGGCAGCGATGTGACACTCATCACACATTCATTCCCACCCACACTGAAAGGTAACCCCTGAAAGGATGGAAATTTGGGATCACACTCTGCTGTTCTGCATGTCGAAGGTCGTTGTGTGGCAGGTGCAGGTACACTTGGTGCTTTGAGTAAACAGCAGCACAGCATCCCAAGAAATTCTGGTCTCACTGCAAAGGTGGGTGCCTGGCAGTTGGAGTGCTGGAGGCAGAGGCTTTTGGACCAAGGGCTCCCTTTTTGAGCTGATTATTCTGAGTGAATCATTGCAGGCAGTACTGACTGAGGTCAGAGAGGCTGATATTGCCAGCTGCACTGATTTGTAAGGATTTGGGAGACATACTGATATTTTCTGGAGATAAACCACTAGAAATAAGGAAAATGTTATAAAACTGTGGTCCAAGTTCCTGTTCCCTTATCTCTGTGTGAGTGTTGTCAAGAGTTTAAAATACATGTGTGATAAAGCCCTTCCTGGAGCAGTTGCAGTGACAATGTGTCCTGAAAAGCATCTTCCCCTTCATCAGGAGTGGGGAGCCAGAAAAGCCATGCCACTGGGATGGGAATGTCACTAGGACTGGTCAGACTGGTGTTGGAGCACAGGGTGCTCTGGATAATGAGCCAGCAAGAATCAAAACCTTTTACAATGTATATTTTTAAGGGAGCTGGGAAACGGACAAAATAAGAAGGCCTTTCCTGAGTCCTGCAGGCACTTGGGGGGCAATTAGGATATCATTAGAGGGAGTCATGGGCTGTCAGTGTTTCTCTTAATATGGAACTGAAGTCAAGAGCAAAAACTTCATATAAAAATAAACCACAGAGGGATTGGATAAAACCGAGTGCATCCTAATCCTGTTACAGGGCCCTGTCCGAGATGCTGAGAGTGGTGCTGGATGGTCCCATTCAACAGGGGCTGGATGGGGAGAGATCACTCCTGGAAAGGTCCTGTTTAAAGGAAATAGAAAAGGAAGATATTAACAGACTAGGAAAAGACAAATGACAGTGTTGTACAAATACTGTGTCAGATGAGAAATTGTTCCCAAAATTGTAGATAAGACAGTTGTGTCCTTTTTATCTTGTAATACTGAATAAGAGTACAATGAGTTTTGCTAAAGAGCAACACAAGTTCAATCTGATTTCAGGAAAGGAAATACAGTACTGCTGTAAGACAGTACAGACAGTGCTGCAAGATATCATTCCCTTCTTGAGTGTGGTAAACTCAAAAATGGAATGAAAATGTGTGGATGGTGAGAGAATCCAGGGAAATAACAAGTAACCTTGTTAGGGGGACTGCCAGAAGGGATATAAAAAGTTGGATATTTTTGGCACTGCCTGCACTTCTGGGGCCCTTCACGACTTTTTGTCTGTGTCCTGCTGTGTGACCTTCTTCCCTGCCATGCCACAATGCTGTTTTGGCTCTGTGGATGAATTTCATCCCCATCCCAGGTCTAACCTGCTGCCACCCATCATTTCTACTTTGCTTGAAATTCACCTGTCAGGGCCCATGGCAGCCGTGACGTGGACGTGTGGAGGAGCATCCCTGGTGGGACAGTGTGGGCTTGCACTGAAGGGCAGGCACTGTGCTCCCAACACAGCCTGCCAGTCCTCCCCAATTAGGGTGATGGCTTTCCGTGTGAGGCCGGGGCATCCATGGGGCCCTGACTGAGCTCCCTGCAGTGAGCCGTGCAAAGATAATTCAAGGCAGCAGCTAAAGATTCGTCAGCAATGCTGGAATCCTTCCAGGGGTGCTGAGCAGGCAGTGGTGCTGGGCTGGAGCAGGCACTGTCGTGAGCTTGTGTGGGGTGGGACCCCCGCACTGTCCCATCCTTGGTGTTAGGGTGGAAGGGGTCTGCTTTGTGCTGGGGATGTCCTGGGGTGTCCTCCCTTCATATTCATCCTGCTAACAAATGGCATCCCTCATCATCAAAATATTTTCCATAGGCCCTCTGGTGATCGCATGAGCAGTATCAGAAGTCATTAATTCTGAAATGTGGGCTCCAGGGGACACTTTCAGCAAGTTCAGCTGGCAAATAAACCTTTAAACCTTTCCTTGTCAATGCTTCCCCTGTTAGGCAGGTGCTGAGCTGTCATTCACCAGCCTATAGCCCTCCTCAACAAGCAGTTGCAACATTCCTCCTCTGCATGTCCTGGTGAAGCCAAAAGGGCAGAAGATTCCCTAAGCCCCCCAGCAAAGCTCTTGTTTTCCCCAAGATGAGTATTTCTTCAAAGGACTGTGGCAAGGTGGCTGTAGTTTATACTCTTTTACAAAAATCGTAACAGCTGATGTATTATGTGAGCAGTGGGCTTTGGGTTTTTTAAAATTTATTTCTGCTGATGCATCCTCTAAGGTCTTTTTAATGTAATTTGGGATTATTTGTGACTTCCAAGGTGTCAAAGGGTTCAAACTGCCTATTACTCTGAGCAGCAGTTGGAGAAGGGCTTTCCCATCTGATGACTTTTGCTTATCAAGCAGGGAGGCAATACCTAATACTCAGTGAAAAGCCTAAATCTGGCCTATGGAAATGAATGAATTCTTTCTGAAGTGCTTCAGTGCTGAGACACATCTAAATCAAGTTATTGGGCAAGGGGTGGTTCTCTGCCATGGGGCAAGCAGCTTCCTGTGAACACTAACTGCGTGCGATGCCTGAGCCGAATACCCTTCAGAGCTGCTTAACAGCTTCTCTTTTCCATTTTGGTGATATCTTTCTAAATTATACATTAAACTTATCAGGCTGAGTAATGCATCACAGCTTCCCTGTGTCAGACTTAATGTTCCTTACTCAGCTGCAGCTTTGTGTTTGCCTTTCCCTTCCGTTTATCATCAGGCAAACCCCGGGTCCTCCTCTCCAGGAGCTGCCTGCAGCAGAGATGCTCTGTGGGAGCCAGGTACAGGGGGCTGCTCCATCCTGGGGCAAGGCTGGCTCATGGGAGCACGACCTGCCGTGCTGCAAAAGGGTCTTGGAAAATGCTGAGTCCGTGGAACATATCATGCTGCTGTCCTGCGGGGTGTGGGTGCTTTGCTGTAGCTGGGGGTTTGTGTTTGTGAATAAATTAAAAAAACACCCAAAGAATCGGAGTGAGCAGCACATGGCGAGAGTGGTCACAGCGATGTGGTGGCATCAGAGGTTGTGGGTGACAGGGACCTTGGTGACACCAAGGAAGTTGGGATTTTAGGTGCTACAGGAAAAACAAGTAATTTGCTACTTTTCTTTGCCAATATGTCTGAAGACAGATAGTATTTGGTTAAGTGCAGCTCTAAAATGGAAACTCAAGCAATTTTCTTTCAGTGGCTTCTCAGATCATTGCACAGCAAGATGCAGCTAAGGAGAAAGGCATGTCTCTTGTTTTTAAGTGCTCTGTGCTAATGCTGGTGTCTTCTGTGAAATTACCGGGCTTTGTTGATGTAATTCAGTGCAAGGAGGAATTCCTAATTTTAGGGTTTTTTTTTTTTCTTGTGTTGTGAGGCTTTTTATATTTCTTCTATTGGCTGTTAATACCTCACTCTCAGGAGACGGACTGAGTTCCTTCTCTTTCCTTGCTGCCTCTCCCCTGAGCTCCCTCTCTATCACCCCCCTGTTTGAACCCCGGGTCCTTTGGCCACATCAGTCCCTTCAATGTGCAGATGCTCTGCAGGACTGCTGCTGTTTGAAGCAGTCCTTTTTTATTGTTCCGTTTCATTTTATTCTGATGTATAGATAAATAATTGGATGCCTTTAGTAGGCTGCAACTATACTCCTGGGTCATATATCCACCAGTTTTCGTCTGCTTTTTTTTTCCCTTCAGAAGTCAGGAGGCAGCTGTGGGAATCAGTGCTGCTCTTTTCATAAATGCAGTCACTCCACTGCCTGTAGCACCTGAGCAGGTTTTTCTGAACGGCACAGCTTTTTCTATTTGTAACACACTTTCACCTTATTATGTTTACATTCTATAGCAAAACAATGTATGTTTTCAGCAGAATTAATCAGTATAATTATATGTGATTTCCAGTGTCAGGTTCAGCCGAGGCACTGAGTCAGGGTGGTGATTAGCCCTCTCAGCAGCAATGGGGATGGAGAGCTAATCTGTGCCGAAAACTCTGATTTTGAAAGATGCTGTTTATACACTACTTATAAATTGAATATTTCTTCTGAACGCCCCCAACCAATTTGAATAAAAATGTATTTATACCTGATGGCAGTGCACCGTGTTTGTTTCAGATTGCAGCTTTGCTTCTGTTTGCAGAGGCTGCCATTACTCAGACAGATGGGGCCTAAGTCTTTATTAACAGGACCTCTGCCCCTTTGCATTTGCCTGAAGTCGTACCAAATGTACTGCAATTGTTTAAATCTGCATAGTCTTCATCTTCTCTGATCCCTAAAAAAACCAATAAAGTCCTTGAATATTCTGTGATTCTGTAATACTGTTTTTGGACAGTGCAGCAAGAGCTCCCACACGAGCTGTCTTCATGTGGCTTGTGGTGTGTCCCTTCACATAGAAAACTCCTTGACCCCTTAAAAGGTTCGTGAGGCAGGTTCAAGTTCATTGCAAAAATGGAAGAGTGGTTGATTTCTTTATTTTCTGTAATTTTAGCCTTTCAGAATAGGGAGCATTTTACAGACACAAAGTTCCAAGAGAGCTTTCGTTTGCTGTTTCAGTGTTTTAGAAAGTACAATTATACAGGAAGGAAGCTCCGGCATTGCAAAAAAGTTCAAATCAATTAAAACAATTTACTTTGTTGCTAATGATTCCAGACCTTTTTAATTTATGGGTACATAAGTGGATTCAAAAGTATGTTCATTCAGTGAGTACACAGAGGAAATGTTAACAGGTTCTTGGGTAAATTAGGTCTTGGTTTGGTCACAGACTCTCCCTGCAACCCTTTCCGGGCTGGCTTGCCACACAGCCTGAGGGATTCTAGCTTTTGGAGGAAACTACAGTTTCTGATGGGTTTTCAGCATTCAGAGAAACACAGGTAATGGGGGGTGGCATGGGCTGGCACAGCCTGAGTGGACAATCAGTGTTAACAAGGTGAGGTGCATCCCTTTATGGGTGTTACAGACCACTGGGTTCGTGCTGATGCTCAGCAGAGGTGAGACAATAAACAGCAATTACTGGGCAGTTTTTATATTGGCCACAAATGTATTCTGCAGAACCTTTTGAATGTTCTTTCAAAATGGACCTTTTTTTTAGCAGAACTTAACAGCGTTAAAAAACAGGAGTCAGTGCTGTTTTTGTCAGGGTCTCACTTATCCTGTGGACAAGTTTGCTGCAGCTTCAATTTGCCTGCTTGGAAAATTGGCTGTCACATGCCAGGGACAGCCAGATCTGTCAAGCTCCACACAGTTTTCCTTTATTAGCTCTATTGGGTTTATTGCTTTTCGTATGCTCTGAGGGATGATGGTTGTTTAGTGACAAGAACCTGAAAAATCATTCAAGTTGACAATGCTTTTTAGATTTCATTTTTTCCTTGTGTCTCTATCTATAAAACAGAATGACTTGAGAACACGGTGAACATAGTGGGGAGTTTGCTCTATTGCTGGGAACGTGCCTTCAGGCTCTGGGCTCTGCTGTTATTACCATCCCCACATCAGCCAATCTGCAATAATGGGCATTTTACCTGTCCTGCTGCAGCTTCTGGTGTGGCAGGGCTGTGCTTTGGTTTTCAGCAAACAGGCTTTAATCTCCTTAGGCGTGATGATTGCTCCAGTCATTTCCAAATTGTGTGTGCAAGTTGGGATAGAAGATTTTGGTGACGTTTTCCAGGTTCTTGCAGTACTGAGCCGGCTGAAACGTTTCTGGCATAATACCAAAACATCAGGAAACCTGGAGAAGACAGCATTCAAAATAGTGTTGATGGAGGAATTCCTCTGGGTGTTTCTGCCTAAAGAGGGGGATGCCACGTTCCTCAGAGAGTGCTCTCCTAGCACAGAGTCAAAAGGAGGCTCTGCAGGGAATCCCTGTGTTCACCCACGCTGGTTTTGCTGCCTCTCATCTCATTACACGTTCCTTTACAGGTTCTTTAGTGCTCCCTGGTGAGGCAGGCAGACAGCACATACCGTGTGAGGTACCTGCCCCTCAGGGGGGCCCAGCAGGACACGGTCTCCCTCCTGCTTTCACATCACAGCATCTCCAGCGCCCTGGGATGGGCAGCGCCGTTGTTCCAGTCCCAGAGTTTGGGAATAGCATCATCAGCTTCTGCATGTGTAATGGGAACAGAATCCCCTTGGCTGTTCTCTGCTCCATCTCTCGCTGTGAACACGTAGTGGAGGAGGAAGGATGGCAGTGCTGTAACCACTTCACAGGGGCAGCGGGCACTGGTGGTCCTGGCAGACACAGTGAGAGTGTCCAGCCCTGCACAGGGCACCTGCACTTCTGGTGTGTGTCCTTCTGAGAGTGAGAAGGAATAACATGGGGAATCCTGATGACTTGAATTCCTGCCGTAGCTGACGTTTCCTCGCCCTCTGCAGCTGTGGCAGGTGACGGAAATGCCTCTGATAGCAATAGAAATGTTCCTGATGAAGGGGAGAAGGCAGCTGCAGCTCCTGTGTCTGTGCCAGGATGAAAATCTTCATCGTTGAGTGGTTTGCGAAGGCACGACTGCAGTCACCTCAAGCCGTGCTGTTGCTGAGCGAGCACCAGCTCTCCATTCCAGCAGTATCAGAGAGAAACGATCTGTGGCTGGATGAGTGAAGTCACTTGTCTCTAGCAACAAATAGGCATCTGGGCAGAGTCTCTGACTCAAACAGGCTGGTGGAATAAAAGGCAGAAAACCTATGTGGCATATGTACAAAGGCTAAAATGTGGGTGGGCGTGTATATTCTGCTCAAAAACAACCCTACCAGTAGTCATGTGTGGCACACTTAACAACAGACCCTCAGATAATCCTCACTCTGTCTGATGAATTTCAGATCTGAGAGGTCCAAGCTGAAGAACAAAACCTGGTCTGTCCTTTATTTGAAGGACAGCAAGACGAGGGTCTCCATTCTTCTTCCATGTTCTGTGCAGGCAGGAAAAAAAATTAAAAAGTGGTAAATTAGAAAATGTACAGAGCACTCCTGAGCCTGGATAGTGCAGAATATTGCTGTTTCTGGGATTTCAAGGACTCTTGTCATAAGCTGTTTGTTCCTCAGCGTTACCTCTCTCTTAGATGCTTCTTCAGATGCATCGATGCCTAAGCTCAAAAACCCCTTTGATCTGTGCTTACTTTGCCGAGCATTTACCAACTTAAAAGTGCCCGTGTTAAACTTTAATATTCCCGTGTCTGGCACTGGATGTTCCAACTACTGCTGCTTTTTTGGGATGTCTCAGAAGATACCAGTGTATGTAGCTGGGTCAAGTAGCTGATGGGTGAAATGAGCGATGACTGGCTGCGTGTAATAGTCTGCATCTGTTACTGAAATTCAGAAGCTTTCCTGCCTTTTTATATTTTGTAAGGTGTACCATGTCACAGGCGTTGTGTTCTTTTCTCTTGCTGATGTGAATGTACACCACAGGCAGCAGCACTCAGTGTATAAAATATCTCAGCTTCACAGTCACATTTGGCAAGTAGATTAAAAAAAAAAGGGGGGGGGATTTCTGCATATAACAGCAACCACATTGCTATTTGCTGTATTCTTCAGAAGGCATTGCCAGAACTTCACTGTTTCTCTTGGAGCATACTGTGAAATAAAAAGATGAGGGAGACTCTCCAGGAGAGATGCAGCCATGGAATTACCAAAGAAATTGATAACTCTCAAGTGCCACATCTCCAAACACTCGCCTGATAAATTTGCTCTCGCTACTTAAAAATCTAATTGGATGAAGTGTCGGCATCTGTCATCGGCTCAGCCTGAGCCCAAGGGCTAAACAAAGCTCACCTTTCTCTGCTTAAATAACACAGCTTTGGAGGTTATTGGGGCACTGTCATGTGCTGGGAGATTGCCAGGCTGCTCCTGTGCAGCGAATTTGAGACTGATGGATCAGGCTGAAGGGCAGTTTGCTTTGCTGTAGCTGGGCTGTAGCACCTTCTGCTCATCCCTGATAACATCTCCGTTAGCAGCCAGGTCGCTTGCTCTGCCTTGGCAGTTTGAGGCAGGATGGGCTCACTGTCCAATTTACCATTCTTTACTCTTACTGTGTGAAAGAGAGACCTGATCTGGGGCAAAAAGGAGCCAGGAAGGAATGTGTGCCCCTCCCTTGAGTTCAGTTGTGCTGGCACTGACCAGAGCTGTTTGTCCACCCTGAGAATGGTTCTGTGCTTGCTCTGACGCAGTGAAACAGAGAGGCAAAATCCGTTTGTCAGGTCTCCCCAAGAGAAACCTGAATGCCTACACGGCCAAAAAGGAGTCAGAGTCCTTGAAAAGGTCTGATAAGAGATAATTCCACTCTTATCAGCAGGTTAGAAGCCCCTCTGAGCCGCACAGCAGCACTGGTGGGGGTCATGTTTCCTTTTAGGATTCCAAGGCATCCACGTGGGAGTCTCCAAGTGTACGTGCAGGAGGCCCAGAGAGTGGGGCTGTCTCCCAGCCTACAACAGGAGTGCTGAGATGTTAATCCCTGTTTGTTAATCCCATTGTATGGGGGAGACTTCTGAGTGGTAGTGAAGAAGAAAGAAGGTTGTCTAGTAATCTTTTTCTTGCATGTCAGAAGAAGATCAAGTCTGATACTCCTTTTTTTTGCTTTAGGATTTGATGTTTCCACTTTAAGGTGCTGCCTCAGTTCCCAGCTGGCTGCTGTGGATCCCTTTCAGGACACCGTGGCTAATGAGTCACAGCCAGCACTGTAGGGAGAATGGAGGGAGGCTGGCATGTCCTTGACATGGCAGTTTGGGGTGTCCCTGGTAACCTGCCTATCTCTTCCTCTGGGCACAGCCCCATATTGCTTAGCTTTTACACATCTTTTGTTTGGACCCTCCACTTTATGAGCCCTCACATGCAATGCAAAAGTAAAGTTGGACTCCAAAAGGAGGAGAACTTTGGATTCCCTGGCACTGGGGTTCCTCATGTCTGGAAAGGTTATCCAGGCACAACAAAACCTTCAGTGAATAATCTTTGTGCTGGATAGCAGTGTCATAAGGGTTTTGCCATAGGAACAAACGTGTTGCAATACTATCAAAGGCAACATTATGAAAGTGTTTTGAAGGTTATTGATGTTGTTCCTCTGGGAATTGTATTACCAGTCACTGATATCAAAAGTAACAAATTTAAAGAAGCTATAAATGATAGAGCCCTCGGAGCAAGAGCAGAGAATAGAAATAAAAAGGACTTGCAGGCTTACCATGTACTGTATAGGCTGCGTAGAACATTAAATAGCATTTATCTGCTGTTCCTTCAGGCAGGCATCAGGCTCACATGTCCTCGTTTCCAGGCACCTGGAGCCCCGTGCCCCTGCCCCCTGTCTGTGCGGGTGTAGGGAAAGGGGTCGGGGCTGGTGAGCACTGTGAGCACAGCTCCAGCCCCTGGGATGCTGCTGGAGCTGCCGTCACCTTCCAGCACCGCAGAGAGCTCCCTTCCTGGTGGGCAGGTGGGATGTGGGGGGCTGGGAGCCCGTGGCACCCTGTGAAGTGCTGAGCCTTGTGCAGATGAGCCAACCCTTGGACACATCTTTAGTCCACCGTGCCGCTGCTGTGGGGAGTGTACACCGGCTGTGAGGGGCAATCCTCTTCCAAATGATTTTAAATCATTTTTATATGTACAAAAGTAGCTTGGAGCTTGGTGAAGCTTTAAGAGCAGCACTGAAGGACAGTGTGTCTCTGGAGGGAAAGCTTATCACAAGCTCTCAGTGCATTCTCCTGGGCTTTTCTTGTTTGGTATTTGGAAATGTCAGCTTTCTATTACTTGGTCCACCTACAACAATACCAATTAAAAAAGTAAGAAGTGAAGTATCTGCAGGTGCACATAGAACTGTTCTTAATTCACAGAAATGCATTAATATTTAACAGATAATAGTGTTATTGAGGCAAACTAGGCCATCAGCTTGAGAGAAAAACTTGCACCATCTTCATTCCAACTAGAATTGGAAGCAGCGCATTCTGTTGATAGAAACTTTGAAAGCACTTGGTGAATGTCAGTGGAGCTTTGAAATTAAAATTTCTTCTTATTTCAGACCAACTATTATTGTATCTCTGGCTTGGGTGAGCTGGGAAAGGGCAGAAGCCACTTGGGGCATGATTTATAATGCTGGCATTTCTGGCCGATGATGGGGATGGAAGTGTTCCGAGCTGAGCTCTGCCTGAGCTCGTTTGAAATGCAATGACAGAATTCCCATGTAAAGGTTGCAATAAAAACAGAAAGAGAGAGAAGAGATTCTGTACTTCAGAATGAAAAAAAAATAAAGAGTTCTCACAAATGTCAGCTGAGGGATCTCTGGCTCACACTTGTGGGGAAAAATAGTCCAAATGCAGTAGCAAATCTTTTACAGAGCAGCAGCCTGCAAAGAGAGCAGCACTATTACAGCATATGCAGTACCTCAATATTTACATTTGTGTCTGTGATTTGTTGGGACTTTGCCCATGTGTGCATGGGCAGCATAACATGATTTCAAAGTATTCATGCAGCTGCAGGGCAGAACTCTGCTCCACATCTGAAGTTTTGGTGGCCAGGAGGTTCCTCACTGGTACTTTATGGGCAATCAAGCATTTGCTTTGTGTTACCCTATAAAGAGCCATGTTTTGCTATTAAATTGAGTAATCCTGATTTATAAATTGGGCTGTATCAGTTAGAAAATCTTTTGAGATTTGAATTTTTGAGATTTTTGAGTTTTGAAAATGAAAAGCACAATTCAAGTGTAGGACACTGAAACATCACATGGCTTTGATGTTCTCCTCTGCACCACTTTCTTTGCAGAAGAAATTCCACTATTCTGGAAATGGTTGCAATATAGAAGTGTACCATAGGAAAACATAGAGGCACTGTGCAAATGTAAGTCTTCAAAGGTGGAGAGCTGGAGTAGCAGAATATACTCAGTATAGCAAGGGATGTGTGTGCTATAATAAGCCTCATTTGTCAGGAAGAGTATCTCAGAGGAGTTCAAACCCAAAGAAACCTTTGCTTTGCCCTCAGCGCTATTGTTTGAAAATCCTCAAGGCTTTTGCAGAATGAATTGTAAAACTGCAGAGAGCAAGTGACAGGGAGGAGGAGGAGATGCCTTGGTGATTTTCATGGCAAATCTGTCTCCCCGTAGAGGCACTCGGTGCTGGATGCAGCAGCTGGGTTAAAGGCAGCTGTTGCTGCTGTTTCACACTTTTCCTGAGCGGGGGTGTTAAGAAGGAGTATCTCTGAGCAAGCTGAAGTAGGGCAGGTTGCTTTCTCTAAGTTTTCTCTGCATGCTTTAAACATAGTTGTGTTTTTATACACAAGCAGTGGCGTAGCTGGAGAAGGCTATTAACTGAGTCAGACAGCTGCCCAGGCACCTCTCCTGACCGACAGCTCAAAGCTATGAAAGCCTCAGGCTGGTCTTTCAAGAATCCAGACAAACAGTAAAAACCATGGGTTTGAAAAAGAGCCTTGCTCTGTGGGTGGCAGCCTGGAGCCCACCGTGGTTCTCGGACAAAAACCCTTTGGAGATGTGGGTGGGAGCCAGGCTGTGCTGAGGGATGTGCTGAGGGATGTGAGGGATGCCCTGCATGCTGGGCAGTACCAACACCACAAGTGCTCAGGTTCCATAGACTCAGGTCTCCTCAGACCCTCCCATGAAACCATTTTCAGGGTCTCTGGAGCAATAGGCAGGACAGGAGACTTCCCTGCTGCGTCTCCGTCCCTGGGACCTCTGTGTCAGCACCAAAGCTCCCTGCATGTTCCTAGACAAACAAACGCAGTCCCAGCTCATGGCAGAATTATCTTGTCCCTGCCAGCTGCTTTTGTAAGTTAAAGCTTCCAGCTGGGAGAGGTGACACAGATGAAAAGAAATTTCCATTGTCCAGAAGAATAATACCTGTGTGAGAAAGAGAAGTGCCTTTTGTTTTATTTTGCTGCATGTTTCTGGTTGTGCAGCATTGTCCTCCTGTTACACCTTTTACTAGCACTAGAAGTATTGCTATGAAAGATAAAAAGCATCTCAGAAATCAATTTCTTTGGGAACTTTGGAGGCCAGGAATTACTGCATGTTATTTCTCTGTGTCTTTCAAAGTGTACGTTAAGTAAACGTGATCCTCAGGAGTATTCATTCAGAGGTAGCTCTTTCTATATAAAATATCTTCAAATCACATTTGATGATGTATTAGTGAGTGTTTGGTATTTGTTCTGTATTAAGATTCTCTTATTTTGCTGCTCACGCTATTTAAATGCTGCCTGATGATGCCCACGCTGCTCTGTGTGCTGTGCCCTTACCAAGGTGTTGAAGAAGAACTGGGGAACATGTTATAAAGTATACATCCAGATTAAATCTTGATTCTCTTTAAAACACTTGCAGGAAATCTCATAATCTCAAAATAATTTTTTGCTTTCCAAGCCTTTCAATATTTGCAGTACGTGGAGCTGTATTGTCCTGTAGCCAGTCTCTTGTCTCAAAAATTACTCAACTTAAACAAAAAAACTCAAAGGAATTTGGGCTGAAAAACTGGGAAGATGACTCAGTGTTGAAGTTGTGGCTGGCTGACCTTTTGAGACGAGCGTTGTATCCATGGGGTAAATCTTGAGACCCCAGTCATGGCTGGGATGCGGCGATGGTGAGGATGGTGGGGATGGCCGCCACCCCAGAGGGGACCCACAGCTCCTGTAGCCAGGCAAGGACAGTGACAGCTGGCACCAGTTCCTGAGAGAGGGCATGTCAGGGTGCCGATTCAACTGCAATTAAAACCACACGTGCACCAATGTCTCTCTGCCCGGCTGACTCCAAGCATCCTCTCTTCCTGTGGAAGCTCTTGAAAGACCAGAAGTTCCAGCAGCTCTTTTGTCAGCCGGAGCCATAGGGGACAAGGTTAATTCAAGGTGCTGTGCTAGCTAAAAGGGATTTCCCAGCAGGAGTCCTGCTCTGCAGCACAACAACTGCTTTTGTGTCCGGCTCTGGGGTCCCACTCTCTTCCCTGTGCTCCAGTGCTTCAGCTTGGGTGCCAGGGCTGTGCTATGTCTCTGGTAATTGTCTCGTTCTCCCTAATTAAACATGCCCAGCTCTAGATAAATTAAGGCAGTAGGTTGTGCGCTCAAAGGCAGTGGATTTTTTTTTGTTTTCACAGTTAGTGTGGAAGATTAATATATTCTAATGCATCAGCCACCAGGTTGCCTTCCATAGCATGACCTCAATTAGAAATTAGTTCAAGGATAAAGAAATTGCTGGGATTCAAACCAATAATCTTGCCCAAAGCTAGCATTTGGTCTCTGAAAAAATTCCATTACTTCAGTGTCTGTGTTACGTATTTGTGCCTTTTTCTTTAGGTATCCCAGACTCTGCTCTCAAACCTTTGAAAATCCAGAGGAAACCATCCAGAAAGACACTGCTATAAATAGTAGAAGATTCTGTCATCCATGTGTCTGGGAATAGTTTCATTCACTGGTTTGATTTTTAGATAATGTATAGATGATACACAGGCACTCCCAGTACCTGTCCCTGAGTTACCTGTGGGTACTGAAGCATCATGTAATGGTAGCCCCTCAAAACCACAAAAACCTCTTTATATTATCTTTTTTTGGGACCTCTTTACATTTTCTTTTTTTGGGGGTGATAATCTGTCTGATATCAATCCTGTCACCCCACAGCGATGGATGTGAATTATCTTCCCAGAAAGCTGAGATTCCTTTTCAGCCATTTGGATTGTTTGAGAAATACAAAGTAAACCTTGTAAGTGAATAGCTGCCAAAAAAAACCCCAACCTGTTATAATTTTGGGGGTGAACAGGGAGGGAGGGGGGCACAGGAGCTGCCTCTGCATCCCACTGTCATGTTCCTCTCCTCCTACCCTTCTGCTTCGTGGTGTAGCCATTAGAGCTGGAACAAGCTGCTTTCACCACGTGTAGAACTTCACAGGTTTGACACAACAGAACTGACACAGGTGTCCAGTGCTAACTGGGGCAAGTGGCTGCATTTGTGGGTAATTCCTTGGCTGAGATTAAATCCACTGATGCTCATCACCCCTGAGGTTGATTTACTTCCTTTCATCCTTCCAGCAGGGAGTACAAATGCAAAACTTTCAAGCTCAGAGGTATTTTTCCAAATAAAATTATCTTCAGCTGTGGTCATCGGTGATTTGGGAGCCCCTGCCAGTGAGATTTTGCCTTGAGCTGATTGCCTTGGCTGAGCAACTGAAGAGCAGCTGGAAGCTGGCCAGAAATGGCTTTTGAATTTTGCTTTTAAAAGAAAAAGAAATAGAAGAAGAGAACCAAACCAGCGTGCTTTGGGAAGGCAGAGGTTTTTTGTGATTATTCTCCCTGAGAATGGAGACTTCCCCTTGGAGAGGACTGACTTTGGGAAGGAAGAAGAAGCAAAAGGTGGTTGCTGAAATGAGAGTTTCCCCTGTGGCTGAACCATCGTGGAGCTCTGGAGGAACTGACCATTCCTTCACCCCAACATTGGTCAGCCCTTTGCTGGCTGCCCATGCTCCCCCGTGTGCCAGAACTGTTCCAGTTTTGTGTTTCTGCTCTTGTGAAAAATCCCCACATGGAGCAGGCTGGTGGAACAAACAATCCCTGTTTTAGTCAGATAATTTCCATGGTGTGTGGTGGGCAGCAGAGGAGGCTGCCAGGCTGCTCCAGCCACTGGGATGGAGGGCTGCACCACCATTACGTGCCATTATCACTTTCTGGATAATGTGTACACTTTCACCATCACATAGTTTTTCTCCTTCATTTTTCATGAGGACTGGCATTAGATTAATGGTTAAGCCATGGAAGAAATGTAACGCCGTGCCAGTCTGATTTATTGACCACTTAGTGCTGATGAAGCTTCAAACAAGAGTCAGACAGATGTTGCAGTTGCATTTTTCTTCATCAAAACCAATGATTTTTTGTGTTTAACCACTTGTTGCACCATCTCCTGCTTACCCCCCAGCAGCAGTGGAGGCAGTTCCTCTGCCACACTGAGGAGACAGGAGAAGCCAAGGAGCCTTGGCCAGGTCAGGGACAGATGGCAGCGCCTTCAACTCGGGTGTGGGGGAAGCAGAGCAACTCTGCTGAGGCTCCAGGCACTGGAATGACGGGCGGATTTGCAGCAGGAGTGTTTCCAGAGCCATCTGCAGCCCAGTCCAGAGCTCCCCTCATTCCCCCCTACCACCCTAGTGAAGGGCTTCTGCCGTGGCGTGTCCACTGTCCTGACACCTTTCCCGCATGGAAGTTACATTTGTAATTTTTCTTTCAGTCTTTCTCATCTCTCTTGCTCTCCTGGTAGGTCACCACAAATAGTGACTTGCTGCTGATCATGAGTTTTCCAAAACATTTGTATTCTCTTCATTTTTGTCAAAACATTTCAGTTCACCAAGTAGATTGGCATTCGTGAGATTTGTCAATCTGAGGTCAACTTTTAGATGTAGGCATAAGGAACAAACCTGTTTGGTTTGTGTTTATTTATATTCTTTTATATATAAAAAGTATAAATTCCAGTGCCAGTGCACTGCTGAGGTCCACTTGTTTGTGCTGCGCTGAAGCCAGGAAGCCCCATAATCCTGACCTGCTCGGTGACAAACAGGCACTGTCAGGCTGTGAAAAACACAGCTTACCTGAGGGGAAGGTAGAAGCACCTGCAGAACTGCCGCATCACCCAGTGCTGTGTCCTTGCTCCCTTCTCTGAAACTTCACTGAGAGCAAGGGGTGTATTTACATGAAATCTCTGAAGCATATTACTTTTTATTACTTCATCATCTAGATCACTAATTATGTTAAATTAGCTGATGGAGACTATTTGGGTGTATGGGTAATCATTTTTACTATCTGAACCTCTTCTGAATTATGCACGAGGACTGTGATGTTTCAGACGTCCCCTTTGTAGAATGAGAGGTTGTGATGGTTTTCTGTGTCCTCTGGCTGCCTCTGTCTGGGGCAGATGTGCCCTGTGAAAAGGAAGGTTTTGAACACCTCATGGTTGAACACAAAAGGTCCAGTTGTTTGTCTCCTGAAGAATCTCAGGAATAGAAGAGCCAACAGTTTTCTTTGCTTTAGCACTTTCCAAAACCGCTCTGAAATAAATTGTTAGCTGTTCCTTACAAGGTTTCTTTGCCTCTTCCCTGTGCAGTACAACTCTTTTAGCACTGGCTGCAAGAATTTGATACTGCTTTCTCACAGAATCTTCACTGAGAATCCCCCGCTTGCAGTTCTGTCCATAGAGGGGGAAAATGCAAGTTCCTGCTTGCATGTCTTCCTAACTTAAAAGAGTTTCTCCTCCAGACAGAGAGGTATCTGCTTACCGAGGGGTTGCTCTGCAGGCTGCTCTGCTTGTCACATTGCTGTACATGGGCACCAGTGGCATCTCCGCTGCCATCACCTTCTTAACCAGCCTGAAGGAGCTGGGAGACACGACCACTCCCTCTGATCTTGGGGATGTGCAGGATGCTCCCTGTGTGCGGGGTGCACAAGGGGGTCATGGTCACCCCACACCCAGCAGTGCTGAGTGCCACCCTGCCCCTGCCCTGGGCTGCTCCGGTGCAGCTCCCAGCACGCTGGGCCTCGGTGCTGTGCTTTGCCCATCAGAAGTTCCCTTCCACAGGTCTCCTTGGTGCAGGTGTCTGTGTCCTGTTTGGCTCTCCCCTGGTTTCATAAGCCAGTGCTGCCATCAGCACAACCTTTGCAAGCGGATGATGGGTTGTGTTCCCGCTCCCCCTCGGAACAGGGCTCTAACAGCATTAATGAAACATTAGACTTTTAATTACACCATTATCCTATTTATTTTTATGAATAATTCCAAAGCAGTCATTAAAGTTTGCGAACTTAGGAGTAAATGACTTAAGGGAAAGAAATCATCTTTTCAATCTTGTTATTATCTATTGAACAATCTCCCTGGGACGCTGTCGGGGAACTGGCGGAGTTGGTGCTGTTGCTGTTGTTAAGATGATTCATTTACTCGCAGGATGGTGACACAGAGCTCGGCTCCTGCTCCAGGTGTCGGTGGGACGGCACCGCAGTGCGTCAGAGCAGGGTCCTCCCCCCGCAGCCCCGCGGGAAGGCAGAGGAGAGCGGGATCAGCTGCGGGATCGCCTGCAAGAGCCGGCACCTCTCTGTCCGCCTGCAGCTGTCCTGCAAAGGGCTCTTGCAGTCCTAACCTTCTGCAGCTTGCAAACATCTTCAAAAGACAAGGAATTCCGGGCTTGTCTGTAAAGAGCCCGTCTTTGGGGCTCTCTGTAATACTGTTTGTGAGCCTCCTCGGCTCTTTCCTCCTGCCTTCTGTCACTGTATGGAGAGTGTGGCTGTTCTGGTGTTTTCGGGTGACTTTCTGTATATTCAAAAATGCTTGATGTGGACCAGAATGATGGAAGCATTGTCTCAAACAAACAAAAGGTCCCTTAAACCAAAGCGTATTACCTGGTATGCATTGTCAGTGGTGTTTGCAGGACTCCTGCAAGTATTTGGTGTTGTAAGGGTTGGAAAAGAGGTTCACGCTGAGCATAAAAGTGGAGCAGGAGAGTTGCAAGCAGAGGCCCTCAGGATGGGGGAAGCCGTGTGCAAACTCAGGTGTTATCTTTTGCCACCTCTTTTAAAGAACAGCTCTTATCTCAGGGAAATCCTGTACAATCTGGAGTCTGATCATGTTCATTTCTGTCACGGTTTTAATTAGGAAGTTGTGTGCAGAGAGTGCTGGCCCCAACGACGTAACTCTTGCTCTGCTGTCCCTGCAGAACCCAGACATCGTGTTGGTGCACTACCTGAACGTCCCAGCCATCGAGGACTGCGGGAAACCGTGCGGCCCCATCCTGTGCTCAATAAACACCGACAAGAAGGAATGGGCAAAGTGGACAAAAGAGGAACTCATCGGGCAGCTCAAACCGATGTGTGAGTATCTGGAGCTGGTTTTGCTTCTTTGCTGTATATTTAGAGTACAGTGTCTCTCAGAGCCAACAACCATCCTGTGAAGGAGTCATTTGTCCGTCCAACTCAGCTTGCATCTGCACGCACTTTCCAATATGCAACACCTCTAGGATGCATGGTATGAGAGCTGCCCAGATTGTCCCCAAAGAGGTCCCCTCTGTACACTGGGGAAAAATTGTACCTGTGTTCTTGCATAGGGTTCTAGGGCTGTTTGTAGGCACCTGCTCACTTGCAAAGAGGCTGTGCAGTACTGGCAGGTGGATTCCCCCAAGGGCACTCCGTGTTTGGGTGGTCCTTGGCAGGTCACAATGGGTTGCTGTAGCTTACAGGTGGCCCCGTGGAACTGAGTGTTTTGAGTTGAGCATAATTTCCTACAGTTTTGAACCTTTCAGCCTAAAGAGAAGGCTGCTTAGGTGTGCAGAGTGATGGGGAAGTTTGCCCTCAGACAGGCAGTTCTTTGAACCTCTCTGCATCTGCCTTGGTGTATAATATTTTCCTTTGCATCACAGTTATATTGTACATCTTCCCCCGGAGAGCGCATTCCAATGTGCACACAAACATATTTTTGCAATGAAAGAAAAATTAGACATAAAGTGGGTCTATAACCAAGACAAAATTAACTGCAGGAGCCACAATACCAAATATGAGTCAACAAATACCAGGTCTGCTTCTGTCCCTGCCCCCTGCCGCTGCCTGGATGCTGGTGTCATGCCCAGCCTCCTGTAATTGGAGGTCACAGCCATGGAGTGCATCCTGATGTGTCTCTGCCATCCGTGAAAGATCAGCCTCGTGCTGACTGCAGCGTTGGTAATCTGAGTTTGCAGTCCTTTGTTGCATCCTGAACTGTGCAGGCCCATGTATTCCTTTTCCACACAAAGCTGGAGGGCAGAGAAGAACAGAGAAAATGACACATTTGCTCCTGGGGCTGATAAACTTAGACAGAAATTCAGGATGTTGGTGTAGCTGAGACTGGACAAGTACCTTGACATTAAACAGGAAAGGAAGCAGCAGCCTGTTAAAAAATCTGCAGTGCATCAAGAAAATTATGTGAAAACTACAACGAACTCGCCATAAATTTAATAACACTTGGCTCTTTTATGTCTCAGGAGGGAAGAGTGAAATTCTGCGCAATTATTCAGAGTATATATGCATGTACACGTCTCTGTTTATGGGTACATATCCTGGGAAACACATCCTTAGAAATGTAGCTACAATAAAAGCTTTGGATTCTGATCAGACCTAGAAAACAAAGAGGACACGGATAACCGTGTTCGGGGAACGCAGAGGGGCACCGCTCGCCAAGAAGCCATCAGATTTGGTTCCAGTATAGGGTGTGCCATGAAATTCTGGAGCCAAGCACATTAGTTTCATCACATTTTTGCATTAATCACATTCTTTCACAGACTTCACAGTTTGATTGCCTGATGTTTCCAAATTTCTCTGCCCTAAAGCAGATTTGTCAATGGCTTAATCAAAGCGTTGTGCATGGTGTCGCTGGTGCAGTGACAGTCTCACCCTTTTACCTGTTCTGTGCTGGGGTTTGTAATGTTTTATTTTTCTGGATTTGGAAGCCGTGTGGGGGTATTGTTGATTCTTTTGTTTTCTTGGTTGCTGTTTTACATGAGAATTTCACGTGTAAGACAAGTTAGTGATGATTACAGCCAGGGTATGTGTGGAGGTCCAAGGCCTCTGTACCTGCAGGGGGTTCCCATTTCAGACCACTGACATCATTCAGGATTAAGGGAGAGAAGCTGATACTAGTTCTGCCTTTGGGGAAAATGCTTCCTCCTGGTCAGAGGTTGGTGGCAGTGTCCAGCTCTTGACTCACTGACAAGTGCTGTTTGTTGAAGTCTTACTCAGCCTGGGCTGGAGTCAGGTGTTAAAGCTGTTGACCTCTGTCAGGTATTAAAGCTTTTCTATCAGAATGGAGGGTAGCAGACAGGCAGTGGTGTGGCAGCCAGTGGTGTGGGAGCATGTTTTCTTGGCCATGTGTGCCTGGAGAACTGTGGCAGATGGCTGGCAGGGTGAGCGGCATCGGTCCTGGAGTCCAAGCCAGACAAATATATCAAACTGTTTTTCCTGAAATGCAGAGAGACCCTGGCTGGGATGATCAGGGAGTTTGTTTACATTTCTTGCATCCATAATTCACTCAGCTCCTTCTTCCTTCCCTGCTGCATCATCCCAAAGCCAGTCCAGGCTTCAGCAAGTCTTCAGCAGCATCAGGGATAGGCAGCAGCTCCTGGTACCAGCCTCGTCACCCCCATGAGCAGAGCAGGGCACTGAAGTCTGGGTGCCGAGAGGTGGCTTCTGCCCTGCTCCTGAAGGAGACCTCTGAATACAGAGAGAGCTTCTTGGCTGGCTGCATGGGTGATGTTCACTCATTCTGTGACTGTGCTTGCACTGGTGATTATGGATTAAAAAAACCACCTTTTTGGAGTGGCCATAGAGCTCTGAGAGCTTCGTGGAAACAGCATTAACTTGTTCTAACATAGCTGGTGTGTGAACTAATTAAGAGACTACCCATCTGAAATGAACCCATCTGAACATCCATGAAAGGTAAACGCTGCTCTAAGGATTTGAGGTTTTCTTAACACCTCCAGCTGAGTTGAGACTGTAAATAATTAATTAATCAGCCTGACTTCAGCTTTCATGACTTTGGATTTTTGTTTCAGTTTTGTTCTGTTTGTCACCTGCCTTCACACTGGGACATTCATGACCTGATTGCCTTCTCTGGACCATCACTGTTGGCTTATTAGATCCCAATTTGGCAGTCCTCAAGACTGAAACATATGAGCCTGGAAGGCCTCATACACATTCATGACCTCCCACAGGATGATTCCTTTCTCCTTGCAGGCTTGGAGATGAGGCCCCTTGTCTCAGAGTTGTCAGCAAGGTCAGGGAGGCTGACACCTCCACTGATGGCAGACCTGCGATAATCCAGCTGTTGGGAGCATCTCAACTGGGTGTCTCAATCAAAAGGGTTGTTGTGTGTGTGTTGCTTTGGTATGAATGCAACTTTTGAGTACATTTGTGCAAAGTGAATAGCTATAACACATGAAAATTCTGCAGGAATGTTGTCCGAGACACCTGTAAGTCATTTCAGGATGCCTGGTGTGAAGAATGAGCCTCAATTTGGCGTTGCTTTCAATTTTCCCCCCCTCTTGTGCCCCGTTACAGTCTTGCTTTGAGATTTCTCTGAACAGATTAGCAGATGTCCTTAGAGGCATCTGGTGGTAAAAGCAAATGCAGTGGCAGAATCCATCACAGCAGAATTCTGTATATAAACTCCATATGATCAGCAAATTGTGGGCCAGCTCATGTTGGGGGTTTCTCCAAATCATCCCCTTTTGGCTCTCTCATCCTTCAGCTGGCATGTATGACTTACAAGCTCACAGCTGGTGCTACGTTGCGATCCTTGTTCCAGGTCCACTATAATTAAGAGCTATCTTCCTTTCAGAGGAAAAGCTTTTTGCATTCCTCTGCTGCGTAGGTACTGAGGGCTCCTGTTTGTGCCGCCTGCACGCAGCCACAGCTGGGGAAGCTGGAAGTTCCATGTGCGCCCATCAGTCGATGGACATGGGCTGCTCTTGCCTTTTCCCAGAGTCCCTAATTCTGTGTCAGTGAAGCCATCAGGCCTCCTGGAGGTGACCTCAACCTGCATCCCTGCATTGTCGTCACTGGAGAAGGCATCAAACGCCTGTAGCTCAGAACAAAACTCAAATAGCAGCAATTGGCATTAATGCGGTTTGAAGAATTGAGTTGTTGGGAGTTTTATCTTGACTTGAATTTATATTCAATTTCAGTAACTCTGTTTAAGGAGTGGGGTTATATTTCATCTTAAAAGATCGGTTGTACAAAAATGCTACAGCGGATGATTTTTACAATTCCCCAAGCAGTTTGTCGGAGCTCCAAAGTGCCCCTCAATGGAAACTGAAGCTTGCCAGCTTAGCTCAGCTGACCATGTAAAAAGCAACGTGGATTCTTTAAAAAGACATTGGATTTAATAATGCTGACATCCAGTTTTACTGCAATAGTCTGAGTTTTTATTAAAAAGAGAACACGATAGAAGGTGCTAGATAGGTTCTAATATCCCACCCGCCACTTGGACTTTGAATACCCCGTTCACATTGTCTGCATGGCCAGCATCAGCCTCCTGCTCATCAGCCACCTGCTCAGCTTCTCATCTTCCCACCAACCCTTTCACTGCTGCAGGTGTGCAGCTCTAAAAAGGAGTCCCATGCAAAAATAGACTTTTCCTCTCCCTCTGAGATCTGTGGTGGCCTTTTATGTCCCCAGAGGAAGCTTGATCCCATGCCTATATGGGCCACTTTGTAGGGAACATGGTTTCCCTTGTGGTTGAGTTTTACCCAATGTAGAAAGTCCCACTTTGCCAAAAGAACGAGATTAGGAACTGTGTTTTAGCTGGTGCCTTTCAGCTGCATTTGGAGACACCAAAGTGAAATAATCCCACTGAGTGCTGACAGCAGTCCAGTAGGAATCCACCATTAGCAGTAATGAAAACTAACTTGAGGAAATCTAAACCAAATAGTTTCCTGACCCTCTAAAACCTGAGTATTAAACCAGATGCAGCAATTGCCGAACCTCTCTGAGGAGGCTGTGGGCACACCCGCCTTTGTTTCCAGTTCTTCCCTAGTATTTTATGTCCCCTGTTAACACTTGGCTGTAGTGACTGGCAGACTCAGTCCTAGAGCATCTGCAAAGGTGTCAGTCCACATCTTCCTGGCAGTGCCACCGAGATGTGAAAGCCTGGGGAAGGAGGGCTGGGAGCCCCAGGAAGAGCCCTGGGAAGAAGGGCTGGAGCTTTGGGAAAGGCTCAAGGCCCTCTCTGTGCGGGCCATGCTTAGGAGGAATTTTTTCCCCAAAACGGCCAAGCAGGATTTTTGCTTAAAAAAAAAAAAACTGGAGAAAAAAGATTTCAAAATAACACTAGAGAAATGGAGAGGCCTTGCCGGGCTTCGTGTGGGTCCGGAGCACCGGGACCCGCGGTCCCGATCCCGGTGCTGATCCCAGGGCTGATCCCAATCCCAATCCCGGTCCCGGTCTCGCCGCCCGTTCCTTATCCGCTGGCGCCACCTGGCGGCCGCCGGGCGCTGCTCCCGGTGCTCTTCGCAGGAGAGGGAGGAGGGGGAGGATGGTGATGGTGCCCTTGAGCCGCAGCCGGGGGAGGGCGAGGACCGCACAGGACGAGTGGGAGAGGTGGCTTCCACTCTGCTCCTCCACGTGCGAGCAGCCTTGGACTTAACGCGTGTGTGAACAGTGGCAGGAGTGCTGCTCCGAGCAGCTTCGGAAGAGTCGTGTCCTGCTGGTCCCCTTCAAGGGACGTTGGACAGCACGTCTGCCCACTCCCTGTGAGCATCCCACTGCATCTGAGCAAACCTTCAAGGAAAGGTGTTGCTTTGGAAGACAGACATCCCTTTAAAGAACAGCTCCGAGCAAAATGCCCGTGTGAGTACGTGCAGGACATTTACATTCAGGGGGTGTCACTGCTGTCCCCAGCAGTGAGGCTCAGGTAAGCCTGTCCTTCACAACCAGTAACGGGTGGAAATGGAAGGCTGGAAAATCAAAGCTAAACTGTGTGTGGGCATCCGAGTACGAAAGGATAAATCTAATGGAAATACCCTTCAGCCAAACTGAGAAATCAGAGCAAGGCCTTTACTTCTGTCAACAGAAACACAGTGGAAATTGAAGGGACAAGGCTGCCATTTCCAACTGACCATCGCCATGGAAACACTGCTCAGTGTCAACACTTGGTGGAGCAGGATGTGGGCAGCAAGGCAGGAACGGGCAGTTGGACAAAGGACCCGCTCATGCTCCCAGCAACACTCTGGGGATTTTTAAAGCACTTTGTGTGGGTCTGGAGTGGCTGCGGGCAGGACTTCCTGACACCAGGGCTTGCAGCAGGCTGTCGAGATACATCAGGAGGGAGAGGCAAACAGAAACCTGACCTTGATGATTCTAGATCTTCCAGCTCTATCAGTCTATCCAACTTACCAGTTTCATGTGGGAGATCTCACTGTTGTTACTCAAGTAACAAAAGACCTACCAAACTGGGGCAGAGGAGCAGCACATAGGGTAGAGGGAATGGCTTCCTCATGTACTACACATGTATGTACATGTATTTGTAAGCTGTGTTCTGGGGGGGTGGTATGGAAGAGCAAGGTCTTTGGAACAAAACTAGGAAGTGTAAGATGTTTGAAGTGGCAAACAGAAATGTGTAAGAGCATTCAGAAAGGGTGAAATGATCAGATTTAAATGTGGGAGGATATTTTAGGGACAAGTTTTGCTTGGGGTAGAGAAACCACAGGGAGGGAAACAGGGAAACAGCTGTTGATGGTGTGGGGTCTAGAGTGATGATGAGACAGTGAGGTAGAGTTCAGGTGATGGGGAGGAGGAAGATATCTGCAAGACAGAAGGACTGCAGGTCTGGAAATTGTGGAGGACTGAGTATCACCAGCAGCAGCAGAAGGCAGTAGAAATAGCCGGGGTATTGTAAGAAACTTGGACAGTCATATGTTTCTGTGTGCAAGTTTCCCTTGGATCCTGAGCAGCCTTTTTGCTGGTAATTCAGATCATCTTTCATCCCTTTGCTCCTGATGGTCGAAGTCCTGGCAGTGCTAATGAATGAGGAGCTGCTGGGCACTATCAGAAGGTCATTTTTATTGCCTTTTCTTCAAAAGGGAAGAAAGAGAAGAAAGGTGAGAGCCCAAGCTCACAGAAAGAGATTGGAGCAGCATTAGCACTCTGAGTTGTGGACCTTCCCCCAGCCTCACTTCTCTCCTTTGAGCACCCAGAGAAGCACCAGTAACTCTGCCTGGCTGCACTGCCTTGTGCTGCGGGCACTGTGCAGAGGGTGTGTGGCAGGAGGAATGTGTTGCTGCGGTAATGCAGCAGCTTTTAGACCCCTCCATGCTATCACTGAAAAGGAAAGTGTTGAAGCAGTTCAGCTTTCATTTTAAATTATCAGGAGATGCAGTGGGATTCTGAATAGGATTCTGGATTAAAATCCTTTCCAGAATTTCTGCTAAGCTTCAGACTTTTTTTCCTTTTGTGTTCATATATTATGGCTATATTTAATCCAGCATAGTTCTACAGTGGTTTCACTTCTTGAACCACTAAGAAACAGGAAGAGTATGTGTGTATGCTTTTTATTAGCCTTCCTTTCATAATGCACTTTCTTCCCTATAGAAATCTCCTTTCCTGCTGATTCATTATGTGTCAGGAAGCCAAGCGTGACATGTTAAAAGCCATCTTGATAGTGTTTGGTATTCAGTACTAACAATTCACCAGGCACAGGAGTCTTTCTTTAAAAGAGGGAGGAAGAAAATCTGCATATTGGATGTGCCAAGATAGTGGATAATTTGCATTAAGCATCCAGACATTCTTTTTTTGCAATCTGTCACCCTTCACTGGCTTTTTATTTTATAACCTTCATAGCATACGGGGAACATAAGTACTAAAAAAAGTGGCAGCACGTGGACAGAAGCTGGAGCTGGAGCCCTTTAGGATCAGCTGGAGCAAGGCTACAGAAGGACTTTTCCTCAGCAGCAATTGATCCTCAATGGGACTTTGCTGTGCTGGAAGGACCTGAAAATAATAGGCATGGTCCTCTAAGTACCCAGCTATAAAGCTGTCCATTATGCCTTAGCTCTTAGCTCACAGCTTGATTCAGACTTAAGTACCATCATCATGAATACACAAACCCCGAGTCATGATTCACTTCCAGACTTGCCCCCACGATGCGCGGCTCACCCCAGGATTCAGCAGCAGCAGGGAGCCGCGCTACCATCCTGCTGTAGGACAGACTTTCTGTACCCCACAGCATGGACACCAGCTCACTTCTTTAGCAAAGCGTTTCTGAAGTAACCAGAAATGACTTAATGCAAAGTTTCTCAAGAATAATTACATTCCATAACTTTGTGTCGAATAGCTGAAAGCATCCAAAATACCTGACTGCATTCTAATCTCACTGACAATGTATTTTTTGTAAAACTGCTATTTGAACATCACTTATTAGACATAATATCACAGGTGACAGAATAACGTATCTTAAATAATAAAATGAATGTGAGCAGAGGTAGTGAAGTAGCAAGCAGGTCTAACTTAGACGTAATAACAGAGACTGAGTGTTAAGAGGAAATTCAAAACTGCGAATGTACTAGAAAGCAAAATCTGTTGGGTACGATAACAATAAATGTGGCCATCAAACAAACATAGAGGGACTTATTACTAAACTATCTGCAGCACTTTAAATAGTGATGTAGGGAAGAATACATGTAAACCTTATTTACAGTATTTGTGCAGGTTATCCAGCCTGGCCAATAGAACTGTGAATTCTGCAATATAAAACTAGACCAAGAGGAGATGCTGTTAAGCAGTGACATTAGTGGGTGATGAGGCAATACAGCAACAGGTATCAAAAAAAGCAATAAAACTGCTTCACAGAGCAGATCCAGGAGCTCTGTTCCACCAGCTGCGTGTGACACACTCAGTGAGCAGCATCAAAGAGGAGAACAGGAGACTGTTCACAGGATATGCTGCCCCTGTGACCACAGTCATTAGGTGTCACAAACGTCCTTTCATTTGCTTCTGATGTCCTTGCATGATGCTGATTTTGGCTTGTGCCCCAGCCTCTGGCTGTACAGGAGCATCAGCCCAACCTGCTGTTGCCAGGATTTCACCCCATCACATCAGGGACCTCCACCATGCATGGATCTGTGTATTTACTACAAAGCCAAAGTCCATGGGACTTTTAATTTTGATTTTGTCTATTCTGGTTAAGGATTTTAGAACACAACGTGCAAGGAATGTGCCTTGATAGACTATGGCAAAGACAGTCCTGAAAAGAAGGTGCCAGGCATGGGGACACCTTGGAAATGATGTTGTCACTTATCAGCACTTTCCAAAATCTGCACATGACCTCTGGTGCATTTAAAGGATAAATAAATAATATGCACATATAAGTTGCTCAGAGAGTCATTAAAGGAGACAGAAGATGCTTTGAGTCAATTATTATGGATAAAATATTTTATAAGTGCTATTTCTACTGTAAGTCAGGTTGCAAATATCACTGTTATAGGAAATTCTGCAACTAAAATATTCTGAGAGGAAGCCTTTATTCAAATCATGTATCTGCATGCAGTCTAGCATTCTTATTTAAATAGCTACCAGGCCCAGAGAGTTCCCAAGAAAAGAGCTTCAGTTTGCAACATGTTCTGTAACATCACCCACCTGTCCGTTTTCCCAAATTACTAAAAGGTCGTCCAAGTCTGAGGAGGAACTCACACAGTGTCTGTTAGTCACTCCCAAAAAATGAGTCAGCCTTCACTGCTGCCACCCAAGATCTGACAATGACCTGGCAGAAGGCTTGTGTTTGCTGTTACCCTGATGTATTTTTGGCTGCTGATTTTACTATAAAGCTGATTTTGTTTTCGTATTAGACAGAAAAAGATTCCAAAACACCCTTTGGAATTACACTGCTTTACTTCAATGAAACCAAGTCTTTTGTTGTTTTTGGGTCTTCAGTGAAGGTTGCAGGCACTACAGAGAGTCGTTGCAGGTGCACAGTCCTTGTTAGCAGCAGACTGAAATAGAGCCAGATACTCTCCTGAGGAGTTTTGCCTCTATATATACCTAATTCAGGAATTGCATTTGGAAGCCTGTCAATACCAAGGAACGGAGAATAGTAAACCAGTAACCATTACTATTGCTTTTTATAGGTCTCCTTTCAGTTCTGACAGAAAGCAGCAGGAATGGATTTCTGCTGGTCGTTTGGAGTGGTTTTTGATGGTTTTGGCGTGGTTTTGCAGTTTCTGATGGGAAATTTTACTGTTCTCTTTTCAGTTCATGGCATCAAGTGGACATGCAGCAATGGCAACAGCAGTTCAGGGTTCTCAGTGGAACAGCTCGTGCAGCAGATCCTTGACAGCCACCAGACCAAGCCCCAGCCTCGAACACACAACTGTCTCTGCACTGGTACCTTGGGTGAGTACCTCGTGAGGGCACAGAGTGACTCAGCTTCATCCAGTCTGGGAGCATGGTTTGTAGTACTGAGGTGATAAAAATGCTGTCTCATGAAACACTGGGACACAATGAACTCAGAGTTGACAGAAGTCTCGAGCATAAAAAGATGCAGCTGGAACTTCTGGGGAAAATGTCAATGCTTTCTAATAAATGCAGTCCCTATATAACCTGCTCAAAAAGGTATAGTCTCTTCTACATGTGCAAATTCTGTTACCAAAGCCTCAAAATCTAATGTTCTTTCAACTTCACCCTCTGAATTCCTTGCCCCGTGGCTCACTTTTTTGGAGAAGTGCTCAGACAGTTAACTACAAGGTATCACTGAGATAAGACAGGTCTTATGTAGGTATCATGAAAATACAGATCTCTTTCCTGTTAAAGGAGATGACTTTGTTTTGGATGACACTACAGCAGCAAGAAACAACATCCTTAGTGTCAGCATTTCCCACAGACAGTGGGGAGCTAAGTGATTCACTTTCCAGCTCATCTGCTTTATAGCTGCTCCTTTCTAGCACTTTGGTCAAGTAAAGTATATGACACATTAACTAGTCTTTAGCAAAACTTATAAAGGAAAGTTTTCAGTGCTTCAAAGGGTTTATTTTTTTCCTCTTTTCTTGAGCAGTTGCATTATACAGTCAAGGCTTAAATAAGAATGATGACCTCTGAAATACCTGAGTTTGGATTAAAATTCACCCCTTAAGGCTCAGCATTTGATCCAGGCTTGCAGATCGGAACATAAATCCTTTTATTCTTCCCTTTGATGTTTTGTCTTGTGCTAAGTCTGCTCACTGCTTTTTAACATAACAGTATTGCTTTGTTTTGTAACTGGTTTGCACATTGACACACACATTCTCAATTCCTTACTGTCATCCACAAATACAGCAGCATGAAAGCCTTTCCCTTGTTCCTGTTCATTTCTATACCTAGGAGAATAGAGAGATTTAATATTGTATTTAGTCTCAAAAGCACTGTGTTGAACTACTTTAAGTGACCTTATTCAAATCTTGAATACATAATACAGAAGTTCCCCTTCAAGGGCAAGGAACAAAAGATTTAGCAAATTGCAGTGGCTACATGGATGCTTTATGTTGCCCAGAAGATAGCGTTTGTAATTGTAGCCATGAGCTATAGGGAGGAGGCTTCTTCCCCCCTTCAGTCATTCTGCAGTTCTGTAATTAATGTTCTTACCTCATTCTAGGGAAAATTGATCAATTTAGGAAAGAAACATCAAAAATTCATGGGTTGCTGTTCTTTAAACAGCAAAAGCAGTCCCTGCACCAGAGTTTGTGACTAAGGTGCCTTTGCAGACAAAATTGTTTACTTCATCCTGCCTGATTGCAAGCTCTCAGAAATGCGGGTGATGTTACCTTCTGTCAGGCCAGTAAAAGTGCTGGCTGACTTAATTCATGGAGGATTGTCTTCTGGTGGCCTGTGCTTGAACATTCTTCAGCAGCTCCAGTGCTGACTGTGTGCTCTGTGTGCCCCTCTCAGAGTACAACATGTCTGTTTGTCAGCACAGGAATGGCTGAGAGTCAGAGAAATGCATCAACATCCTTATGGGAGGGCAAGAATGCTTTGTATGGCTCATGGGTTACTTCTTTAATAATTTGACTGACACCTGTAAGACACAGTGATGACAGGAAGATCTGGGTTTACAGTCTAGGAGGCAGGGTGATGCCAGGGACAGGGGCATGATGTGGCATCTGTCACCTCCAGATTACTGGGCAGCATTCATGCCCCAGGAGTGGGTGTCAAACTTCCCGACATCACCGAGCGTAGAGAGCCGAGCATCTGTGTTCAGGGGCTGGAGTGTTGTCTGTGGGGCAGATGGAACAGGGCCCTGTGCCACAGCTGACAACAGCAGCGCTTGCTCTGCAGACTTTGCACTGAGATTAGGCACATTTAAATGACTCTGAAACTTGTCACGGATGCCAGTTCCTCTCTGCCTGATCAGGGCATGGAGGAAGGGGGCAGGTGCTACGTGGGGTGAGGGTAAGGGTGCCTGTGTGCCTGTTGTGAGGTTGCTGTTGTTGCACACAGTGGATCTGTGTATTAGACAGGACCTGTACTTCTGGCTCTGGTGAGAAATTTGTTTTATTTCCAAGGTCTCTCCTGCTCTCTCGTGCGTGTGCTCACTCACTCTCACACATGTATGCATAAGCATAGCAGTCCCTTGCTACAGCCATGAGATACACAACCAGCATTGTCCTAATTTTGTATTTACTGAACGGCAAATGTTGTTTTCTGGCACAGGGGCGGGAAGCAGTGTGCATCACAAGTGTAACAGTGCCAAACACCGCATCATATCACCAAAGGTTGAACCAAGGACAGGTGGGTACAGCGCTCATTCAGAGGTACAAAATAACGATGTCTCTGAAGGCAAGAACGAGCACAGTCACGGCAAGGCCTCCAGCCGAGAGAAGAGGAACGGCAAAGTGGCGAAACCAGTGTTACTCCATCAAAACAGCACTGAGGTTTCTTCCACCAACCAGGTGGAGGTCCCTGACACGACCCAGAATTCTCCTGTGTCCATCAGCAGTGGGTTAAACAGCGACCCAGATATGGCAGATAGCCCAGCTGTCACTGGTGTGTCCAGTATGGCTGTAGCATCAGTTATGGGAAGCTTGTCACAAAGTGCCACCGTATTTATGTCAGAAGTCACCAGTGAAGCTGTGTACACCATGTCACCCACCTCTGGCCCAAATCAACACCTTCTGTCCTCAGATGCAGCTGCACAAGGACTGGTACTTGCTGTGAGTTCAGATGGACACAAATTTGCTTTTCCAACAACTGGCAGTTCAGAGAGCTTGTCAATGCTACCCAGCACTGTCTCTGAGGAACTTGTGCTCTCCACAACTTTAGAAGGAAATAGAAAAATTCCAGAAACCACCATGAATTTTGACCCAGACTGTTTTCTTAACAATCCCAAGCAAGGGCAGACTTATGGTGGAGGAGGTATGAAAAGTGACAGCATCAATACCAACATAAGGCAGTCACCCACAACAGAACGTAGCTTCAACTTCAATACAACCCTCACAAAAGAAATTAAAACTGAGGACACATCTTTCGAACAACAGATGTCCAAAGAAGCATTTTCCTCCACTTCTGCATCTAACACTCTCACACTCAGTACTGGTTCAGGTTTACTTCCATCTGGAGGAGGTCTGAGCCCAAGTACTACCCTGGAGCAGATGGACTTCAGTGCCATTGACTCCAACAAGGACTATTCTTCCAGCTTCAATCAGACCGTCCAGAGCCCTCATGTCCATCAGACCCCTTCCCCCAGCTTCTTTCTGCAGGATGCCAGCAAACCTCTTCCCCTTGAGCAAAACACTCACAATAATTTGAATGACACAAGTAGCTCATTTGTGAACACGTTAGGAATCTCCAGTGTGAAAACAGAGTCCTCGTCCCAAACCACTTCCAACTGTAATGGCACAGTGGAAACCAGAATAGAGTCCACCTCTTCTCTCCAGCTCATGCAGTTCCAAGCAAACTTCCAGGCTATGACTGCAGAAGCTGAAGTTCCCATGGAGACCTCCCAGCAGGCAGAAGGAAATGAAAATCTACTTAAATCAGGGGATCTTCAAGCCTGCAACACAGAACACTACTTGCAGCCTGAGGCCAACGGGAGTATCAGGAATGGGAACAACCTCCCTATTCTCCAAGGAAACATGGTACAAGGACTCTATCCTGTGGCTCATCCTAGCTTAAATAACTCCTCCAACATGGAGCTTAACTTAGACCACTTTGACATCTCCTTCAGCAATCAGTTTTCTGATCTAATTAACGATTTCATATCGGTAGAAGGTGGGAGCAATGCTCTGTATGGACACCAGCTGGTGTCAGGTGACAATGCTGGACTGTCTCAGCCTGAAGACAGTAACAGAGCGACGTACAACCAGGCCGAAATGTGCATTCCTTGCTGCAGCCCTCAGCAAGCCAGCATGCAGCTCAGCAGCACGGAGAACGGAGCCAGCACCATGGCGTACATGCACGTGGCTGAGGTGGTCTCGGCAGCTGCGGCACAAGGCACTTTGGGGCTGCTGCAGCAGAGTGGGCGCTTGTTCATGGTGACAGATTATTCGCCAGAATGGTCTTACCCTGAGGTAAGTCCAGGGCTTTTACTCACTGATGTTTACTGCTTTATCGTTCGTTGCTTTGTTAATAAGGGAACTGTTTTGTTAAAGCTTTGAAAAGGCTTTTAAAATATTTCTCTTCAAGTCAGAGCATTCAAGGCCGTTTGCATGTCTGAGTGTATTTTTAATTAAGCACTTCATTATCCTGACAGGGCCCTTTCTTCACTTAGGAAGCCTCTGAACAGAAAGGTATTGTTTCATTGAAAGCAGTCTTTCCCACGTGATGGCTTCATGATGCTACCTACGCCCAGTAGAGCAATAGAGTTTGCAAACTGGAGCTGTTCCTTAAATTTGTCACTGATGTTCTTAGAATAATTCAAGGCCTGCACAGCCTTAATGAGTTCAGCAGTTCCCTCCATCTCACTGACTTCCAAAACCAGTCACATGCCCCATAAGCTGAAAATGGCAGCAGCACAGACCTTGCTGATGTCAAGGAACGCGTGAGGAAACAGGCTGTTTGAGCCACTAATGAGAAGAGAAGGTTGTTTTGGATTTAAAAAAAAAAAAAAAAAAAAAAAGTTTTTGTTTTCGTAAGTCCGGCCTTGGAGCACTGCTGTGTCTGTGTACGGAGGTGTGCAGTACCTGCCCAGGGCCGGTCTCCCCGTCCCCGCTGCGCAGCGCTGCCCGGTTCGCAGTGGGACGCGGCCCCGCGAGGGCGATGGGGACATTGCCTCCGCCGGGCGGCTGCGGGCGGGGCGAGCTCGGCAGGCCCGGGCCGGTCCCGGGAGGGCCCGCAGCGGGCTGGGAGCGGCACCGGGCTNCCGGCGGCGGCCGCCCGAGGGCAGCACGGCCGCGGGGAAGGGGCGGCGGGCCCTGGGCCGCTCGCCGTTCGGCCGCGCTCTTCCCCGCCGTGGCCTCTCCTGTCACGCTTGGGTCTCTCCCTTCTTTACCTCACAGGGAGGAGTAAAAGTCCTGATTACCGGCCCGTGGCAGGAAGCCAGCAATAATTACAGCTGTCTGTTTGATCAGATCTCAGTGCCTGCATCTTTAATTCAGCCAGGGGTACTGCGCTGCTACTGCCCAGGTAAGGAGCACCACTGCTCTGCTATATCTGGTGGTTTCAGAGCCTCATCGTGTCATATACATGTACAAAAGTGCATAGGCATCAAGAAGCTTTTCCTTTTTCTTTGACCAATTTAGTGTGAGAAGAGCAATTTGGGATCTTGATACAACAGATCCCAACACAACTATCTTGATACAACAGATCACAACAAATACTATTTAGAATCTTTGAATTAACTTTAAAATAATTATTTGAAATAATTTAAAATAATTCTAAGCATTCCTTTAGTTTTGAAAGAGCAGATTAAAGAATAGCTGTAATTCAGGGGTCCACTCACTGTTCTGCTGACTCAATTTGCCTACATTTTGCCCTTTGCTATTTACAGCATGAGAACACCTCTAACCTCCCCACAACGATTTTCAGTAGTGATGGCCCTCAGTATATGACTTTAGGTGGATGCAGAATAACTTGGCTTCATTGCTGGGCCCCAGCTTCCCACTGGAAATGCAGTGAGGCTGCTCAATCTTTAGAAACACATGTGATTCTGCCTCCTGCCAGAACAACCCATTAGATGACTCTTAAGCTTAAAACCTCCATGTTTGAAAATACCAGCTGGTATTTTGGACTTTTAAATTGTCTAGTCACAAAAATACTGTTCAGCACCCCGTCTCTTCACCTGCTCTCAGCTCAATACTTAGCACACAGGGATATCCACAGGGTAATTCCTAGCTGTGGGTTTCTGTGGGGAGTTCTCTGTCTTACAACGTGCATTTTCCTTTTAGCTCATGACACTGGGCTTGTGACTTTGCAAGTTGCCTTCAACAATCAGATCATCTCCAATTCTGTGGTATTTGAATATAAAGCCAGAGCTCTGCCAACCCTGCCTTCCTCCCAGCATGACTGGCTGTCCTTGGATGGTAAGAAGCATGTGATATTCCTTAAGAGAGCTGGCCAAATGTAGGACTGTGAATGATAGAGCAGTTCCTGGTGGGGGGGGGAATGTAGTAGGGCAAGTTTGCCCTGACAGGAAGGGCTGTGGCAATGCTAATCAAAGTCCTCTCACTGAAATATCTTATTAGTTCTGTTGATATGGACAAACTGTTGCTGCCTTTTATACAAGGTGACAAAGGGGGGGGGTGTCAGACATTTCTTGTCTGAATAGAAAGCTGATCATACTGCCCAGTTTCTAGAAGGAGAGAAGCATTTACCCTGGAATGGTCTTTCCTGAGAGCTCTGAAACTTGAGCTTGTTTAGAAAAATGTGTATTGATGTAAGCAGAAAACGGGGAGATAGTGAGGTATGTGCAAGAGGGACATTCCATAGAAGATGGGATGGTACCACTTCCAAACAGCAGCATGGAGACAGAGCACTGAGGGTATTGCAGAGTGAAGAGAGGTTTGTGATGCAGCTGCAGAGGTACAGTTGCAAACAGAAATAGAACTGGCTCTTAATGAGGAGGTGCACATAGTCTTATGTTCAGCATCAAAATCGAATTTGCTTGACTTAAGAGTATTGTGAAAGTCTGTAGGTGCTTTTTATCTGCTGCCGAGGCCTCCCGCTGCCTGTGGAGTGCAGCTGATAGCATGTGATGGTGATTGATACTCAGCTGTTAGCAATCTCTCCAGGATGGCATGCCAAGTGGGTAGGTTTTGAATCCCTTGTTTGACAGTTCTCTCAGTGTTGCTGAACTCGGAGGACCTGAGAAGGTGGCTGTGAGTGCTGTCTCTGGTACCCCTGCAGTTTCTCTGGGTGCTCTTGGTTAGCAGCCCAGCTCTCAATTAGAGGTTGTTATGTTGTGGTGATGGTGGAAGGGAGGGGGACTGCAGCAGTGAACAAACTAGGGCATTGCTAACAGGGAGGGGAAAAAAAACAGTAAGAGGACCGCTGCATTGCAGAGGCCCTTCAGGGAAAAAGACTGAATAATTATACTAACCATGACTTATCAGAAGCCTCTGCCTTGATGCACAGTGCTCCAAAGGGAGCGAATTACACTCTTACTTAAAAGGACCAGCAACATCTTCTCATTTATTGTTAGAGAACAAATGTTAGCTTAGCTAGCCAAGGTAAAAGCTAAAGTGAGGTGATTCTATCAATTGAATAAATACACAAATCCCTGACTTCTCCGTTTACTTTGATTTCCCTGCTTAAAATCCTTGCCCTACTGACTGTTATATAGTCTTGAGGGAAGATTTTTGAGGAATATTTGTAGTCACAAAATATTGACAGGAATTTTAAAATTCTTTTTAATTAACTCAGTGGAACGCTTTGAGTTCTTTTGCACTGCATTGTTAAAACACAATTTATGATTCCAGCTGGAATGACCACAGCCAGAGAGATAGGATTAACAGCCATACCCCAGGAACACCCTAGGAAAACAACAAGCAATTTCCATCTCATCTAAGTTTAGATAACAATTCCCTTCCACAAATCTCTTTAAAATAAAGTCATTCTATATGTGAACTCTATGTTTTCAGTTACATTAAGACAAAAATCACTAGTTTTTTTGAGCACAGCCTTTGGGATTGGGGACTAGTCCTGCTAATAATGACTGGGAAGGGTTGTGAGACCATCTCCCAGCACGCTCCTGCTTCTAGGACTGAGTTGAACCAAGTGTAGGAATGCGCAGAGAGGGAGTTTGAAGGCAGCATGTTCTGTGCCATGCTCTGAAAGGCTCCTTCCTTCGTCAGTGTCTGCTGTGCCATGAAGGATTGTGCACCCTGTTCTGAACTATACGCAGAGATGCTTGTTTTATTCTGAGTTTTCCTTATTTGACACCATGGATGAGTTAGATCTTTTACAAATGGACAGGTGACACCAGCTGCTGATGTTCTTGCATTTTTTTTCTAGTTAATTAGAATAGTGGTGTTCTTTCTTTTCAAAGCAAACCTTTTTCTCATAAACAAAGCACTCTCATGTGATCCTGATCTCTCTAGATAAACTTGGCAGCCTTTTCTGTTTTCTATGTAAAACTCAGTTTTCAGAAGCCATTGTGTGCTTTTATAGCCATTTGACCTCACTTTTCATTCACTGTCTGTAAAGAGGTTCTTTTAAGAAAAAAACAAGAAGCAAATCTGGCTTGAAGAACTGAAGGCTGAACTGAAGGGCAGAGATCCTCTCATGGCAGATGCATAACAAATTATAAAGGCATTTCAGTACAGATTCCCAATGGAAAGCAAGTGTGTTTGTCCTCCACTGAAGCCTTTGCTGCTTTCATAAAGTGCCTGTAGAGATGGTGTTTCCTTGGCATGGGACGTGATCAGAAATTCCAGGGAAATGGCTATGAGTGCTGTTGGCATTACACTTATGCATCTGCAGGAAGGAGGACAGAACCTAAAAATAGAGGCAGGCCATGTGTGTACTGATGAGTCAAGTGTGTATGGGTTGGACAGGGGTGCGATTGGTACTGAATGTAAATGGCACTGACGCAGGAGCACCTGACAGGCAGCCTTTCAGCTACTGCTGGGTTCTCAGTTTATGATCTGGCTGTCTTTCCCAGCTGGAGAACATAAAAAGACTGGGGGGGGAAGGTTGGTGGCTCACTTGTGTTAGCATGATGTGGCCATACCGGTGGCATCCAAACTCTCATCTTGGTGTGGAAGCATCTGTAACCAAACAGCGTGTGTGTGCTATTCCTGTGGCATTCCACAGTTTGACGGGTACGTGATTTCTGTACGGTGGTAATGTTCATCACCAAAACCCACGGCATGTGTCTATTTAGCGGGACCACTTCTTAGCATGTGATGAGATGCAGGACACCAGTCAGGTAGGAGAGATGTGTTCAGTATCGGTGAATGTTGTTTTGCAGCTGTAAGAGACTTTTGGTAGGAAAAAAGTCTGTGTTGATAAGCGGTATCACTGTTTTTCACTACTCTTTCCATCTGGGTAGAGGTGACTCATGTTTACATCTTGGATGTTTCCATAAAAGATTATCTATTTGGATTCTCTATGGGAAGAGGGATGAATGTTTTGTACCATGTTACAGGGCTGCGGTGCAGCTTGCTGGGATGTGTGAGCATTGGTAGAGGACACAGATACCTTGTTCCTTGCTAGGAGGTATCCAGTAAACTTCACAAGTTTCTATTCATCCTCCCCTTTAGTGATTCCTCTGCAGTGTGGAGGCTTTATCTGTTCCGTTTATATTCCTGCTGAGATTTGTTTGGTGTTTTCCTCTCACACACTGTTATTAAGGACACTGTTTCAGGCAGCCAGTGTCCTACTGCTCTGACTGCATTTCTCAGACTGTCCTTTTCCATTTTGAACATAATGTGATTGATTTGAGGCAAGGAGTATTTCATTTCCTATGCTGAGTGTTCTCTTCTGAGCCAGCCTGACTTCATACTTCATGGTGAGACAGCAGATTCCTCTGGGAAGCCGTGTCTGTTCTCAGCTCGATAACTGAACGTGCCCTGCTGCCCCGAGGAGTCTGCCCTCGGGGATCGTGGGACCGCACAGACAGTCTCTGAAATTCTATGTCAGGTTTTAACGCTCTGCAAATTTGCCGTATTAGAGCAATAAGTAAAAGTACAACTATTTTGTGTGTAGCAAAGTGAGGAGAACTGTGCGTATGAGCGGGAAGGTGACCCGGGGATGTCGCGTCCCGGGCCTGACTCGCTCGTGCGGCGGCACGTTCCGGGGCGCTCCGGGAGCGGCGGGCGGTCGGTGCCCGGTGCGGGCCGCTGTAAACACGGCGGCGGCCGCCAATGGGGCCCGG
>VXAZ01004833.1:1072164-1109609 GCA_013399875.1 Gymnorhina tibicen
GGGCGCGGGGCGAGGAGCGGCCCGCCTGTCCCCACATGCCGGCCCCTGCCCCCCGGAGCCCGCTGCCGACCCCGGCCCCGCGGCCCCCCGCTCGGGCTGCGATGCTCGCGGCCGCTGAAGGGCGCCCGGGCTCGTTCTCCGCCGCGGCCGGCCGGGCCGCCCCGAGCCCCAGCTATGCCGGCCAGTATTAGCCCGTTCGCTGCGGCCACCGGGGCGCGGGGGGGGCACCGCTGAGACCCGCCGGCGCTGCGACAGGACGGCGGAGCTCCAGTTGGCTGCGAGGATGCGAGAGACGACAAGCAGGTCTGGGGGGAGCCTGCTCTGCCCGCCCCTGCTGCGGGGTCTGCGCCAGATGCTGGCTGGAGCCTCCGCTGATGCCTTGTAGACTCCCAGGTCAGTCCTCTGGTGCCAGGTGTTGTCACATTATTTACCTGGAAGCAGGTAGAGGGACTACAGAGGGGTCCGGGACCCTCAGCCGTTGCAGGTGGACGTGCACATGTGACAAAGTACTGCTTTCAGTAAGTATTGCAGGATAAAGTGTCGCGCAGTGCTTGTTTGGGTTTAAATCTGCATGCTTCTGTGTTGTGCCTCACTCTGCTGCACTTCCACGATAACTGCACGCCTTGCTGCTCGTTGTGCCCCCCTTGGCTGTGCCCCACTTGGCTGTGCCCCAGCCGTGGGACGCGGTCGTGTTTTCATGTACTCGCCCTCCCGTGTTGGTCCTCAGCCCCTCCCGGGTGATGTTGCGATGCGGGCTCAGAGTTGTGACAGCACTTTAATTGTAGCATCACGTGTGCAGCAGGACAGATTACATCGAGCGCCTCCAGCTCACAGCCTCGTGTTCTGAGCTGGTACGGCACAGGAGGAGGTCGGTAGCCCAGACCTTCTTGGGGATCTTAGGGATGCTGGAAGCACACGCCTGCTTTGCACCATGTTATTGGAAAACTTGTTTTGCAGTGTGCTTTGCCAGAAAGAGCAGGACTAAGAAGAGGACTTCAGGAGACTGTGTAGACCACTTGTAGTTTAGATGGGGTAAACATGACTGATGTCAGACTTTCTGAAAGCTTCCAGGAAAGGTGATCTCTGTCTCTCTTGCTGACCTGTTCCAGTGCTTCACAGTTTTGTAGCTTGCAGCAATTCCTGTTTATCTAACTTTGCAGCAAATAGAGGCCATTTTATAGCATGCTGCTCTTCAGTCTGATGATTTCAGAGTGAATATTTTGACTCTTGAGGTTGCAGATTTAATGAGAAAAAACTTGGGTCAGAATTGTTACCATATGCATACATACATACCATACGCAGTACTGTAAGCACAGATACTGCATAGTGTGGCATGAGATGCTTTTTTCCTGTTTATAGCTCCTTTAGCATGTAGCCCTTGGAGGAGGAGGTCTCCAGGAGCACTGGGCAAGTGAGCAGCAGCACAGCATGTCTTCCCAGGCTGTTGCTCTTTGCACACATTCAAGAGCATTTTTCATGTACGTTTTTCATAGTATTGGCACCCATAGGAAGCACAGCCAATTTCTGACCTGAGATGCAGAGACTGACCTTAGGCAGCCAAATCTTTGTACAAATTAGAAAATAGCACAAGAAGTGTTGTCTTTAGCAGTGTTCCCTACCTCTAAAATATAAAATATATACACATGGCATGTTTGACACCTTCGTTTCCTGAAGCAGCTGTTCCTGGATAGCATTAAAGTCTTGCCCTCCCTAAGCCCTGGGGAAGAGAAGCCTGAAAAATAGGGCAGCAAGTGCTTTATTGCTGTTGGTATAGAGACTGCCACTTGGGGAAGAAGTCAGCCTGAGCAACCCTCCTGCTTCTCTTCTCTAGTAATGGCATGATAAAGTAGAGAAGTACCCTGTTTTGAGGGAGCACTGGCTATTGGGGATGGCAGAGGGGAACAGAGTAATCCCAGATGGCATGGGAGTAATAGCTGAAGTCCTACAGCACTGGAAGAACTATGGGAAAAGTGTTGACAGTAAGAAATCATGCCCTGGCAGGTAGATTAATGGCTTAAAATCACTGACAGTACCTGTATGTGCAGGTCTGCATGACTTCATCATTCCTGCCCATGCCCAGTAGTGTTCATTTCTTGGGTGAAAGCGTGGGGTTTCTTCAGCTGCTGCTTAGGCTCAGTGTACAATACAGTGTTTTCCTCATCTCATGCCTCAGTAGTTGTGGCATTTCTCACTGATCAAAAGCCCTGGAAGTGACCTGCCTCAATAGCATAGATAAGCATTTGTCCGAGAATATGAATTTTAGATGCTTTCATTTGCTGGTAGACACCGTGACCTGTAACAATTTACTGCTAAAGAGAGGTTCTGGTAAGGTGTGTTGAGGATGTTACTGCAGTTTAATTTCAGAAATAGGTGTTCCTGCAACAATGACACCTCAGAAATCAGCATTAAGTGATCAAACTGATACTACAACATGGAAGATGTTCAGGATTTGTACTGTACAGAAGAATTGAGCAAGATTTTATTGACCAGTGACAGATGATTTGCAAAATAGAAACAGAGCAGTGGCATTGTGAGTGACGTGGCCTTAGACTGCTTCCATCCCCACCCACAGCTTGCGCTGAGTGAGAAAATATGGTGTGTCTGGCTTGCTCTGCAAAACAGAAAAATGTCTTCGTGCTGCATGGCTTTTTTTACAGTGCTCAGCTGTCACACTTGTTCAGTTCGGTCTGTGTGTGCTCATGCAGGGAATGATTTAACACAGAAACTGCTGGTAAAGAAACAGCACAGGCTGAGAAGCCAAAGCCCTCAGTATGGCTCCTCCACATCAGAGTATTTAAACACAGTGCTTGGGAACACGTGCAGACGCAGATCTCACACACCACTGTTAGCTCAGTGTTTAGAATTCTGGGGGGGGAATAATTATATGTTGGGCAAGTGGAGCCCCGGTGGAATGTGCAGGAGATCATGGACACTCATCCTGTAGTTCTTCCAGCCAGATGCTGTCTGTCATTTTGGTTGTGCAGCATGGCAAAAACCTCCAGACTCCAGGTGAGAGTGTGAAAAAAGAGCAAGTGGTGTAAACACCACTGGCTGCTAAGAACTGCCAGTTTATTTTTCATTTGTATTTCCAGCAATATTTCCCCTGTAGTAGTTCTGGCTGCACTGCCAAGTCATGTGTGGCACAGACAGTTTCTTGCTGTTTGAAGCTTGCTTGGCAAAAGGACTGAAGATCCTTTGGGATGTGTTCTTGTCCGGTACAGCAGCGTGCAGAGGTTAGAAAAGCAACTCTCTGTGCTCATTTCTTAAAATTGGCCTGTTAAGCCAAGGAGGGCTTGTCACTTACTGCTGTGCCTTGGTATCCTTCTTGCCCTGGGCCATGGTAGTGTTTTGGGTACCACACAAAGGAGGTGCAGAACTGATGCTGGATGAATGCGTGTGCTTTTACTGCCTGTTGTAATAAAGTGTGGGCAGAGGCAATGCTCTGAGCTGTGCCTGCCCATGGGGGACACTGCGTGCACAGCTCAAAACCAGAAATCCTGCTGTTGGAAGAGGCCTTCGGGTTAGGCAGCGGGGAGAGCTGTGCGGGGGAGGGGCTGTCGTGGGGGTGTAGGTGAAGCGTTTGCAAGTGCTGTGTTTTAGCTCCCCTGTCAATCCAGGGTCCGTGCAGAAGCTGTTACCAGGCTGCACAAGGCACGTGCTTCTGCAGCCTCCAGTGAAAACTTGTGTCACGTAAATGGCTGGCATCTCTTCAGATTCTTACTGAGGAAATGTGGTGTTTATTGGAGGACACCGAGGGAGAAAATGGAGGTGTGGCTTCCAGAATCTTGGAGACGAAAGTAACTCCTCTGCTCGCTGCATTTTCCACTCACTGTGCCTGCTGTGGTGGCTCATCGAGCTGTTGGTGTAGGTGTGCTTTAAGTTAAATTGTGAGGGGATCTGGGTTAAGAATACACCACTGGATTAAACCAACCCTGCAAACAAACAAAAAAAAAGAGGTAATGTGAAACAATATCCAGGTTGTCGGGGTGTAACTGTGCAAGCATACAGGCTGTAACTCTGTAAGATGCTAGCTGATGTAAGCAACTATGTATCCTTAGAGGATTTGTACCAGAATAGTTTTGCATCTTTAGAAATGTTCAGTGCATAACCTGCTATCATTACTGTGATCAGTAGTAGGCTCTCTTACAGTGCAGATGAAAATGAAGCTTGTTCTGTGCTTAAAAGATGGTTCGTGTTTTAGGGAAATGAGTATGAGACTCAAACCAATTGCTTAGTACTGGTCAAAATCTGACCAGGCAGCTCCTCCCAGTCCCTCTCTGCTGGGACAGTTCAGCTCCCCTCGGGTTGCCACCACCTCTCCTTGTTATGCTAGGGGAAAGATAGTGAGGAGTAATTTTGGTGTGACATTGATACTGTTAAATTTGAAGATGAATAATTTCCAGGAAAGATACAGTGTTCAGAATATTTTCTGTGAAATTATTCTGTGTCCTGGAGATACAGAAATGTGGTTATTTTCATCACCTTTGGTGGAGGAAGCCTTGAAGAACAGCTGCAGAAACAGTCTCTGTAGTTTCCTAAAGAATATTAAAACATTTCTTAGATTGATACATAATGGAAAAACTCAGTAAATGCACAAGTTTGCGTGTCTAACTTTTTAGCTCACAAAAAGATACTAAATTCTACCACTAAAAGCAGAATTTTTGGGCAAAACCATAAAAATGTGAATACGTTTATATCCACATGGATTTTTGTTGCCTTTGGACAGAGTGAGGGTGCTTCCAGTGCAAAACATCTCCCTGGGCTCGGGCTGTTTAGATTTCCTGTACAGCGTAGCTAGAGAAAAGCTTATTTGGACAGTGATTTTTATGCTGTTGAGCTCTCATCTTCAGTGCACTGCAAGAGACTTGCTTGTCATGAGATCCTCTGTTGGCTGTAAAAGACAAGAATGTGGGAACTGTTCCTGTAACTTCAGTGCTTGCTAAGCAGGTGGCCCTGCAGAGCCCCCTGAAGTGAGCAAGACAGAAAGGATTGTGACTAGAAAAATGAGAAATAATACAGGATAAGTCTTGAACTTCTCAGAGTGATACCTGTAATGTTCAGCCATGTGGCTCTTGTAGGCCTTCTCTCACTTATTGCAAGGTTCATCTGTTGGCTCATCAGCAGTGTGTGAACTGGCTGGACGTGGTCCAAAATGCTGCTAAACCAGTGTGTGTTCAGGGCTGTCTGTGGGAGAGGAGCCTTTCGCTTCATTGCTGAGTTCAGGAGAAACCTTGGGGGAAGGTGTTCTCTCTCCCCCCCCACCCCAGCCTTTTTGCAGTTTGGCTTGGGTTTTTTTGTTTGTTTGGGTTGTTGTTGTAGGTTTTTGTTGTTATTTTGTTGGGGTGTTTCGTTGGTTTTTTGGTAGACTAGTGTGGTGCACACACTTCAAGTGACCAGTCTCTTTTGAAAGGGACATCTTGGTGTAATTGATACTATAGAATCATTAAAACACTATACATAAATAATTTTGGAATTGTCATCATTGTGGCTTGCTTAGGCAGCAATTTTGGTCGCCTGGAAAATGGGCAGCATAGAGATACCTTCCCTGCATGGCTGCCCCACTTACCTCATTTGCTGCCTGGAGCTTTCTGATTTGGGGGCACACCCTGATCTGGGTAAATTCTGGTGGTCTCTGCTAGACATGGAGGGGGCTCTGGCTCCGGTCACGCTGTGCTGGCGCTCCAGAATGTTTGTTTCTACTTTCCATTTTACCGATAGCAGCATATTTCTAAAATGCCTGATCCAGTTAGAATCAGTTAGTCCTGCTCTTAGTATTTTCCAGGAGCACTGCCAGGTGTCTGAATAGGAATACCTGGGAGCACCAGATGCTGTTTCAAATTCTGTTTCCTAAGAAAAATTCCCTGCTTTCATTTCTTCGGTTTAGTGTTTCTGTCGGGGGACATGGGTGGGTGACGGGTGTACGTGTGGTAACTTCAGTCTTCTGACAAAAGCTGACAGGAAGTTTGCAGTGTCTTTAGCTTGGGATTAGGAAAGGTGGAGGCTTCACTCATTACAGATCATAAAGCCCAGAGAGAAGAGCTTGGAAAATAGTCGCAACCGTAGGGCCCTCCATTTCTGTTCCACAGTGGTTTCAGGTTGGGAAAAAAACCCAAAGGGGGTGAAAATAATAATCTGTACTTCTGCATTTCACTGCAATAGTTTTCTCTTTCTGTTTCCAGATGTACAGAATTATTCTCTCTTGACCCCTAAATGAGTAGGAGCAAATCCCCAAAATCTTGCAGTCCTGAGCCTGTTGGTCTGTTACACTGGTTCAAGCCAAATTTCTGCTTTTACAAAGATGCTACTTCTGCCTGTACAAGGCTGAGGGCTCAGATGCGATACCCGGTGTGGCTGGCTGCTCTCAGCTCTAATAAATTCAAGTGCTCGTACCCAGCTAGGAAGAGTGGCATTACCTGTGTGGAACAGGACCGTTCCCTGCAGGGCAAGCGTGGCCACTTTTCCAGGTGCCTGAGCTGTCGCAGCTGTGTTTGCACAGGCCCTGGGCGGGAGGGACGGCTCAGCGGGGCCAGGTCTCTGCCAGTCTCTGCAGTGGACGTGCTCTGCCTGGCAATGGGAAGGGAGGAGACAGCGGTGTGGACTGCACTGCAGCACACTGCAGCACTCCTGGAACAAAGATTTGCTGGGCAAACAGGGCTTGTGTTGCTGCCGTGTGCTGACCGCAGCTCGGGGACAGGGCCCTGACACCGCATCAGCGCCATGAGTGTTTCGTCACATAACTGCCAGTCCTTTCCCAGGGGCTTTGCAATTAACAGGACAACTGAAGGATTAGTAAGGCACTAATAATAAATGATTGGACTAGTGAGCTCACCTCTGACATGAGGTTAGATGGGAGGTGCTGGCCACAGTCCTTTGTCCCTGGCTCTTGAGCAGCCACGGTGGGATGCTGAAGCTGGCCAGAAGGGAGTGGAGCTCTTGCCTGCTGTCAGACCAGAGCAGCCTCTTGGTGAGAAAGGGATGTCTCCAGCCCGTGCACCCGAGCTGTCTTGTGCCAGTGGTCTGCAGTACGGTCCTTAGTGCAGTACAGCAGAGATCCACACCTCTCCAATACCCTCTAGTGAGAGCTGTGCCTTGGGCTGGAGCATACAAGTACTCCTGCAGCCTTCCAGGGAGGCCTCTGTGTTCTTCTTGGAGAAGACTGACTTGTTTAAAACTTGATCAGAGCTTGTGCATTTTGGTGCACATACTCCTTTGGCCAGTGGGCTTGGTTCTGGGTGTATGAGTGTTCTGCACGACCACACCATCTCCATGGATGCATGAAACTGAATAGGACAAGGGCTGTCTCTCCCCACACTTTACTACATATGCTGTTAGCTTGATACCAGGATTCATTAAATGCTCCCTATCCAGAAAACAGTCCTGCCCAGCTTCACATGAGCTGCATGAAACTTACCCCTTATGGGTCACAGGACAGAAGGAGCTCTGCATCTGCAGCCACTCCCTCTGCACTGATTGGCCCTATCCAGAGAATCATTGCCTCAGTTGATCTCTACGGCATCAGGTTCAGCAATGATCTGTTAACCTGTCCGAACCTCCCTGCTCCACCCTTCAAGCCTTAGTAGCTGTAGGATGGTGCTATGTTACAACGCAGAAAGGGGAAAATCAGACACAGCCCTGAGCCTTCTGCAAGCTCCAGAGTTGCATGGCTTTCCAGAATGGTGTTACAGGATTGTCAGTGCCCATATGCTGGTTTCTTAGTTCTGCTTCTGGCACTTGGCTGAAGCTGTTCTCCAAGAAAGGGAGCCTGCCAGGGCAGGGGCAAGTGCCCTGTTATAGGCTCCTTTTCCTAAGCACAGAAGGAAGCAGAGGAATCTTTTTTTCTCCAGGTAATGCATGATTCCAGGAGGCAAGCCAAGCTGAATTCAGGACTCTTGTAAAGTAGGGGGGTAGCTAAAATGGCAGATGTGATCCTACTGAAATTGTGGGAACCCAGAATGCAGAGAATATTTCCCTGCCTGTTTTGAAGAGTTTTACCCTCCTGGACAACACTGTTTTTGACCTTTGTCCATGGAGAAAACTGCCAACTCTGGGAAGAATTAGAACATACATCGGTGTGAACTAGATGATAGAATGTTATGTAATGTTATCACAGGGTGAAAATCTAAAGGGTTTGGGTTTATTAATGTAGTAAATAGATGAAAAGCAAAAACTCCAAAATGGAGGATTGTTGTTGTTCCTAGACTTTCTCCTTCTTCTTCTATTACTCCATACTTTGCAGTAAAAGTTGTTTAAGGTGATTGGATAAAGAAATCTGCAATTCCTGTATACGTGACATAAACATTTGTTGAACATTGGTAGAAAAGTGAAAATATCTTTTGTTTTAAGTTCCTATTGGATGATTTACCTTTAAGAAGGCCGTGTTATCTTGATTCTGCGGACATTCGGCACATTAGGGACATTCGGGACTTTGCGAACTCTCTCAGGACATCCTGCCGCATTCTCTGCTTATGCTCTACTTTTCTGATAAGACTTAATAAACTGAAATATCTGACTGAAGACTGAATATCTGAAAGCAGAGAGCGCTGAAGGTCTCGTTAGTCTCTAGGACTCCTGGCAAGGATTTCAAATTCCTCCCTCATCAGGGGAGGTCTAATTTAAGGCACAGCAAAGTAACAGGTAAAAATCCACAAGTGATTTTTACATGAAATGTTCTCTGAATGGGTATATTTTCTTAGGGTTTGTGCTTTGAAAGACTTTGCATTGCCCCTAGTATTGTGTGCATACAGCAGGACTCACAAGGAAAGGGATTTGTCCTCTGCCTGCATTTTTCATTTTTCTGTTTTCTGTAAGGAAGTTTTCTGGAATTGCAGTCAAAGGGTTGCTGCAGGAAGTTGAAGAGCTAGGGTACTGCAGGGCAAGCGTGTGTGTGTTTGCAAGCAGCGCAAATCTCCTCTATCATTTCCAGGATAGCTGTTTGTGACTTCCTGCAGTTGTCTGTCAAAACCTGAGCTTCCTTTCCATGGAAATGTCCTTACTCTGGCTTTTTCCAACCTAGATAACCAGTTCAGGATGTCCATATTGGAACGACTTGAGCAGATGGAGAGGAGAATGGCTGAAATGACAGGCTCCCAGCAACACAAACAAGGAGTAGGAGGCGGGAGCAATGGGAACGGGAACAGTGGAACACAGGTGCAGGTATGAACCCTTCTATGTCCAGACACGACAGCTTTATGCTTTCTTACCAGAGGTTGTTTTGGGGGGTGGGGTTTGGAAAGGGTTGTAGTTTGTCCTAAATAACAAGTCTGGTTTGTGGGTGTCTAACAGCAGCTGGTTTTTGGTCACATTTGCCACTGTCTCAGTACTTGTAGAAGTGGAAGGCTGCCTGTTCAGGGCAAGCTGCAGCTCCTCTCCGTGGTTAAACTGGGATGTGTGTGGTGTTTCAGTGCGTTTCTGGGACTGGGACCCTGGGCAGCTGCTTTGAGAGCCGCGTGGTGGTGGTGTGCGAGAAGATGATGAGTCGTGCGTGCTGGGCAAAGTCCAAACACTTGATCCATTCAAAGACCTTCCGAGGAATGACACTGCTCCATCTAGCCGCTGCCCAGGGCTATGCTACTCTCATACAGACCCTCATCAAATGGCGGTAAGACCCAGCCCGCTGGACTCTGGGATGTCAGTACAGGCATGGCAGGAGCATGTATGAACTCTGCTCAGTCCACATTTCTGGTTGTCCTGTACAAAGAGCCAAGCCCCTGAACTTGTTCCCATCCCTTGATCTGACGGGACCTGTCTCTTGAGAGCGAGTCCAGTCGCTGATGTATCCTGCTCTTCATGTCTGTGGTGGGGGCACTGTCTGTAGTAAATACAGTAAATACTACCCTGTCTGTAGTAAATACATATGTTGTGGGCATGTGTGTGCCCATTTCTCTGTGATACAGCGCTTTGGGTAAATCTGTGCTTAGACAACGATCCTGACATGGCTACAGAACATCATTCTTTCTGTTGTTTCCCCTGCAGCACCAAACATGCAGACAGCATTGATCTGGAGCTGGAAGTTGACCCTTTGAATGTGGATCATTTCTCCTGCACGCCTCTGGTAAGAGCAGAGTCTGAAACTTCTGAGAGAGTCTGAGGCCCTTTGTGGAGTTCTTTCTGATGTGTTATTTTCCTAAAGTGTTTCACTCTCTGAAAGTGTAGATGTTCCTTGTGTGTCCCTGCTGCGTACATGGTAAGGCATGGTACTATCAGCTTCCTGGCATTTTGTTGAGAGAGAGCACACAGAACAAAACCTTGTCATTGAGAAGCATCAGGAAAGGGGACACACAGATGGTTCTGGTTAGTGTTTTACACAGAATTCTGGGAAAAGGACTTTACATGCTTTCTTTCACATTGTCCTCTGTGACTGTTTAACTGTAGAGGTTGTAAAGTTATAAACTGTCTTGATCACTGGACTCATGAAATCTTGACTGAGAACTTAGACAAGCAAAAAGCTAAAGCAGATGGAACCAGAACTACCAGTTTACAACACAGAATACTGATTTTATTGTTCTCAACCTTTGGTCCTGTCTGCATGTTTCTGACCTCAGAGATTACTTTGTGTACGAGGCTGTTCTGTCTCTGCAGTGATGTCAATGTCACAAAAAGACCCCAAAACAGAACTGTCAGCTTTGTCAGTTGGAGGTTTCTCTGTTGTAGGAGAGAATAGCATGTATTCAGTCCTCTATTGACCTTTTGTCAGGCTGGGACATTTATAAAAGTCATTTGCTGGCTTTGAGCATGTCATGGTTTTGTTTATCAAAATAGTTTTCCTTGAGCTGGGACCAGACTCCGCTGCATTAGCAAGAAAGGAGAAGGCAGGTCGCCCAGTGGGTCAATTATCTTTTCTTCTTTAGATGTGGGCATGTGCCCTGGGCCACATGGATGCAGCTGTTGTGCTGTACAAGTGGGACCGCCGAGCCATCTCCATCCCTGACTCCCTCGGGAGACTGCCACTGGCCATTGCTCGGTCTCGGGGCCATGTGAAGTTGGCGGAGTGCTTGGAGCAGCTACAGCGAGATGAGCAAACTCAGCTTGGGCAAAATCCCAGGATTCAGTGCCCCTCGAGCACAGACTCCAACACAGAGAACTGGGTGTCCCAATGGCACAGTGAGCTTGTTGCTTCTCAGGAGCCTCAGAAGGGAGTCACAGTGATTTCCAGTACAAACACAGGTAAAACATCCTGGAGGGCATGCACTGTTTTGCTGACATTTAACATGTGAAACTGGGGGCAAGGCGCTCACCTGGGCAGCAGGTGCCAGCTGTAGCCCTGCTGTCCTTGCTTAATTACTTTCTTGTGCTCCATACACTTGCATAAGCATCAGGAAGAGGTGTGAATGCCTGCTTTGGAGAGACTTGTGTATCTTAGGAGTGGTTGAGACAGTATCCTCCCTGGGTGTTTGTCCCTTTGCACATCCTCTCAGGTGTCAGTAGAGCACAGCACAAACTTCGGCCTGAGGCAGAAGCTGTTGATGTTCCTATAGGAATCGTGGGTTGCATGTTTAGTTTTGACCATTGATCTGTTTCTTTACAGAGCTGAGGCGGCCAAGATCAGAACCTTCCAGCTATTACAGTAGTGAGACTCAGAAAGATTACCCTGCACCCAAAAAGCATAAGCTGAGCCCTGAGTATTTTCAAGCCCGGCAAGAGAAACTGCTTTCCACTGCACTGAGCCTTGAACAGCCAAGCATTAGGAAGCAGAACTCCAGCTCCAAGCAATCCTCCACTGAGACAATCAGCCCCAGTGAAGGGCTGAGGGACTATGGCCGGGAGCTCTCCCAGCACATCCCAGAAGTTACTGGGTACCGGGGCTCCGGCAGCCAAGCAGGCATCAAATGGAACCCAAAAGACATTTATATTGGTGTGTCTGCAGTGCAGGTGGCAGGGAGCCAGAAGGGCTCTGCCCTGGGGAAGGACGCTGTGGCCCATCGGCTGCGCCAGCGGGAGCAGATGAATGTGTTGATGATGGCCGACAGGGAGATGGTGGATGCAGAACTCTTGTCCTACAGGGACAACGCAGGGGATGAGGACTGTTTACACCACATGGATGAACTGCAGGTAAACACACCCACAGCACCGAGATCAGCAGTCTCATAGAGCATGGAGGCTGCACAGAGGATCCTGACTGTGAGAAACTCCTGTGGAGGCCTCTAGAGACTCTGAATTGTGCTTTGAGGAAGGAGGTGGTCACACAGTCAATGTATACTTTCTTCCAATTTCAACCCAAACATAAAGGCTAATGGTTAGGGTTGTGCACTGGCATACGCTTCAGCAGTATACAGAATGCACAAAGTTGTTTGCCGTTGCGCAAAGACAAAGGAAAAAGCAGAGCCTCCTGATCACAGCAGTGCACGTGACTCAGGTGACCCAGTAGTCCTGGGGGAACTGGGCAGCAGTCCTTACAAAGACAAGATGTGAGAGAGGTAGTGCTGTGGTTGCAGGCCAAGTCACTGCACTTCAGAGGGAAGGAGATAAGAGTGGAGAATGGGAGAGACAGTGGGTTTGAGGAAGGAAGAATCCCACTAGGTATGGAATAGAGGAAATAAAAATATAACAGAAGCAGGAGAGACATACGAGAAGTAGTCACTGGGAGGAAGGTACTGTGGTTGTCTGAGCAAATGGGTAATGGGAACACAGCCTTAACTGCTCTGCCTTGGCATCTCTGAATGTTCTTGTCTGGCTAGTGTAACATGGGTGAAGCAGAGCATTGCAAAACAAGAACAGTTTTCTGTTCTCTTGAGTTAAAAATTCCTGTGAAACTTGTTGAGCTGAGGGATATCCTTCAGAAGGATTCCTGACAATGTTTTGTCCCAAGATTTTTAACTTCTCTTGATGTGCTTTTATTGTCCTGTCATGCTATACATCTTGGCAAAAGAGTGGCAAGGTCACTTTTCCTTTGGAAATAACAAACTAGTGACAGCTGTCAATACTGTAGAGGGAGGGATCAGAGACCTTTCACCATATCTCTTGAGCTTCCCATAAAGGAAAAAAAAGAGGTCCAGGGAATATGAAACCCTGCAGTGCTTGGTCTGAAGAGGCAGAAAAGCAAATGAGCGCTGGTTAATGGATTTCTCTCCACTGCTGAGACAAACAGTAGACTCCAGCTTCCACAGGTTTGGGGAAAATGGGGCGTTCTGTCTAAAGCTGGGCTGTAACATGGAAGCACAAGGCACCTTCTACCAGGCAGCAAAGGTTTGCTGTTCTTTCCCCCTTGACAGGTGAACATGATGACACTTGCAGAGCACATTATTGAAGCTACGCCTGACAGGATCAAGCGGGAGAATTTTGTGCCAATGGAATCGCTGCTGGTGGAGAGGACGGACAGTGCTGCCATGAGCACCACCATGAGCTGGCTGGCCAGTTACCTTGCTGATGTCGATCACTTGCCCAGTGCTGCACAGATCAGGTCAGTGAGGGCTGTGAGGTTGCTCTGGGTTTTGGCGTGGTGTGAATGCTGGGCAGCATGTTCTGAGTCTTCAGCCTGCAGGTGTCAGGTCTTAGTGAGGCTCAGTTCTGGTCTTGCAGGCCCAGGCACATTCTTGGGCTCAGATTTATTGTTGCCAGCACAGCTACAGATTCATGGAATGGGGGTTTCACTTCAGATCCACATCTGTGCAGTGCAGTACAGGCAGGCTCAGGTGTGTGGGATGTTGCTTGGAGAGAGGGAGGGGAGCATAAACTTCTGTCTTGAACTCAGAAGTGGTGTTGTCCTTAACTGTGATGCCAGCCCAAGTGCTTTGTAAGCCAATAATTCCTACTGTGATTGGTATTTCAGAAGTCTGTATAGTGAACCCCTGACCCCTTCTTCGAACACCAGCTTGAGCCCTGCAGGCTCACCAATCAGTGAAATAGCTTTTGAGAAACCCAGCCTTCCCTCGGCAGCAGACTGGTCCGAATTTCTGAGTGCATCCACCAGCGAGAAGGTAGAAAATGAGTTTGCACAGTTAACTCTGTCTGATCATGAGCAGAGAGAACTCTATGAAGCTGCCAAACTCGTCCAGACAGTATTCAGGAAATACAAGGTATGTGGCCCAAATGTCCAGTGTCTTCCTTGATGGGTGTGTGAGAGAGAGTATAGTTTGTTACAAACCAAAATGTGGGTAATACCTGCTCTGGGGACAAAAATACAGTTTCTGTTGTCAGAAGCAGTGAAAAGGTTACATTTGCTTGTTGATGTTTGCCCAACAAGTACTGTATGGGTAGTGCATGCCACGCCGCGGCACACCTGCTGTGCCAGAGCAGCATTCACAAAGCACATCCTCAAAATGTACCCCAGAGGTTCTGCTTAGTTGTCCACTTGGCGTAAAGATGCATTTTAAAGGTTTTTTCCTTACGTGAGTTGACAGTAGAGACAACTCCAGGAAATGCCTAGGACCAGGTAGCATTGATAGGAAAGGTTTGCCCCGTGAGCAGCCGAGAACCACATCACCTGTCCTGGGTTTTGGTGCGCTCTGACTGATGCTGCTCCTTTCCTTCTCCACTCAGGGTCGTCCTCTCCGGGAGCAGCAGGAGGTGGCTGCTGCTGTTATTCAGCGTTGCTACCGAAAGTACAAACAGGTAATCAAGGAAGTGAAATTTTATGAAGCACATGTTTTAAGTGCCGTTGAACGCACCCGTTTGTAGTGGGAATTATCCCGCTGTTCCTCTTGTATGCTTTTCAGCATGCAGTGATGAAATACCTTGCTCAGGCAAAATTGAAAAGGGAAGAAAATTCATGTTCTGAATCTTAATTTCGGAGGGAATCCTTGAAATTATTTTGTTTGTGATAAAGCCTGTGGTTTTGCTGTGAGATGGAGGACCGTGGTGTATTCCATATTGGCCTTTATGCATGCTATAGCCTGAGGAGACTATTCTCTGACTAGTTGCTTGCCAAATTTCATTGTGAAATTGAAGTTGGTTTTGCCTTTGATAAAGGTGAAGATGAAAAATAGGTTGTTTTATTTTGCACATACTAAACTTTTAAACTATGGAAAGTCACATGTTGTAGCTTGATGGAAGTTTTTCCAGGACTGAGACTGTTCTCCAGACTCTGGTTGGAGACATGTTTTCAGGCTGAGTTCTCAACCCCAGAAAAAGAAGATACCTTTCCTTTTTGGTTGTTTTTTTTGATTTAGTTTTTTGTTGTTTGTTTGTTTGTTTTGGTGAGGACTAGGCCCCACATCCCTCTTTGCACTCTACCCTGCTAGACACAGTCTGTCTAATGCCTGGCAACATGTTACAGAAAGTGAGGCAAGACACCTGTGCTCTTTTACAACCCTCAAAAACATTTATTTGGGAAGTCTTTCTAGTGTTAGGTGACTGCATTGTGGTTCACATCCAACCCATCACATGGCTTTCATTCTGGAGTGATACAGCTTCCTGTAGTAGGGAAGCTTAATTCCTTTCAAAAACTGCTTGACAAATTGCTTTTTCTTGGATCCTGGAATCGCTTCTTTTTGAAAGAGGAGAGGATTATTTGGGTCTCTTTGTTTTGGGTTTGGTTTTGGTTTTTTTCACTCTTTATTTGCAGAACTAACATTAACTATGTATTTTTCTGTTTCTTCCCAAGCTTACTTGGATAGCCTTGAAGGTAATACAAATACAAACACTATTTTGGAAACAGTTCCCCATGGGTCACTAACTTGCTCACTCAGTATAATCAAGGAGAACCTGGCATTTTGGAGAAATGTTTTAATAGTATCCACTAATAAATGCCTGTGGTTGAGAAATCACTGACAAACCAGACCTTCTGGGAGTTGTGTACAGACCACTGTGCCACAGTTGCGTCAGCTCCATGAGCAGGGATGGGCTGAGCTGCTGGGAGGGCTTTGCAGCCAGTTTCCAGAACACAGGCTTTCCTTTAGTGCTCCTCATCAGCTGTCTCTTGGTGACCTTTGCCTTGGCATATGGGGAGCGCAGAACATTTATCCCACCCATGCAGCCAATGTCCTCTGCATTCTGCTTGCCTGCTGAAGTATTTTGACCATTCATCTCTGAAACACCTGTGTGCTGAATTCCTAAGATCAACATCTCAGTACATTGCTGCTCATGCTGGAGGCACAACTGTTGATGCCAGTCTTAAACTGTTCACAGTCAAAAATTTCCTGCTGTAAAGATGGGTTTCCCAGCTGTGCAACATCTTGCTCTCGTCAGATTCTAGAATCAACTGAGCTTTTCTCAGGGCTACCCAGAGGCAAGGCGTGCTTTTCCTGGAGAGAATGTGTCCTTGGGGTGATATTCCATCCACAGCTTCCCCCTGCCCTGTGGTTTTGTGTCAGGCTGAGGACCGTTCTGTCAGCACAAGTGGGTTGAGCTGTGGGACACTGAGCTCACGGCGGCTTTCCCCTTTGGGGAGGAGTTGAGGTGACATCTCCACTGATCCCCTTCCCAGAAGAAGGGAACAAGAGGACGACAGGGGGCAGCTACTCAGGTCTTAGAGTTGAATGCAAACATATTGGGGTCTGGTCTATCCAGTGATTACTAATTTCTTTCATGTGCCTTATTCCTCTGATCTGTTACTCCACTGATCAGCGCAAGCTTGTGACTGGATTGGAACAGTCACAGCTCATGGCACAGTTTTGTATTTGAACCCTTCTGTTCAGGGGTTTGTAACTCAGCCACAGAAGTCCCATCTGGGCTAAAAATTCGAAGGAGAACCATGACCAGCCCGTGAGCAGACTTATTTAAGACAGTGAATTTAAAATCACAATCTGATCCATTAATTTAAAATTGTTAAAAAAAAAAAAAAGAAGGAAACAAAAAACCCAATAGAAATTAATAATGGCAAAATATAACTGCTCCTAATGACTGCTTCAATTCCAGAAAGTGAAATTTGGTAAATGGTGGTCTGTGATGATATTGGAGGGTTTTTTGCTTCGGGGTTATGTTGGGAGGGATGTTTGTTTGCTTTTGGGGTTTTTGGTCCCAGCAGAGTGGAAAATATTGAGATATGTTAGGACATTACCCTGTACAGGGCAGTAACTGTTACTCATCTGTCTGATAAAGTGACCAGAAGTCAAAGCTGATAAAATACCCAGGAACAATAGACACATCAGCTTTGAAAGTATTAAAACTTATGAAAATAAGATCAGCAAACACTGAAAACCTCTGTTACAGTAGTATGAGCGCAACTTCTATGCATTATTCTACATTTTCATCTTAGAAAGAACTTAAAAATATGCATGAAAGCACATGGTTTCTGTTAAGTGGTTATCGCCTCGCATGCTGTGAGAGGAAAAGGATGTAGAATAAAGATTTTCTTTTAAAGAGTTTGTGCCTGCTTTCCTTGGAATTACAGGGCTAGAAATAATACAGTGCTAGATGTAATTTGGGAAGTGTGTGATCACTCATGCAGCTTTGTGAGTTCAGTGGATGCTTGTTATGGATTTCTGATGAGATTTATTTTTGCCTGTGTCTTAGGCTCAGTATTAGCCTTAGAACTGTTGTGAGTTTGGGGATTTGTTGGGGTTGTTTGGTTTTTAAGAAAGATGGGGACAGATTTTTTTAGTAGGGCCTGTTGCAATAGGACAAGTGGTAATGGTTTCAAACTGAAAAAAGGTACGTTCAGATTAGCTACAAGGAAGAGAGTTTTTACAGTGGGATTGGTGAGTCACTGGCACTGGTTGCCCAGAGATGTGGTCGATGCCCTATCCCTGCATGGGGCTCTGAGCAACCTGATCTACTTGAAGATGTCCCTGCTCATGCTGGGGGGGGGAGTTGGACTATATGACCTTTAAAGATTACTCTCAACGCAAACTATTCTATGATTCCATAAATCCAGTCAAACTACTCCAGAGGCAGCAAAACAGATAGTTGGTTTTTTTTTCTTGATGCAGACAAAGTTCTGCCCCTAATCTTACAATTGTTCCAGTTTGCTGTCACAGTTTCCTCATACAATTCCCAGTCAGGGAATAGATACTCATGTGCTCCTCATCGCGTCTTAGTGGCTCAAGAGTCTTTCACCGTAGCAACCTGCTTCTTACTGGTCTTACTGGGATGCCTCAGCTTCTCTTTGTTTCTGTTGTAGTATGCACTTTATAAAAAGATGACGCAAGCTGCCATTCTTATCCAGAGCAAATTCCGAAGTTATTATGAGCAGAAAAAATTCCAGCAGAGCCGACGAGCCGCGATGCTGATCCAGCAGTACTATCGCAGCTACAAAGAGTGTGGCAAGAGGAGGCAAAACCGTCGGGCAGCCACCATCGTACAACAGAAACTCAGGTGAGCCCCGGGGGTGTTGATGCTATTAGGATCTTTATATATTGTTTTTACGCTCTTCGGGGCTGTGCTGTGCTTCACAGACAAAGGCCAGTGGGAAAAGGACTGTGGTTCATAGGATAATTATTCTTGCATTTAGTAGTATTCTTCCCCAGTTTTGCCTACACTTCAGTGTTGGGGTTTTTTGTGTTTAGAAGCAGTCTGCTTACCAAGAAGCAGGATCAAGCTGCTCGCAAGATTATGCGGTTTTTACGACGCTGCCGCCACAGGTATGACACTGTCTTTTGGTATCTGCCCTTCCTTAGAGCAATGTGACAATATTTAAGTGTGTCTGCAATGAGTGCAATGTAAATACAGTAGAAGCAGCTCACTACAGATCTTCTAATCAAAGAACAAAGCTGAGCTGTTTCCAAGATGCACTGTCAAAAATGAAATCTTTAACTTAAGACTGTTGCTGAAAGAGAATTGTGTACAGCTCCATTGTTTATAATGTAAAACAGCCCAGGTTGTTTGACTTTAAAAGCTGGACTTGAGGAAGTCTAAAAAAAAGCTTGTTAAATCATAGCTACAGCTTCTGAGTGCTGCACAAAACATTCATGGTATGTGGGAAAGTGCAAAATGTGATGACATCTGGTGTGTGCTGGAAATGCTTCTAGTTTGGCCACAGAATCATTTGGTTGGCTCTCCTCAAGTGCGTGTTCTCTTCGATGTGGGTAGGTGGGATGTGGCAGCAGAGCAGCACAGGTTAGTTCACGTCAGCCACTCCACAGACGTGAAGATGAACCAGCTCCTGCCAGCGTGGGAACAGCCCAGGCGTGCCAGAGTGCTCCCCTGTGGCAGCCAGCACTGCCATACCAGCGGAGTGTTTGCTTTGGTTTTTAGCGGAAAGGATCCCCTGTGTGATCAAGTTGCAAACTGGGACTTTGCCTAGACAGTAGTGAATTCGGTGTTTCTGACTCTGCCCATCCATTCTCACTACCCATGCATTTCATCCACTCAGGAGCTGGTCACACCTGATGTATTTTGAAGCATGTTTAGTTCAGCCCAGTGACATTTAATAAGGAGAGCTCTTAGAGAAGCATGTGATAGACTCTTGATTTTAGAAACAGACTCAGTCCTTATTGCAGGATTTCAAAGCTGCACTTAGAAGGTCAGTGTGGCTCATGCTATGGAAGTACATTTTACCTGCAGGTTCAGTGGGAGGTAACGTGTATGGACAAGAAAGAGGGCTTTGTAGTTCCCAGGCTGATTCCAAGTGCTCTTGAAACAGCCACAGTTATTGATGAAAAAGCACAAGCGAATTCTTGCTTTCGGCAGGGCATACGGAAGAGACCAAAGGGTTTGTTTGTTGTGTTTGTTGTGCAGCATGTCCTGGAGGTTCAGAATTTCTGTATCCTCTCAAATCTGCTTGAGATCCAGGCAGTCCCTGGGGGAGCCACATGCCAAGTTTCCATCCAGGGAGTCTCTGGGGTCAGCCTGACAGAGGCTCTTAGAGCCGACTCGGACACAGGCCCAGAGAATGCTGCTGGTCTGGCTGCGTCCTTGGGGTCCCCACCAACATCCAGGATGTGCCATGCACTCCAGCTAGGCTCAGTTAAGACTCCAGTTGTTGAGTAACATAGACTCTACAGGACTTAAATTGCCCATGATTCCAACAGTTCTTGACTTCAGCTCATTGCCTTCCTCTTTCTCAGTGTCTCTTTGCTTTGTAGAGAGACCCTGTTCATCTGCACCACTGAAGTTTGCAGGCCAGACCCAGGGTCAGTCTCCTCTCCAGCAGTGCAGTCACTGCTCTGGGCATCCTTGCTGGCTGGGTTTAGCTCTTGGGGAGTTCCAGACAGAAATTCAGGAGCAGGGGGGATTCACTGTCACTAGGCTCTCTCTGGCTCACATCACATTGCACAGTGCTTGAATTTCTGCAGCAGTGCAGTCCTGTCCATGTCCACAGGCACTTCGTTACTGGTTGTGGTTGCTTGGGAATTCGTCCATGGTTCTTGGCTAGGATGCAACAAAGGGAAAAAGTGACCTGCTTCCACTGAAGATGCTAACCGTGTTTCAAAACTGCCTTGCTTTTCCTTCTAAAATAGAAATGATAACAGGGTTATGGTCACATACTTTCTCCAAGCAATCATAAGAGTTTAAAACTGTGTTAATGTAACTATTATTAGTAATTGACAAATTTGAACAGGAGCATTGTGGCATTGTTAGCATTGGTAAATGCTAAAAGTGAAAGCAAGACTTAACCAAAATGACAAAAGCAGCATTCAGAATCTGCTTGAAAAATACATAAATTTACCAGATTTATAGAACTGATTAGAAATGTGACAGGTTTGGGTCTCGTTCCCCATTTTCCTCCTGCTTGCCAAAAAAGCTCTAGCAAGCAGGAAGACATTTTCTGACAGGGTGTACACTTCATGCTCTGTACACTTGAGCTGCATCTGTGTTCCTGGGGTCACACTGCTTTAGTATCTCACAGACCCTCGGGCTCCTCAGGCTGCTGGAACCACACAGGGATCTGGTCCCTCTGCTCTCTGCAGTCAGTGAAATCGGGTTCTTAGAAGTTTATTGCCACGCAGGATTTTGAAGACAAATTGGAAGCCTTTTGCTTGTGTAAGCAACTGTAAAGGAAAATATAATACTAGAAATTATACAGATCATCTGCTTAATAGAATAGAGCTTCACTTGCTCCAGCATCTCAGCTGACTCAGACTGACCTGTTTGCTTCTTTGCTCTCTGTCCTGATGGGCAGATCCCTGCGCTTCCCCTGGCACAGCCATATCCTGGCGAGAGCACCCGCATCCATTCCTTCCCAAACCTGGCTCTGCAGCCGTCCTTCTGAGCTGCCTTGTGGTGCAGGTACACTAGGGTACCAGGTAGGATTGCTTCCTTCTCACCTGTTCTTCCTCAAGCTTTCTGAATTTTCTTTGTGTCCTAATAATGACATTATTCCTCCCTGCTTGACTTTCCTTGCTTACCTCTTTCTAAGGATAGAGTAATAAAGCTTAGGATGCTAAGTAAGTTTCAGATCACCTCTTTGTAAGCCTTCTAATTATATGCCTTCAGTCTCCCATGTGTCCAGTGTGACACTCACACAGGGTACAGCTGATGAGGATGGCACTGGTACGTGGGCTGAGAGCCCCACACACTCTTTCTGCTTGCTGGAATCCCACTGCGGTCTCCTCTTGTATTGCTCAAAATTAGCACGCTGCTGCTATAAACAAGAAATGAAGAAAGCCCCAGTCTCCAGAAGGAAACACTTCAGCCATCTAAGCTCCTGAACATCCAGGGGTGAGCCATAGCAGTTAATACCTAATGTTAGTTAGTGCTCTGTAGTATAAAAATGGCACCATGAAGCCACTTGTTAAACCACAGTGCCTTGTCAGTGCAAGGGATAGAAATGGCAACTATTTTTGGAAAATCTGAGGGAGTGAAAGAAAAGAGAACATGCACAGAAACATCAAACAAACAGGATCTTGTAGCAGATTTGTCAGTTGATGGAGTTGGAGGAAGAGGCTGCAAAAGCCAGTTGCAGTCTGTTGTAAGGAGAGTGAGCTAAGTGAGAAGGCAGTAAATTCTTTAAATTCAGAAATCCAACCTTTGAAAAATTGAATGGTTTAACCTAGGTTTTTGTCCATGAGCAGATTCTGTTGCTGGGCCAAAAAATTACTCTCAAGAGCTTATTCTGTAGCCTTTAGGTGAGATTTGTTCAGGGTTTCCCCTGGTAACTGTCTGCTTGGTGGGGTTTTTTGCCTGTTTAAAATTGATCAAGTCTACTTTAAGCCAATTATGAGAACTCTTTCTCTGCTTGCATTCCGAAGAGCTTAAATGGTCATCTTGTCCTATTTTGCTGAGTAACTTTTTGGCACAAAGGCTTAATACCTCAAATGTGATTCTGATCGCCTTGAGGTTCTGATCTCCTGAACTTAATGTTTGTTTCCTGACCAGAAGATATTTCAGGTGTTTTGGGAGAGTTAATGAGAGGTTCTGCAATTGGAGCTCTCAGCAGTGGATGCATAGATGTTGATGAAAATCAGAAAAGGTGTAAGTTATAGCTGAATATACTCTTAGAAAGATATTGGAGCTCTAGTAGCTGCATATTCTCAGGTGTCATGGAGACAAAAGGGATCATTCATCAGCAGGAGTCATTCTGACCGTCAGACATGTATTGTTTCCTTTTGACTTTGAACAAAACCCCCCATGTTTATCCATCTATTGTCATATTCTCAAAAATCTGGTAAAAAACATGCATCAGCATAACACGGTATCAACATGATTTGTCACAGAAGTGTTGTTTGTTGAGAATGAGAAACAGAAACTTCCTGGCCTCCCAGGAGAGCTTCACCCATCTTCCCATGGTGCCCAAACCTGTCAGCTTGTACTTTACTAATTTCCAGCCTAAAGCTTGCCCCTAACACCTTCTGTGAGCTGAGCTGCCTCCAGGCTCGCTGTCCTGAGGCAGAACCAAAGCTTTGCATAGTTAATGATTTTTGGGAAGACTCCACCTACTTAGTGATCCCCAGATGTGACACATCTAGAGCTGCAAGGAAATCCGGGAGCTCCAAATGGTTTTGGATTTGCTGAGCTGAATTCATGTATGGTACAGTCAGCTTGCACTGGGAAGGTAACCTCCTATTTCCTATTCTTTCTCTGATTTGTAGGAAACTTTTATTCTTCTGGGGGATATCTAGACCATTGCTAAGATGGGATTATGATCTGCAGCGTTTTCTGTGGAGTAGCATTTGGAATGAGATAGAAAAGAGATGATTGCTGCAAGGGAAGGCAGGCTGCAGCTAGCAATGCCACGGGGATGACAGTGTTGGGTTTTTTCTACTTGCTTATAACTTTCTGCCCTAAAGCACCTAAACACAGGACTGCTCTTCCCTGGTAAAGAGGAGTCCCGTAGGCAGGAGTGGGAAGGGTTCTTTCTCTCCAGGCAAGCAGAAGTGCTGTCTCCTCCTCCCTGAAGTGAAGCTCTGGGTAAGGTACGGTTGTTGCCATGTGTGTCTAATGGCTCTTTGGTATTGTTTTGCACTCTGAAGCCCTCTGGTGGACCATAGGCTGTACAAAAGGGTGAGTGTAGCTGCCTGCTAGCCAGTTCCTCTCTTCCATTTTAAATATATTTGCTTTCTGCTTGCTTGCATGGGGCTGCGGCCGAGATATGCCAGTAAGTTTCACCTCCATTAATTATATGAAAGAATCCTGTATAAACTAACCCTACTGCAAAACTAACACTGCTGCTTTTGTAACAGGACAGAGCTCTGCAGTAGATGTTACCAATGCATGAATGTGTGAAAAAGGACATGTATATTCATCATGGGCATGCTTAGTTGCGTTGTCGGTGGGGTATTTTTTCAGTATCCAAAATGGCTGTGAGTAGATGTTGGAATTTGACAGGGTCTGCGCTCACACACTCAATGGGTTCCGTTGTCATGGACTGCAACAGCATTCAGGGTAGATCATAGAAAGCTGCAGTACAGGTGCAGCCTGCTCTAAATGGGTATTTATTTCTGCCTGAGCCAGATGGAAGCAGAAGAGCTCCTCACACTGCTTTTTACTCCCAAAGGTGGTTAAGCACCAGTGCTTATCTTCTAGAAGTTGGTCTTTGGTAAGTTACACATCTGGTTGCCTTATAGGGCCAGCTTTTTGACAGCTGTTTCTCTCGTTTATTAATCCACATATTGGGAAGGAGAACAAAAAAAAAGACGTGAAGATGCTGTAGCTGTGTTATAGTAAGTGCCAAGAGAGCTTCTGTTGGTCATCTCATTCTCAGCATGAAGAGCCCACTCACCTGTGGGCTCAGTCACGTTAGTGGCTGGTTGGCTGCGTGACAGCAGGGTGGCAAGAGGTGGTGCTGCCTGGAATCAAAAGAAAAGCTTTGCAAACAATATTGAAGTGGTAATATAAAGAGCAGTTCTTTAATGAAAGTTTTCAGATGCAGAAAACATAGGTATGTGCACATGCAGTGTAGGATTTCGACAATTTTTATAGGGTTAATTGATTGGTCTATCTAGCGGGTACATCCAGTAGGAGAACAGTTGCCCTGGTGACCCACCCTTGGGCCTGCCCCTTGGAGTGTCTCCAGGAGGTTCTTTACCCTGTATCTTGTTTTGATTCTCACTGGTGCAAAACAAGATGTCCTTGTTAGAAACGCTTTTCTTGAAAATAAGACTAAATAGAATTTCAAAAATGTGACATAACGTGTTCAAAAGGGTTAGCTATCGTTTTAAAGTGTGAAAAAGGGTAAGAAAAGAAGGTGCTAGAAACTATAAAACTCTGTATTAAAAATCTGCAAAGCTACAAATACATGAAAAAGCTAAAAATCTTTAGGTATCAATGGGAGAATTCCTGTGGCAGGTCTCTGAAGGCATGTGCGTCAGCTGCCAGCAGGCTGCTCTGTCCCATCTCGCCCCTGAGAGGTCGTTAGGGCAGCAGGGTTTTTGTCAAAAACTGCCATCAGAAACATCACTGTGTGCTTCTTGCTCCTGTTTTCAGCAAGGGAGGGGTGGCCTGGACCCCTGCTTCCATGTAATGTTCTAAAAAGAAAACTTCATTGGTAATCACGGAGTTTTATTGACTTGGAATTGCGGAGATCGTTTTCAAGACTCGAGGGAGAGCATGAATCGGGCTTAAGCCTGCTGGAGACACCATTATTTGTTTAACTATGTAGGCTAACAAAGAAGCAGCAGCTAATGACATTTGTTTCCAAACTGTGACTTCTATGCTACCATTTTTTTGTTGTATGTTCTAGTTTTTTTACAAGTTAAAATTTGGAGTTTTTACTAATAACAGATGAAGTAGGAATTGGATGAAATGAGGGCAAAGGCCCAGACGTGCCCTGAGGGCAGGGGCTGCTGTCAGCAGAGGCCGGTACTGGAGGAGAAACAGTTGTTGCACTTCTAAGGCTTTGTGTATGTAACAGCATATGAGAAATTAGCAGGAAGCAGATCCTGGAAGTTTGGTAGCATTTGCAGTTTTGCCTGGAATGACTAGTGATGTGTGACTGATGGGGAAATGGGGTGGCTCTCTGTCTGGAAAAAGTAAACTGTGAGCTATCTCAAAATGTACTGACTGCTGTTCTGCCAAAGTAAGTCTGTAATAGCAAAACATTCTTTGCTGCTTTGCATTCTGGTATCACCCTGCGTGTATCTGCTGCTGGCACGCACACACACGAAGAGCATTCCCAGGCCTGCTGATGTGCACAGGCTGGCACAGCCCCTCTTGCTGAGGGAATGCCTGCAGACGTGTCTGTCTGTGATACACGAACAGGGTGTTTTCTGTACATGTGCTGTTGGAGTGGCAGATAAATGGTCACAGCATTTGCTCCTGGGTTTCAGTTTTAAAACCTTTCCAAATTGATTGAATTTTTTCTGGATTTATTTGGGTGACATTACACCAGGATCAATAAAGAAGGAGAGGCAGAAGATTTTACTGGCCAACTCTTGTGAGACAAGACTTGGTATCCTTCTGCAGTAGAAATTAAAATACCTTTTAAGGGGAAAAAACCCCATCCAGTTGTTATTGCCTTTAAGTAACAGTTAAGGAAACCTGCTTCAGTGGAGGGATTTCAGCTACTCACCATGCCCCACTACACAAATGTTTGCCTGCGTGTCAGTCAAACTATGCACTGTAGCCTCCTGCAAAAGACAGCTTTGCTCCCAGTCCGGGTGTAGAGATGAACAAATAGCGCAGCTGCTTGCAGTGTGACCCTCTCTGCCCTACCCTTGGCAGGAGATGATCTGGAGCAGATCACAAGGAGCAAGTCTTTCCCATCCACCAGGTGGTGACCAGTGAGGCACCTTCTGCCTACAGCGAAAGTTCTGTCCTCTCTGGGGCGGAACAAGTGCACTTGCTACCTGTGATCATGAGTAATAAAAACTCTCTTCATTCACCTTCCATGTACAAATAGACCCCCTTACCCCTACCATGTTCTCATGGTTTGATTAAATGCTGCTCTCCACTTTCGGGGAGTAAGTGTGTAGCATCTGAAGTCAGTTCTCTGGTAAGTACAGCTGCATTTCATACCTGAATAAACAACATCTGCCGTATTCTCTGTGTACTCTTCCCTCTTTTGGCATTTTAGCAACAAACCTTTTCCTACTCCTGTGCATCTGGGACTTGTATTTTTTATGTGGTTTTAATCTGTGCCGTGCAGCAGGCATTGCATTGAGGTACCTGGTTTCTTGCATCTCTTAGTAAGATTGAGAACGGGGGAAAATGTCAAGGGGTAGGAAAGTCCCACTGTTTTGAGTTCAGGACGATGTGTGAAAATGTCATATTGGGATATGCATCACTGTACCTGCAACAAGAGTTTTCAAAGTAATTTCTTTTTTCATTTACCTCTTGCAGGGGCTGAATGTATTTGGAGCTCAGATGTGTGTATTAAATTGCAGACTGCGTGCTCTCGGGTGTCGTTCTTATTGGGCCTTTCTGTCTTTTTTGTTTTGCTGCCTAAATGAGGTATCTGGAAAAAGGCAAGATCTCCCTTGTCTTAAATATCCCACAGGCCATTTCAGCTCTCAGAGCAACAGGTAACTCGCCAGCCAGCCTTCTCTGGCTCTTGCACCCTGTCCTGTAAACTGATCTTCAGCATTCGGACTCATTCAGCATTTCCCTGGCTGGGCATTACGGAGTCACTCTGATGAAGCAGCTTTGTGTTACGCTTTACCCATGAAGCCATCGTTTGCTGTGACTTTTCCTGAGTAGGGCTGGTTCATTTGCTGACACCTTGTACAGGACTGGGGAGGGCACGGGGAGAGGAGCTGCCACTTGCTGGGGCTGTTGCTTTCTACATTGCTTCAGCACATACTGATGCACCCTCTGTATGGTGTCCAAGTGAGCAACACAGTGTGAAAGGCAGAAACTTGGGCTGGCTGGAGCAGTTTGGGAACCAGGACGTACCTCCCAAGAGTCAGGGTTCAAAGCTCCTGTTTGAAATCATCTTCTCTTCCCTTTCTGTATGTCAGCACCATGGCTGTGATTTCAGACACCTTAACAGTGGTCATCTCGATTGCACGTGCTTTTTCCTTCCATCTGCTCTTCAGCACTTGCAGAGGGAATAACTTTGTGCCTTAGAAGCGCTTACTGTCTAGAGAATGTGTTATTGAGGAGGTGTTCGTTCAAGGCTTCATCAGTGCGGAATTGGATGTACGGTCCTTGCAGTTCTGTGCGTGGTTTCAGAGCTGCTGCAATAGGATGGTGCTTTTTTGTTTGGAGACCTGCAAAAGCCAGGTCCTGTTTCCCATTCTGGGGTGTTCCACTTGCAGCTAGGTGTCACTTGAGCTGTCCTCACTCCAGCCCCCATTCAGCTCAGGGAGGCAGTCCCAGAAGTGATCCAAGCCAGTGTGACAGTGCTTGTAGACTCCTGGAGAGGTTTGCACACCATCCAGCAGCACCTGGCCTGCTGCTATCACTTTCAGTGCCCTCATTTCCTCTGTTGTTTAAAAAAATAAGAGTCTCACTGCAAGTCTACCAATCTTCTCTAAGAACATTTGTTCTGCTGTTCAATTCTGTAAATCCCAGTAGTGTTCTTTTTTCTTTATTAACGCTTGTAACTGCAAATGCTACGCTTTGGTTCTCTTCCCCTGTGTCAATTTAAGAGTGGAAAAATGTTAACCAAAGAAGCTTGCCTTGTAGCATGAAGGCAGTGCTATATTGTTCACTTAAAATCTCTCACAGCAGCACGTACTCGGAAGATGTCTATTTTCAAGGGTCCTGATTTGTCCAATATTCTTCCCTGGTCAACCTGTATTTTTTAACTGCAGTTGAAAATTGTGAAGGTATATTACACCAAGTATTAATGAAGAGGAAATACCAGCCCCTGCTATTGAGACTTTATATTGTTGTAATCAAATCGAAATGCCTCTGAGTGAGGAACTCAAGAGAAGAAGAATTAAGAAAAGACTGAAAGGAATTCAGAGACACAGGAGAGGCTGCAGTACAGACTATCCAAGAAAGAGTTAATTGGTTGAAGACAATTAGTTTTAGATTCTCTTGACAAAGCGTTTCAGATAAAGCAAATGGCTTACCTTGGTGCATGCACTGGTTCTGGCACCTCCTGTTTATCATGGTTTGAGGAAGCAGCATGGTGTTCACAATAGCACCTCACTGCTTCCCCAGTGACACTGGCCATGGATTGGTTCCATTTTTGGTAACATTTGGAGGTATTTCAGTTCACTGTGGCTGTGCCTGCTGCAGAGCCTGTGGTGAGCAGGGCTGCCCTGCACCAGCTGCCAGGAGAAGGAAGAATTTCCCTGGCATCTCAGGGCCAGCTCTGGAGAGAGGAGGAGAGACTGACAGCTGCAGACTGCAAGTTTCCATATGTACCAGGCAGTGTGTTAATGGAATAAAGGACTCACAGTACCCCACCTGCACTTCCCCTGCAGTGGGACACACGCAGTATTGCATATATTGAACAAAGAGATCAGTTAATTAAAAAAAGACAGTAGCTTAGTGAATTTGGATGGTCATCATCTTGAGGCCTAAGTCTGTAAATGCTTTAGAATGCAGGGTTTGTTTTAAGCCATTACATGCTAAATAGCATCTTTCAGTAATGTACCCGTGGCATATTTCAGTTTATAGCTTTAGGGAAATTCTGTACTATTTTGTGTCTGTGTTTTTCAGCAGTAATTATTGCACCTGCATGTAAATGTGTAAATCACACCTGACCAAGGAAAGTGTTGCAAATGCACAGTGTTCGACACTGTCCCATTTGACATCCTTGTCTCTAAAGTGGAGAGACATGGTTTTAAGGATAGACCACTGAGTGGATGAAGAACTGGCTGGAAGAGCTGTGGTCAGTGGCTCATGGTCCACGTGGAGGCCAGCGACAAGTAGGGGTCAGTAGTGGGGCCAGTATTCTTCAACATCTTTATCAGTGCCAGGGGCAGTGGGATCAAGGACACCCACAGCAAGTTTGCTGACACCATAGAGCTGTGTCCTGTGGTCACACACTGGAGGGAAGGGATGGATCCAGAGGGACCTGGACAGGCTGGAGAGGTGGGACTGTGTGAACCTTGGGAAGTTCAACAAAGTAAAGTGCAAGGTCCTACACCTTGGTCAGGGCAATCCCACACACACAGGTTGGGAGAAGTGATTGAGAACAGCCCTGTGGAGAAAGACTTGGGTCATGCTTGATGAAAAACTCACCCTGAGCTGGCACTGCATGCTCCCAGCCCAGAAACCAATTGTGTCCTGGGCTGCATCCAAAGGAGCGTGGGCAGCAGGGGAGGAGGGGATTCTCCCTCTCTGCTCTTTTCAGAGTCCTGCACACAGTTCTGGTGTCCCCAGCATAAGAAGGACATGGAACTGTTGGAGCAAGTCCAAAGGATGCCATGAAGTCAGTAAGAGGATTGGAGCACCTCCCCTACGAAGACAGGCTGAGAAAGTTGGGGCTTCTCAGCCTGGAGAAGAAAAGGTTGTGTGGAGACCTCGCAGCACCTTCTGTGTCTGGAGGGAAGCTGAAAAGGGACTCTTCATCCAGAACTGTAGTGATAGGACCAGGAGTAATTGATACAAATTGAAAGAGGGGAAGTTCAGGTTGGATATTAGGAAAAAATTCTTTTCTGTGAGGATTATGAGACACTGGAGCAAGTTGCCCGGAGAAGCTGTGGCTGCCCCATCCCTGGAAGTGTCCAAGGCCAGGTTGGATGTGGCCTTGAGCAACCTGCTGCAGTGGAAGGTGTCCCCGCCCATGGGACAGGGGAGTTGGGGCTAGATGATCTTTAAGGTCCCTTCCAATCCTTCACATTCTGTGATTCTGTGATTCTCTGTTTCTGAACAGAACCTGTATTAGTGCAAATGCTGAGTGCTGCAGTAATTAACTTCTGTTGGCATGTGTGTTCCAGGCAAACAGATGGAATAGTTCTGCACCAGTACAGTTATTGCATGCTGTAGGTTGAAGTTTGCAGCAAAGCATGTCTTGCATTCTTCCAGCAAAAGTGCTTCGTTAGTGTAGCCCTTGCATGTGAAGTGCTAAAGTAAGGAATAGCATGTCTCAATGGAAGAGCCACCAGCTTATTTAATGTGCATGTTCTCAGTGAGAGATCGATAATAACAGGTTAATTTTACATTACAGTACTGAAGTGCAACAGAAAACACTTGGAAGTTGCACTGCAAATCATGCATTAATTGATGGTATCTTAAGCACAGTTAATCTAAGCCTTAAAAACTGTTCACTGCACAGAGGCACACCACCTTTTCTAGCACAGCAGCAGGGATTTTGGCTCTCCTGCTTCTAAATGGTGCACTACTAGAAATAATTCACTATGAATTTAAGGGAGAGGCTGCTTTTCTGCTCCAAGAAAATGAAACTAGATATACTGAAGATGAGTAGCTCGTCATTTGTGACCATTTTTGGCTTACTGTGCCAGCCCTCCTGATTCCTGCAATGAAAAGGGGATCTGGCTGTACCCAGCATGAAGAACCCCAGTGAACTTAGAACTCAGGCTGTCAGCCTGAGCAGAGGCTTGTTGCTGCTTTCTGTGCAGTGCTGAAGCCTCCACTCTCCTGATGTCAGCAGGCTCTTTTAGACAGCAGCTTGTGTAGAGCCAAAATCTTCTGTAGAAGATTCTCTGTAAAGTTGTAGCAGGCAGTCAGGCTCGGCATAGCACTGTCCAGGTAGGAACTGAGAACTCCTCATGCTGTTGGCTGCCTTGTGCCTTCCTCAGCCTGGGGACCCGAGCACCGTTAGGCACCTGGGAGAGCCTTCTGGGCTCCTGTGCTGGGCTTGGATTTCAGGAGTGCCAGGGCCCCTTCAGCAGTGGCCTTCAGACTCTGAACACACTGTGTGCATTTGGACTAGCAGAGCCCTCTGTCTTTCCATATATGATATTCTCCAACAGTGGAATTAAGATAATTAACAAAGGTCTAACCTGCATACAGGTTAGTGTGATTTGACCCCTGTTGGCCACATTTCACAAATACTGAGAATGCATTTGAGTGCTAGAGCTTTGAGTCAGCTAAAACAGAGGTAAAAGCAGCCAGCTCCCTTTTCCCTGTGGTTCTGACTAGTAGTACATGCAGAAAAACGAATAAATAAAACGGTGAAATGGAGGTGTATTTATAGAGATCAATTTATAGCCTTCATTGTATCCTTATATTAGCAGGCTGGCGCGAGAGCCAGAAGATGTGTGGGTGTAAGTCTAGGCACAGTAGCTACAAACTGTCACTGCTGCTTCTCAGCTCTTCTGACATGTTTTATTACTTTTATTTACTTGGGCTTTGTTAAATTCTTTCACTTGTAGCTGGTTGCATTACACAGATTTGCATCTCTTACACTGTTTTTTGTACTACACCTTTGTTACTTGTCCTTTTAAGTTTTTGCAACATTACGTGAGCACTTGAGCCTATACATGCTTAGCTAGATCACCTTTCTTTTTGAGCTGTAATCTGCTCCTCTTGCGGGGGACTTCCCCTTGCAGGAGCACAGGGAAGACGTGCAGAGGCAGGTGGCAAAGGGATCTCACTGCAGAGGAACTCCCTGCAAGCGGAGGCAGAGCCAGCCCCAAGCACAGCTGGGAACCTTTGGGTTTAGGGGCAGCATGGAAATACCTCTGGATTTGGTGTGCCTCCTTTGCAGGGAGCCTGCACTGACACACAGCCAGGTTCTCAGCCTGAGCAGAGGGTTTGCTGCTACCCAGCTCCAGTGCAGAGCTCTGTTTTACTCAATGGGATTGAAATTACTCCCTTCTCTTCATCCTTTAATTCAGCAATGGTTTAGTTCTTGTGCTGATGGGTTAGAGGAGGTAATGTATGGCATGCATTTGAGAGAGTTGAGAACTGGGGCACGAGGCCACGTCTAGGAAGAATGACTTCCACACTGTAGGTTCGTCTCCCTTGGCACACAGCATCCAGCATCCTGCACTGCTGGAAAAACACAGGAACATGCTACCAACAGCGTGGTAAAACATACAGGCACCGGCAGCTGGAGTCCTTGAGAAGCAAAGTACCTTTCTTCACACCCATACTGGTTCTTCTGCTTGCACATAAACGCTTTCTTACGTTAAATTCATGTTCCTTTCCAAGCTGGACAGACTGATTTTCCCCCACTGTGCTGTCACTGCCTCAGCACTGTGTGGGGAAAAGGGCTCAGCACTGAACAGCCCCTTTGCCGTGACAAATAGGAAGCAGCTGCAGGGTCAGGCAGTGAACAGCAGTCCAGGAAACCTCAAGCAGTCAGGCCAACACCAGAACAAAGCCCAGCTGTAGTTGCCAGTACTGGGGGAAAACAGTAGCTGGAACCAAGTGTCTCTCCAAAATATGTTTGTGTGGGATCTCCAGTGGCCCGTTCTTGCGCTTCCAACTGTTTATGGTGTTGGGAAGGTGTTACCCTCCTGTCGTGTCTCTGGGAGCTGCCTCTTCTGCACGGGAGGTTGGAGTGATGAATCCTTTTGATTGTTCTGTCTTCAAGAGATTTGTAATAGAAGTGTTACATAGCTCCTCTTTGTTTTTTCAGAGTGAAAGAATTGAAAAAGGCCAAGGAACTTGAAGATACGCAGCAGCATCCCGTAGCAATGTGACATTGCTTTTCAGACTGTTTTCATTTTCTGTTTTTAGCAGAGACATGCAACAACAACAAAAATACCCACTGCAGTTCTGGAAATACCAGCTGCAGGATTTTAACAGTAATGTTTTGGTCATTGCATTTGCACTTTCATGGACAACTTTTAATTTGTTCAGCAAGACATCTTGGAACTCAATCTTCTGTTGGATCGTGGGGAAAACAAGACACCAGGAGGAAATCGTGAGTTGCTTCATTCTCCGAGAAGGAAGGAAGAAGCGATTAATTATCCTTTTCATATAGGGCTGTATTAAACAACATGTGGAACTGTACAAATATTATACCAAAAATATTGTTCAGAAAAGGTGGGAATGCACAAGCAACACAAGAATGCTGTTCCTGCACCTGTCAGTCATCTCCAAGAAACTGAAGCTTTGAGAGTCTCAGTGGAGGGGCTTAGATCAGTACATCTTTATTGGGTCCATGCATCCTCATTTCCTTCGCACTCCTGTCCTTTGTGTTTTATTTAAACCTCTACAGCACACTTAATGCAACTTTTTAAATCTGCAGGTTTTTAATACATCCCGTGGGAACTTACAGGAGGGATTGGTGTATGAGAGACACGGGTATTGCATGAGGAACGGAGAGAGCAGCTTAAGCAAGTTTTACACATTTTTTTTTTGTATTTTTACTAGAACCTGCAAACATATCAACTGTCATGTACTTTCTCTCATATTCAGCACTTTATTTTCTAGCCTTACCTTCATGTACTATTGTTTTAATTAAGTTCTTAAATAATTTGTAAAACATGTAGCTTTTTCTCTTATGTACTTGTCAAACTTCTTGTCATTTTGCAGTCACGTACATATGTTGCCTGGACATTTTATGCCACCTAAAGATCAGTGGTGCTGCATTCTGGCCAGTAAATTTCTTATTTTGGCTACTTCATCAAAATCTGGGCAGTTTCTGTATATATAGAAGGTAGAAATGGAAAATGAGAAAAAAATATTTGAAAGGGAATATATTGATTAATTACTAAATATTTTATTCACAAAGGGTCAATAACTTGGCAAGATAAAATTATTATTTGTATAGTTTTGTCTGAATGAACGAGAAGAGTGTGGATGTATTGTTTGTACATATTGTATATATTAAAGAGATATGTGCATGAACTCAAGAAAAAGAAATGAACAAAGCAAAGCATTAGTGGCTATGGTCTGTAAAATGAAACAAAAACTTTATTTCACTATAAGAAACTTTATTTTAAATGTTCTTTAGAAGAACATTTTTGCTAAAGCATGACTAAATGGCAAAAAAAGAGCTACTGTATTTAGACTTAGGAAAAAAAGGCAGAGCAACGTTACTTTAAAAAAAAAAAAAAAAAAGAAAAAAAGGATATGTTTACATTTGATTTTGGCTACCAGGAGTTTGGTTCAGTTGGGTTTAATTTATGTATTCCTTCCTTCTTTTTTTTTACCCCGTCTTTTTTTTTTCTTTTTTTTTTTTGCCAATGGTGCCAAGTAATGTGAATGCTAATATTGCTTAAGAAAATTAAGTTACTTTTGCAAAGCAGATAATCATAAGAGTACAAAAACCGTATCTAGCTTAACACCATACACTCACTCCAATAAAGAACACTTAGAATGAACATAAAATGAAAAAAAATAAATAAATAGTACGAAAGTAGAAAATATGTTTCACATTTTCATATCTCCTGCTGGAAGTCAGAAAATGTAATAAAAATTGCACAAAAAATTTTAAAAAATTAAGTAAAACTTAAAAAAAAGATGCAAACTGATCCTGTAGGGGTGTCATGGTATATTGCTATTTCCACATAGTGAGGAGCCAAAGAAATTAGATTTTTTTAAAATTGAACTACTAATTTAAGACTGTCACAGATCCTCAACAATGGGAACCAGTTCTGATCTTCATTACACAGGAATGTAAGGGAAGAAACTCCTGAAGTCCGTGTCATTACTTGTGGGTCACGTACATGTGTCTGAGATCAGAAACTGCTCCTGTCTGTCTCGCTCGTGGCAGTTTAAAATTTCTGAATGAACTTGTGTAAATTTGAGATTGTTAGTTTTGGAATAGTTGTTCTTGCTTGATCCCGGCCACCAACTGCAATGTTTAAACGCAAGGCTTGTTGTGAAGCCAAAAAATATTCAGACATAGGAAGCTTTGAAACTGGTGTCTTTAAAAGAAGAGTAAAAACAAAGATTGTGGCAAACAAACTGGGGTCAGTGCTCTTGGTGCCTTTTCTATAATTGTACCTGTTTTTAATTACTTCTTTTCACTGCCAGCATTGAATTACAGTAGATGTGCTATAGCTCATTATCAGAATTCTCTTGTACATTTCTGAACTGCTGCTTTATGACCTGAGTCAATTTTAAAAAAACGGGAAAAAGGTGAAACAAATGGCCTGGCGCTCACACTGTGCCTGTGGGCAGCCTCGTAGCCTTGATTTACTGTCTGCAATTGGAACCTTAACCATCAAATTTTCCTCTCACGCCAAAACAGAACAGGAGACGCTGAAGAATCTCCTTTGGAATGAATTGGAAATGCTCTGTATTAGTACTGGAAGAACTCTTGACATTTTGAAACTGAAATATTGCACCCATTAACCAATACCTGACAATATAGAATTGATCTGTTCCTAACAAGAGTAGTGACCTCAGTGGAAATGTTTTAACTCCTTGTCTTTACAGAAGATGATTCAGTAATATACAGAGCTATTTCAAATTACTCTTCCAGATCCATGGGCCTGGTGGTGTATCTACTAATCTAGATCCTGCTTCAGCCAAACGTTTAAGCCTGTACTGGCTGTTAAACATGCAGGCAGTTCTGCAGCTCAGCTCCAGGACTCCTGGCATGCTTGAAGCCAGGTACAGCTCCCAAGTGCTTTGTTGTGTCGGGCCGTAACCCTTCAGTGTGTCACTGGAGAGGGAGGAGCACTCCCCCGCAGTGAAGTGATTCTTCGAACCCTCTTCTTGGTTGTGGAACTTAACATTTTCACCTAAGATAAGTAAGTGCAGCTTTCTAGGAAAATTGATATTCCCAAGTGCCAGGAGCCAGATCTTCTGTCTTCTGATAATAGAATCGCTCCTTTGTGAAACACATTCGACAGCAGTAATACTGTGTGAAAGAAATACAGAATATAACATGAACCCCCTCTCTGGTTGCACGCTTATGGCAGTTCCACACAATAGCTGGTGCCCAATGGGGGGTCCCCAAGACTTGCATGTAAAACTAGTATAGATGTCTTCTCTTTTGTAAGTTTTATTTTTGTAACTGTGCATGTAAAGCATCACTGAATCAATGGATCTGTTGAAGAACTCAGCTGCTGGAACCATGCAAAATGTTTTGAATTGCCCTTAAAATATGGAAAATGTTTTCTGAATGCTTTATATTCTTTCTGCTGTAAATTAAAAAAGAAAATTTCCCCATACGAAGTGTGTGCCTTCTTCTGAACATGCCTCTTCCATCCTACTTTGAGAGTGAAGTAGTCACTGTAAGGACTTTAGTCACTGTAAGGAGCTACAAAACAAAAAGTTACTGCTCTACATGACCTGCTTATAAGTATATTCCATCTGATTCCTTACGGGTTATAGTGTGAGAGTCCACAGCCTGCCTGTGAGCAGGTGCAGCCCCCAGAGCTTTGTTTGCAGTTCCTCTTCAGTGGACAATCGCACCCAGGGTTTTTCATGAGAAACCATGTAGACCTGGTAACAAAATGCTTAATCTACAGTCACACAAAGCAGAGTCAAATGGCAGAATTCAAGAGGGCTGCTGATGCAGAGGCCTAAGAGATGCAATCACTATTGCACTAATCAAATATGTAATTTACATGAACTGGTCCTCAAGAATGAAACTTGTACCAGACTACAAGGCCGGCCCAGCAGGCAAAACCCAAAACCAGGTTTAATAAATTAATCATCTGGTCTGTCTGAGACTATGTTAGTACCATTATGAGTAAGCGCTTCCAAAACTCAGCTCCACAACAGAAGATGAGATTTCATAAAGAGAGTTTCTTGACTGCAGAGAAAGTTTAATTATGTTTTTCTTTAAGAATAAATCAGCATTTAACTCTCCGAATTGCTCTCCCATTTTTCCATTTTACATGGCTGTTAATTGCTGGGTTCTTGACTGTCGCGGCGGGTTGACCCTGTCCTGAAAGCAGGCAGGCACCCACCAGCTGTGTCCTCCTCCCTTACCCCCAGCGGCATGGCGGGAGAGAACTGGAAGACCAAACGTGAGGGAAAAGAATACCTGGGGTGAGATAAAGTTTAATAAGGGGAGAAAAAGAGAAATTTCAACGCGTGGTGCAAAGGCAGCCAGTGCCTCCCTCCCACCGGTGTCTTGCGGAGGGCGATGTTCCCTGGCGGAGTAGCCCCGGGACTCCCACGGGAGCACCGCCAGCAGCAGCCGAACCGCGGCGTGTGACCGGCCCTGCTCTGGTCACCGACAGCACCGACAGCGCCGTGCGGGTGCCGGGGGAGCATCGGCTCCAGCCCCGCCGGCAGCCGGGGCAGCGAGCACGGGGGTCCGCCGGGCGCCCCTGGAGCCAGAGCGGGGGACAGGGACACCCCCGGCCCGCCCTCGGGCGCTGCACGGAGCGCGCAGACACGAGTGACAACACCACGAAATGCACGTGTCTGTGTGTGTCTGTGTGTCCGTGTGTGTGTGTCTGTGTGTCTGTGTGTGTGTGTACGTCTGCCTGTCCATGTGTGCGTGTGTCAATGTGCCTGTCTGTGTGTGTGTG